>CM019720.1:44423578-44893578 GCA_009760885.1 Achatina immaculata
TTTCTAGGTGTCATCGCGAACGAGATACTCCCATAATCGCTCCACCACCTTTCATTCATTCATTTGCATGTCCCTTGCAGAACTATGCCTCCCTAACAGCACTCCTGTAGGCCTCTCAGTTGTAAGCAAGATGCCCTGCTACTGATGCATCCATTTGCAGATCATCAACGATGTCTTGCAGCCATCTTCGCTTTGGTCTTCCTCTCTTTCTTTTTCCCATTATGCACCCTTCCAAGACAGTTTTATCTAGATTGTCATGACGTTTAATGTGTCAAAAATATTTAAATTTTCTCTGTTTAATCCTCTTTACTAGCCAGCCTTCTTCAATACTAAGTTCTTGTAGTATGGATATATTTGGTTTTTTTTTTTTGTTCATGATATTTGAAGAACTCTTCTGTAGCATTTACATTCAAAGGCATTTATATGTTTCTCAGCTGTTTTGTTAAGTGCCCACCTGCGCTAGTGAATATTGCACAGAATGTTCATCGGTGGTCCTTCGCATCAGTCCTTGATGGTGAGTCACTCGGTGTGGACCCCCACCGTTTTAAGAACTACAGGAGTCCACATGCGAAACTAGTCAGCGTTGCTCTCATTACGAACTCCATAGCTAGGCAAGATAAAATAAACAAGTTAACCCAGAATGCAAACAACATAGGACTAAAGATCAATGTAGGAAAGACAAAGTTAATGAAGCAAAATGTGAACAACAGAAATGTACTCAGAGTAGATAACAAGTTAGTGGAGGAGGTCAACGAATTTGTATACCTTGGCAGCAGAGTAGTAGAAAATGGAGACAGCACAGAGGACATCAACAGCAGACTTACTAGAGCAAACCAGGCTTTTGCAATGCTACAGAATATATGGAAATCAAATAAACTAAGCATAAATATGAAAATCAGGATATTTAAGAGTAATGTTCTAAGTGTACTACTCTATGGAAGTGAATGCTGGAAAATAACCAAAACCATAGAAAACAAGTTGAATTCTTTCCAGACTAAATGTTTACGTAGAATTAAAAAATATTTTGGCCAAACACCATAAGAAATAACATCTTATTGGCAGAAATGCAGATGAAACCACTGACAACAATTATTGAGGAAAGACGCTGGCGATGGTTGGGACATGTGCTTCGAATGACTGACAACTCACTACCAAAAATAGCACTAAGATGGACACCACAGGGGAGCAGAAGTAAGCGTAGACCAAAAGAGACATGGAGAAGAACAACAGAAAGGATGTTGAGCAATAGAGGGCTCACCTGGGCAAGAGCAGAAAAAAAGGCGAAAGACAGGCATTTGTGGAAAACCCTTGCGGAAGCCCCATGTGCCCTGGGCACTTAAGGTTCAGAGAGAGAGAGAGAGAGAGATGTCAAACATCATAACAATCTCTGTGCCGATTGTGGGAGCGCGAAAAAAAGGTCAAATGCAAACTACCACCATTGGTGAACCGGAAGTTCTATGTCACAACAAAATGCAAATTCAGTAAAATATTCATCGCATCAAATTGTCGTTATCAGAAACAAAATGTCACTATCACTTTTCAGTATGTGCATCAAAAATGCTTTGTGATATATTATCACACAAGAGCACTATAAAATAAATATGAGGGCTCCTGTAACTCAATTTCGTACTACCAAAGAAAAATAGCAAGCAGCTGTCCAGCCAGTACTGATCAATTGGGCACATGCAACACAATATCAACATCTATAAATATGCGTAGCAAGGCGGCATCAACAACATGGCAACATATAACTTGAACCACTGTTCTGTTTTCTTACATGATTAACCAAACGGTGTTTTTCTGCATAGAAGACATCAATAATAATTGAGTATGTCAGCATAGTATCATCTGTATCATCTGTATCATCTGTATCATCTGTATCATCTGCAGAGAAAACATCAAGAAATCTTACGTATGTAAAACTACAAATGTCAGTGTATAAAACAAAACTCTCTTCCCAGTGTGGAGCAACTCACAATTTCAACCACTGCAATACATTCCTATGGATGCACCTAGCATTTATACTATCATCCACACGATACAATCCAAGCATACAAAAAAGGCTCTTCCACCGACCGCCAAACACCGAACTGACGAGAAAATGTTTTTTACACGACCTGTTTCATAGTTTTTTCACAACCAACTGTCACCGTACACGGTATGAATATATATAGTATGAATTTAACATTATCAATTCACGCTAGATTGGCTTGAAATTAGAATCTGAATTTATAAGCGTACGTCGTTGCCCTCATATTTAACAATCTGAATAATTAATTTGACACATGATAAGACACATCTTGTGCAACAGATCCATATCATTGGAAACAAGATTCCGAGCACTTAAATCGTATTACAACGGGGCAATTCTGTTTTATGGATGTGAAGCATGGTCTATGAATAAGAGAGTACAGCAAGAAATGGAGGCCATGGAAATGTGGTTTATACGAAGGATGTTGAAGGTACCATGAACAGCTAAGAAAACCAATGAAGAAGTGTTATGAGAGGCTGGAGTTTAAAAGCAAATTACAGCAAAGATCAGAGGCAGACAAGCGAGATTTATAGGACATTTCCTGGGAAGAGGAAAATTAGAACACACTGTAGCAACTGGAAAAATTGAGGGAACGAGAGACAGAGGAAGACAGACAGAGAGAGAGAGAGAGAGAGAGAGAGAAGTTACTGGATGGGCTGTCAGTGTGGCTAGGAAGAAAGTCACCGGCCGATCTCATAATCAACGAAAAAGACAGGGAATTGTGGAGAGAAATGATCGCCTACGCCATGCGGCACGGCACTTAGCAAAAATCATTAATTACATAAATCCTTGGCTATTTGATCTATAATTACTGCACAAATAAATCTAAATGCGCAAAAACGGGATATTTTCACACAACGGTTCCAGACATCCCAGGTTCCAGTCCTCGCTTTTTCAACCCGAACGTACACCCCGAGTCAACTTCTACATAATTAAATCATCATCGAGAAAGGATTACAACCACTATAAATTCTATTCTTACATCTTACATCCCCGTAACGTTAAACATCACACAGGGTCTTGCGTTGAGTTTTTCCGTATTTGGCGAGTTTCTCAACCTCGTCAAGGAATCTTATTTAGCTTCTCTCAAGAATGTTCTCTTTAGAGTTTCACGTTGTCGACCTCTCTCTCTTTGTTTTTCTCATCCGTCCTGTCGTGTTCCATGTGATAGCTTGTTTTAGGATTCTCTGACATTTTTTTTTCCTCATCGCACGGCCGGTATATCTCCTTATTGTGATCACTAAGGAGACAGACTGTTGTGTGCTCATCTTCCTTATCTCTGCGTTGATCTTGAATACGTTCCATTGTACAGGGTCCGGCACAAAGCATAGCTGGATTTAACTGACGTAGTGCGCAGAAACTGAATACGTGTAAAAATAAAAACATGACGTCAGAGATGAACCAGACAAACGGTCATTTTTAACAATGGCTTCTTGGCAAACGCAGCATCGCGCATTCACCGTTGAAACTTATTTTAGAAGTGGAGAATTGTCTATTACTGTATAATGAAAATTTCGTCCCCATTTTGAGCTGCATCCCCGTGATAATGTTCCATATCGGAGAACAGTTTTGAGGTAGGTCAACAAATTTAAGGAAATCGCTAATTGCCTTAATAACAAGTCTACTGGTCATCCAAGAACTCAACAGACACCTGAACGAATTCAAGCATTGCTTCGTAGCCCTCGGCGATCAGCTGTTAGACACGCTTTGGCACCTGGTATGTCGGATCGCTCGCTACGTCGCATCTTTCATAATCATCTGCATCTCCACCCTTACAAGTTGCAAGTTGTGCACCAACTGAATGATCTGGATAAAGTTAACAGACTTGACTTTGCTACCGATTTTCTAGCACGCATTGAAGAAAATCCGAATTTGCTCATTAACCTCATAATGCCTGATGAAGCACATTTTGAGTTGTCAGGAAGTGTGAACAAGCAGAACTTCAGATACTGGTCAGCTGAAAATCCAAGGAAGTCATACTGCATGAGAAACCGCTCCATAGTGGACGAGTAACAGTGTGGTGTGGCGTTGCATCATTCGGCGTTATTGGCCCATATTTTTTTGAAGACGAAGACGAGCATCCTCTTACTGTTAATAGTGATCTTATGTGCAAATGCTAACTTCATTCCAGACTTGGCCAATAGAAATAAGAACTAATATGGTTTCAACAAGATGGAGCAACTGCCCACACAGCCCGTCAGTCCATGGCCATACTGCAACAAACATTTCCCAATCGTCTTATTTCCAGATTTGGGAATACTCATTGTCCGGCAAGGTCACCAGATTTATCGGCCGCAGACTTCTTTTTATGGGGGTACCTCAAGAACACGGTGTATGTTAGTCGACCACATTCAGCTGCAGATCTAAAGGATCTAATCCGACGCTGCATTCAAAATATCCATTTGAACATGTTAAATGATGTTATGCAGGATTTTTCCAGACGCCTGGCTGAATGTATTAAATGTAATGGCGGTCATCTAACCGGGGTAATTTTCAAAACCTAAATATGATTGTCAGTAATAATAAAAATACCCAGTTTTCTGGGTTCCATTTTTTAAACCAAAAACATGTATAGCGCTTATTTATTTTTCCGTTTTTAAAATCCAGCTATGATTTATGCCGGACCCTGTATACAGAGTACTTGCCTCAGAGAAAGGAAGATTAGCCACTGTCTCCCTGTTGAGAACCACTGTAGGCTAACCTTAAAAAATAAAATAAAAAATTCAGGGCTTTTAGCTTTCATCAAGGAAAGTCTCCCATGCAGAAACTTGAATGCTCCATTTTTTAAAATTTGGAAAAAAAGGGGAGAAAGGGGTGGGGGGGGCGTTTTACATTATAAGTACTATCGAGATTCCAGTGTTGAAACGAGAAAGAGATTAACAGAGATTTGCACGACGTAATTGCTCAAGTGCGTGTCTCAATTTGGAGCCGTTAGCGCGGAGTGCTTTCATGGCAGCGAGTCACGAGAGAGCGTGGAAGTTCAAAAGTTTAGCGAATCGCCAGGCTAAACCTGGTCACCTTTATGAAGTTGTCGTGATGAAGTATGCATTTTTTTGTGGTTGTTGATGGAGTGTGAAATGAAGATTAGGGGTAGATAAAGCAGAAATATTGATCGTAATACATTTCCTGATGCTTTGACATGAGAGCATTGGCAGTAATGTACAACACGTACAAGAATTTGAGAAGCTTTTTTTTCTTTTTTTTTGGGGGGGGGGGGAGCATATTCAGAACGAAATAAATAGCTATACAGATATAAAAGCAATAACAATGAAGATTTAGGAAGAGACAAGCACAGAAGATCGAAGACTTATGTAGAGATAAACGCAACACACGGAATACTTATAGATCTACAAAGGCATCAAGCTGAAGATTTTCAGACGGACAGTCGCAGCACATGAAAGATTTGTAGAAGAAACAAGAAAACAACAAATATAAGACCTATAGGGAGAAAAGCAGCAAATGTAACATTTATACTTTATCAAACGCAGCGAAAAAGATATTTATAGAGAAAAACCGCAATAAAAGGTGGATTTAAAAATATATAACTTCAAAAGACCTCAGGATACTTATAGAGGGAAGAAAACAACAAATAGAGAACCTATATGGAAAAAAAGGCAAAAAATCTAAGATTTATAGATATAAAAACACAACAAATAAACAACTTAAAAAGGAAAAGAACAACAACAGCAACAGTAACACCCTACAGAAAAAAAAAGCGACAAACATAAAACTTAAGGAGAAGAAAGAACGGAAAAGAGAATCTAAAATTTATAGAGAAAAACACCCAACAAAATAAGACTTACAGAGAAAAAAACACCCAACAAATATAAGACTTACAGAGAAAAAAACACCCAACAAATATAAGACTTATAGAGAGAAAAAATCCAACAAATATAAGACTTATGGAGAAATAAAAACTAACAAATATAAGACTTATAGAGAAAAACACCCAACAAATATAACACTTATAGAGAAAAACCATTTTACATATATAAGACTTATAAGAGAAAAAATCACACCCAACAAATATAAGATTTATAGAGAAAAATAATACCAAAAAAAAATTTTTTTAGAGAAAAAAGAACACCCAACAAATATAAGACTTATAGAGAAAAAAAACACCTTACATATATAAGACTTATAAAACAGCTAAAGTTAAAAAATCTTGCAAGGCAGTAAATTAATCCTTCCGACTGAGCTTAATTTAGTCAAGAGCCAAATCCACAGATATCAGTACATTGCCCATGTCCCACTGGGCACAATAGCTACATCTAGGATTGGTGGAGTAATGGAGATACAATGAGGGAAATTAAAAGGAGGACATCTATCGCTCTTCAGAAAGTAAAATAACTAAAGAATCTGTGGAAAGGAGCAGACAGAACCACAAAAATAAGATTTTTAAGGGCATGCATCTTTCCCATCGCAGTATATGCCTGTGAGACCTGGACACTTAACAAAACAGCTGAGAAACACATTAATGCCTTTGAATGGAAATGCTACAGAAGAGTTCTTCAAATATCATGGAGACAAAAAAGAACAAATATATCCATAATACAAGAGCTTAATATTGAAGAAGGCTAGCTAGTAAAAAGGATTAAAGAGAGAAAACTTAAATATTTTGGATACATTAAACGTCATGATAATTTAGAGAAGACTGTATTGGAAGCATACATAATGGGAAAAAGAAAGAAAGGAAGACCAAAACGAAGATGGCTGCAAGACATCGTTGATGATCCGCAAATGGATGCATCAGCAGCAGGCCATCTTGCTCACAACCGAGAGGCCTACATGAGTGCTGTTTGGGAGGCAAAGTTCCGCAAAGGACATGCAAATGAATGAATGAATGATTGATGGTCTTCATAAACTGCGCTGGGACGTCACAAACTCGGGGGAAAAAAAGAGAGAGGAGGGGGTGGGGAGCCAGATACTCGGCCACCCCCACGGTTTATAGTATAGACAAAATTTCGTGTCTTAGTTTCTGTTGATGTACTTCACGGTGCATGGGAATGATGCTTTTCTTTATGTCAAAAAGAATAATTTTCAGTACCTGAAAGAGTTTTTTGTCCCGACAAGGGAGACCTGGCCTCAAGTAATGGTACCATGCCTTTTCTCCCAAAGCTGACCTCTCCATATCTCTCGCTGTTGACTGTGACTTTGAAATCACTGTAGTCTCCCTTAACTTACGAGGAGCCTGCCACAGGTGGTGAGATGATCTAGCGAGGAAACATAATGTCACACGCTTGACTGTACAATACTCGGCCTCTAATTTTTCATGTTGTTACAATATTTTCAGTGCCCCCTCTTCTCATTGCATGTCCCATTAAAGTGCATTGTCTCTCTTGTAATTTTTTTTGTTTTTTTGTGGACAAGATTTTTTTGTGGTATCTCCTGCTTTTCTCATACATTCCTCATTAGTATAATTCCTCACAGATCAACAAAAACTTACCCCCCACCCCCACACAGTCCCAACATTCTCATGTTTTGTGAAATACTAACAACAAGTGAACTCTTGTATGCCAAAGCCCTGCGTTGTTAACTTAATGGAAGATCACCCCAAAATTTTAACTATTAAAAAAAAAAGAAAAACAACGAAGAGCTTTAATTTCTTAACTAATAATGCAAGGGAAAAAAATCTGAAAAATCCACACTGCAGCAGAATGTGCAGACGTTAAACACATAACATTCTGCGGCATGCAAGTTGTGTATGACATGTTTATTTAGGTTGTGTGTGGTATGTTTATTTAGTATGTCACTGACAAGTTGTGTGTGACATGTTTATTTAGTATGTCACTGACAGGTTGTGTGCGACATGTTTATTTAGTATGTCACTTACAGGTTGTGTGCGACATGTTTATTTAGTATGTCACTGACAAGCTGTATGTGACATGTTTATTTAGTATGTCACTGACAATTTCCTGTTTAGCTGAGTGGTCAGGCGCTCGGTTTACAACTCCGGTGGTACCGGTTTCAGTCCTAGCGGTGAGGGATTTTTTTTTTTTCTGGTACACACCAAAACGGCCCCGGGGTTCACCCAGCCTCTAAAAATGGGTACCAGAGAAATCTGGGAAGGCAAAGCGGCCAGGGCGTGATACTGACCACATCACACTTTCATGTGCCGAAGGTCGTGGAAAATATGGGCCTAACACCATAGTCCCCAAAATCCCTGTGTGGCATGTTTATTTAGTGTATCATTGACAAGTTCTGTGTGATGTCTGTTTAGTATGTTAGCTGGTAATGAATTATATCAGTATATATATATATATATATATAAGAGAGAGAGAGAGAGAGTTTTGCACTGCCTTAACAAAATTCCTGTCAACGACCTTGGATGTCAGTCTCATATAAGTGTGTAATAATACTCACATCCTAAGTATATTAATGTTTACACTGAATTACATCAGTAACAAATTTAACGTCTATAAAGGTAAATTCTTTCAACATAAAAGAGCAAACTCTAAAAATTCTAAAATAAATCTCTTCGGCCGTTGTACCAGAAGGGAATTAATCATTACAGGCTTAATACTTCCAAGGGAAGCAATAAATAAAAAGAAACAACTGTGAAATTCGCAAAAATAGTTACTTTTCCTGGATAAGCAATGCTGGAGTTTCTCGCTGAAATAACACAAGACGTAAAGTGTAGAATTATATATGGATATTTCTCACTTACGTTCAGTAGCTACCTCATATCTCACAACACAGACGTGGTCGGTATCAGTAATATTGTTCGGTCAAGAAATATGAAACGCCTCAATTACTTATTTGTAAACTAATACACGACTGTCCCTCCCTATCTCTCTCTATCTCTCTATATCCCTCTATCTCTATCTCTCTCTCTAGGGCAGGGTGTCAGGATGCTCTGCATACCTTTCCCTCTCTCTGTCAGTATTTCTTTCATTGTTTCTTTCTCTGTCTCTTTCTTTGCCTTCTTCTTTTTGTCTCATTATCTCCATCTTCCTATCTATCTATCTATCTATCTATCTATCTATCTATCTATCTATCTATCTATCTATCTATCTATCTATCTATCTATCTATCTATCTATCTATCTATTGTTAGGGTCCATATTATCCTTGATTTGACCGCACAAACCATGATGTGGTGGACATCACATTTTACTTGTCTAGCTCCAAGAGGAACCATATATCCGATGTACCCTCTAAGGTTTTGATGTTTGTGCGCAAAATTTTCAGCCTGTATACAAATATCTAAACTGTGAGGGACCACCAATACTTGAAGATGAAATCATAGATGCCATCAAACACATGAAGAAAGGAAAAGCGACTAGGCCTGATAATATAACAATAGAAGAAATAGAGGCACTAGAGGAGACAGGAATAAAAATAATAACCAAGTTACTGAATGACATTTACAACAGTGGTTATATTCACAGTGACCTGATTAAATCCACGTTTATAGCACTACCAAAGAAACCAGGTGCAAAGGAATGTGACGACCACCGGACTATCAGCCTCTCATGTCACATAACGAAGCTACTTCTGAGAATCATTATGAGAAGAACAAGGAAAAAGATAAAAATGGAAATAGCAGATGAACAGTTTGGATTTGTTGAAGGAAAGGGAACACACAATGCCATTTATGCTTTACGAACACTAACAGAAAGAGCTTTAGAAGTACAGAAAGATCTCTACTTATGCTTCATTGATTACACCAAGGCATTTGACAAGGTGAAACATAATGAAATTATTAAAATGCTTGAAGACATCAATATAGAGAGCAAAGACCTGAGGATTGTAAAACGTCTATACTGGCAGCAAGAAGCAGCAGTTCGAGTTGAAAATAGAATTGGAAAATATCAACCTATAAAACAAGGGGTGCGACAAGGATGTGTACTATCTCCGGACCTTTTTTCTCTGTATAGCGAGAATATTCTAAGAACAATCATCACAGAACCAGGCATAAAAATTGGAGGATACAATATTAACAACCTTCGGTATGCTGACGACACAGTACTGATAGCTGAGAACCAACAAGACCTGCAAAATCTCTTGGATAAAGTCGCCAAAGAAAGTGAACAGAAAGGCCTTACTTTGAACATCAAAAAGACAGAGACTATGGTTATATCTAAGAAACAGAATCCACCAGCATGCAGTATTAAATTAAACGGAACTGTTCTAAAGCAGGTGCAGAAATTCAAATACCTTGGAGCAGTAATAACTTCAGATGGGAAATGCAGAACAGAAATTAGGAACAGAATAGGCCAAGCAAAGACTGCATTTCAGAGAATGAGAAACATATTGACCAACACATCCTTATCAATGAATGTTAGAAAACGAGTCCTAAAATTCTATATTGAACCCATCTTGTTATATGGAAGTGAATCATGGACAATAGGCAAGTCTGCACAAAAATCATTGGAAGCAGCAGAAATGTGGTTTATTAGAAGAATGTTGCGAATCCCCTGGACAGCAAAAATAACTAATGAAGAATGTATGAGAAGAGCTGGAGAGACAAAAAACCTTGTCAGAAAGATAAGAGAGAGACAATGTACTTTCATAGGACACGCAATGAGAAGAGGGGCCATTGAAAATATTATAACAACAGGAAAAATAGAAGGAAGAAGATCAAGAGGAAGACCAAGAGAAATGATACTGGACAGTCTGACGGGATGGTGTGAGAGGAGATCACCAACTGAGCTGATGGCCTGCATGAAGGATCGCGTACTCTGGAGAAGCATAATAGCCAACGCCAGTCGGCACGGCACATGATGATGATGATGATACAAATATCTCACGGAAAAAAGGTAAATGTGTAGTGGTGTCAGGCGCAATAATCATGTTATCAGGAGTGAAATGAAATCAAATTTGTCACGAAGTTGTGTCTGAGCGTTGTCCACTTCCCCGTGCTGCAAGAAGTTGATCGTACTATTCATAGGGAGATAACCATAGCTCCAGTTAAATCACGTGTGGTGATCCATGACTGGTTACTAACTACAGATAAAATGAGGGTAAGTGTGTGATTCTGTTCTCAGAGATCTCTTCACGTAATCGTTGAAGAAAGGAGTAGTGAAATTCCAACATAAACATCTTTTTTTCATCATGTCAAGACTGAACGAACATCAGCGAGAAATAGTTGTTGGGATGTTAATTGCTGGATCAACAGTAGCAGCAGTATCTCAACATTTTAATGTTCACAGAAACACAATATCACGCCTTCAAAGTCGTTTTAACCAAAATGGCTCCGTTGCTGACAGCCACAGAAGCGGTAGACCACAAGTTACTACCCTTGCAGAAGACCGCTACATCCACCTCATGCACCTTCGTAACAAGTTTCTCCAGGTAACATGGACTGCCAGCAACATTCCAGGTTTAAGACGTGTGTCGGGCAGGACAGTGCGGAACAGACTCAGAGAGGTAAACCTCTTACCTCATAGGCCTGCAGTTAGACCAGTACTGACAGTTACAAACCCGCTTGACAATTGAGATAGATTCTGTTCACTGATGAGTCAAGATCCTGTCTGTAAGACCATGATGGGCGTGCTTTAGTGTACAGGCGAAGAGGTGAACGCTTTGCGTATAACTGTGTGCTAGAGGTGGATAGGAGGAGAGGAGGAAGTGTAATGGTTTGGGGAGGAATTTCCTATGCTGGCCGAACAAACCTAGTCTTACTCAGTGGCAACCTTACAGGTTTACGATATAGGGACGAAATCATTACACGCCACGTAATGCCTTTTCTGGATGCTAATGGACAAGGCGTGATACTGCAGCAGGATAACACTCGTCCACATGTCGCACGTGTGGTCAGGGACCACTTTCAACAGCATGAGATTACTGTCTTGCTATGGCTAGCAGTTTCACCGGACCTGTCACCTATCGAGCACATTTGGGATGAACTGGACCGCAGGTTGTGAAGACGACATAATCATCCTGGAAACCGCCAAGAATTAGCCCAAGCCTTGCAAGAAGAATGGAATAACCTGTCTCAACAACTGATACAACTTGTCATTGGTTCGATGAGAAGGCGATGTCAAGCAGTGATAACTGCACGAGCAGGACACACACGATATTGAAACCCTGATTTTCTTTTCTTGGGGTGGTGAGCCACATTAGATGAGGTTTTTTTTTCACTTTTTTGTGTCATGTGACTGCCTGAAAGTTATCATTTTTATCTGTTATTGGATAATCAAACATAAATTGTGCCAAATTTTGTTTCAGTCATCACCTGAACAAACCTACTTCATGGTGTTTTTTAAATCATTGCACACTTACTTTTTTCCTTGAGTATATATTACCAAAAATATTTTGTGTGCAAAAGTGCATCATAACATCAAATTACAGCGTTTAGTTTCAAGTTATCATAGAAATGAAAATTAACTCCAAAAAAATTATTAAAACAAACTCATATAGCTCTACTATATTTTTCTTCAACAATAGAACAGCACAAAGTAACACAAGGAGACTGAAAACACAAAAGTAGCAGTGGTAATGTTTTGTGCGCCACATGTAAAATTTTGTGCGCTGCCTGACTGCTTTGAGAGAACACTGCAGGTATCCAGTTCCATTATCTAAAGTGACAAGGGTGATTCGACCTGACTTAAATTACCGAACCTCTTGTGAGAGACTAGTACTCAAACCACTTCGTAGCTCGAATGCTCCTATTCCTGCTTATACTAAATCAAATGATAGAGACAAGATACGGTTTACGCTGACGGGTTTCAAGAAAGAAAGTACAGAAGTGGATTCTGTTTGTCCTACTGGCTATGTGCTCTATAAACCATAAAAAACTATATAGAGAACTAGAGGTATAAACTGTGTTTATCATGAAGTGACCCCAATGGTAGTTTATGAATACAATTTATCCTCCAAAGATGCCAGTTGCATAACCGACTCAGGCAAAGGACTTAGACATACCTTCAGCATTCCCCTGTAGAAGAAGCTCCACAGCGATGCTGAAATTCCGAGACAAAACTTGCCACATTTGTGAGAGGGTCTGGCGTCGATGCCTGAACAAGTGACGAAGAAGAGTAGGAAAGAAGAATTAAGCATAACTTATCTCATGATATCCTTGATGATCTGCGTATGGACATTTCAGCAGCAGGGCATCTTGCTTACAACCGAGAGGCCTACAGGAGAGCTGTTAGGGAGGCAAAGTTCCTCAAGGGACATGCAAATGACTGACTACCTCATGATAAAGCAAACAAACAAACAAACAACTGCAGCAACAACGACAACAAACGAGAAATAAAACGAAGATACTACAAATAGATAAAAGACAGATGAGTTTAAACCAACAGGTTTAACAGCGATTAAATAACATACAAATATAACCAAATTTTGTAAGGATATTTGTAAGGCGTTCGCGACAGATTTCTCGAGTCAGCCACGAGAACTAGGAAGGGAGTGACGAAAGATCACATTAGATGGAGATCCACTCCTGGATCGAATGCGTTGCTGTCACTGGTGTGTGAGTCAAGTGCGTTGAGTCAGTGTAGTGTGAGTCAAGTGCGTTGCTTTAGTGTGAGTCAAGGGTGTTGCCTCACTGTAGTGTGAGTCAAGTGCGTTGCGTCACTGTAGTGTGAGACGAATGCACGACGGAGACTAGAAATGGATACCCAACGGATTAACAGACCTGTGATGGCGAAAAAAGGGGAACAATACAAGCATATGAAAAAATAAGCATTCAAACGTAAAGAAAAATAACACACTACAGTATATTTGCTAATAAAATTATAACAGAACAGCAATATCTCCAAGATTTCCAGAAAAATTAACACCAAACACGATTTTAAAAAAAAACAGATATGAAAGAAACAGATGAAGCCATTGACAGCAATTATTAAGGAAAGACGCTGGCGATGGTTGGGACATGTGCTCCGAATGACTGATAACTCACTATCAAAAATAGCACTAAGATGGACACCACAGGGGAACAGAAGTAAGGGTAGACCAAAAGAGACATGGAGAATAACAACAGAGAGGATATTGAGCAAAAGAGGGCTCATCTGGGCAAGAGCGGAAAAAAAAAGCCAAAGGACAGGCATTTGTGGAAAACCCTTGCGGAAGCCCCATGTGCCCTGGGCACTTAAGGTTCAGAGAGAGAGAGAGAGAGAGAGAGAGAGAGAGAGAGAGAGAGAGATTAATGAAAGAAACAGTGGTACAAAAGCCTTAGAAATGACAAGAAATAAACAGGCCAGTTTGTTAACAAAAGAAAAAAAGCCTTTTCAAAGTCCCACTTATCACTGATACCTGATCCAGCAACATTTTCACACTTACATAAGAAAAGTACAAAGTAAGTAATTAAGGGTCTGTTATAAAAAGCCTGTTGTCTGAGGTATAAAGATTGGAGAGAAATCAAAACATGTTAACACACACACAACCACAGCGCATGAGAAGACGTTTACATGTGATACACATTCGCCTTTATTTCCTCTCAGAGCTGGGCTCTATGCATGTATCCACACTTTCATATCACTTCACCCTGGGTCTTTAAAACTCGGGGTGGGGGTGGATCATCTGATAAATATTTCTTTAACTGTAGAACCCACGGAGCTGAATTACTGAATTAGGGCCCATATGTCTGAATGAAAGATATGATCTCTTTCTCTCCTGCGCGGGGGGGGGGGGGGGTGGTTGAGAAGGGGGGAAAAAAAGGGAGAGGAAGGTGGTGTCTAGTCTCTGCCTCTCTTGTCACTGAACTGCACCAGTGATTCTGTATGCGGGCTGAGAACTGACAACTCAGCCATTTTTTTCTTTCTAACCTTCAGCATATAGCTTGTACATTTGCCTTTTTCAGTTTTTTTTAAATGGAGCTTCGTTTGAGCTAGCTACTGTCGTTACCCTGGATTAGAGAAAGCTGATCTTTTTAGAGGTAAGAAAATTAGACTTACTGGACATCGTTTGTTGATACTGTCTGCTAACATAATTACTATTTTCTTCGCTGACTTAGGTACAGCGTTTTCTTTATAAATCATGTAGATATATATTTAATGTTAATATTATTATCATTATTATTAATATTATTATTATTATTATTGTGCCGTGTTGGGTAGCACTGGCGATCGTGCATCTCATTCTTGTGCGGTCTTCTATTTTTACGATGAATTCAGGTGCTTTTCTTTTTCCATGCCATTTGGTCAGTTCACATACTGAGATTTGTTTTGTTTTTTTTTGTTATCTTCGGCTTTACCCCATTTCTCTTTTTCCCTAAATTTTCCGGTTATTTCTCCTCCCCCTCCCCCGCCTTCTATTTGTATCCCTTGTCTCTCTGAGCCCTTTCACAGTTTTCCAAGTAGTTCTGGGCCTTCCTTGGTTTCCGTTTGCCCGGAGGAGCTACATGTCAGCGCCTGCCTTGTAATGCTGGCGTTTGGATTTCTAACTGTGTGGCCCAATCCATCTCCGTTTTCTAGACGTGATTTGTAGATTCATAGGCTCTTGTCCTGCTCTTTCCCAGACTTCCTGCTCTTGTCTTGGCATTTCCTGCCATTTGTGTAAGGTGTAGTGGCTTACTCTAAATCATTGTATTTAGTTTGAAAGGCTAAAGCAGTGTTTCTCAACATTTTTACACACACAGACCACTTTTTTTCACCTTCGTTAAGGAATACCATTGTATATGAGGAAATGATAGGTTCAAGGTCACTGACATTCTAAACAACTCCTAGCTAGACAATAACAGATCTTTAGGCTGACTATCGAGAGCACGGTTCTATAAGGGACACGTTATTTAAACAAGTGGCTATAATTATAATCATTGTGGATTTTCCACTTTCTGATTATTGCTGTCTGCCGGCACAGTTTGTTTCGTTTCCATCACGAGGCTGCTTTATAGTTTTCTACGAGCCGTTTTGTACGATTTACCATACTTTCAGTGTTTCAAATTATTAATTTAATATCTAGTTTCCTTCACCCGTAGATATTTAAATTATCACAGGACATTTCACAAAATAAAACTTATAAGTTTTATACATATAGAAACTAACCCTACTTTAGAAGTCATCGCGCCTAGCAAGGCATTTTTTTACGCCCATACAATTACCAGCTATACTTAATACTTTTCTCGTTAATAATAGCACTTCAGTAGCAAAAGGCCTTTTTAAAATGTCGCCTTTTTTTCAATTACGGTGTTTTATATGGGGCAGAAACTAGATGAAAGATACCATGGATTTTTATATGTTTGAAACAGTTGAAGCGTAAAGCTAATATTGATATAGAATATCACGGGGCGTTACAGTTTACCTGCGTAAGAGTAACGTAACGTACACGCAACATGCGGTTTTGTCCGACATCAAATTTGTGCACTGGAAATGTGGTAAATGACACGGACGGAGTTTCGTATCTCTGGCATTCCTTGTTTATGTTTGTCACTTGGGCGAAAGTGGTAATTATTAAAATATAAACATAACATTTGTATTACAAACAGTTGAGGTGTCGGGGAAAACGCCAGAAGCGACAAAAAGTAAGTTGTTGTCCTTTTTTTTTTTCTTTACTTTTCTTCGTTTGCCATTTTGTTTTGATGAGAATGTCTGGTTGTGGTTGTATTATTGACGTTGTTAAAAAAAAAGCATAAACACAAAGGTTTACGAAAGTAAGGGAAAAAAAACCAAAGACAATTCATCATTATCAGGCGACGTCCAGGTAGACGTTGGTGATCTTGCTTCCCCGCAGATCTCGATGTTTTCCATCAGCTCACTTGGTGACTTTTTATTGCGCCTTCACGTTGACTGTCCATGCTTTTTTTTCTTTTGCCCTTCCACACTGCCTCTATTCCCATTTATCTTTCCTGTTGTTATGATGTTTTCAAGCCCTCCTGTTCTCATTATATATCCAATGAAAGACGGCTTTCGTTTTCTATTGGATTTAATTAACCTGCTTTTGTTAGACATTCTCTACTTTCTCTGTCCATGGTACTCTTAAAATTCTTCTAAGAAATCTCATCCTTATTCTAAGAAACCACATCCCTTATTCTAAGGAACCACATCCCTTATTCTAAGAAACCACATCCCTTATTCTAAGAAATCACATCCTTTATTCTAAGGAACCACATCCCTGTCGTCTTTAGCGATCGATCTGCTCATTGTCCTTGATTCCTCCTATTCATATATAGATTTCTCAATGTAACGTTTTATAATTATTTTTCAGATTTTTTTTTTCAATGACAGAGATGCTTTACAATAAGACATGTTTCGTTTGTATGAAGACTGTCTCCGATTAGAATATGCTGTTTGTGATTTTAGACTTGTACTTGTACGGACTCCCTGTAACTGTGAGTTGTTGTTCTTTGCAGCCGATGCTGTAGAGATGTTGAGGCACAGCATCGTATCGGCGTGGGAGCGGGTTATGGCGGCTAATTTTTCAGTCCCGGAGTACGGCTAAAAGAACAGAGGGTGTGTGCAATACTTCTTTAGCAGACTCCACCACCATGGGGGACTATGGCGATCCTTGCCCCGTTAGTCAGGCTAGGCCTGTTACTGGGGGTACCACGGAGAGGTGGGGCAGGGTCTTGGTCAGATATGGTTCGCTAACCCTGACGCTGACATCAGCTATGGGGTCGCTGATGGCCTCATCGGACAGTGTCTTCACCTCCTGGAGGAGAAGAAGAAGAAGAAAAAGAAAAAATTGGGAGATCGTAAAGAATTCAAACAAATAATGTTGCTGTAAGTGAATAAATGGGAACCTATAAGAGAATAATAAAGGACGGATATGCACGCCTCAATAACTTACACGTAATCAGAGGATGAGGAAGCAAATCCCCAGCTATGCACCAGAACAAGAGCAATTCACAACCAACACAGTATTAAAGTCATATCAACAAAAACACTAAAGGACATCCTGATGCCGAATTTGTGTCCTTCAAATATCATTGACACACACACACACAAAGAACAAACGTATCCATACAATAACAACAAATTAATATTGACGAAGTTTGGCTAATAAGGAAGATTAAGCAGAAAAAACTTAAATATTTTGGATATATTAAACGTTATGATAATTTAGAGAAGACAGTCTTAGAAGATACATAATGGGAAAAAAAGAAAGAGAGGAAGACCAGGGCGAAGATGGCTGCAACACATCGTTGATAATCTGCAAATGGATATATCAGCAGCAGGCCATCTTGCTTACAACCGAGAGGCCTGCAGGAGACTGTTAGAGAGGCAAAGTTCCGTAAGGGACATGCAAATGACTGACTGACTGACTAATACCGAATGCAGAACACATACGGGCATGCCCCGAGTGTAATGAAGCAGGTCCCAGGTACCCCCAACCGAGCTTGGTCTTATCCATTATCCATTATCCAGTATCCAGTAGTTAAGAATGGAACCCTCAATGTCCTTTCACACATGCGCGGTTCCTCCAGCTGCTGCACTACAAGCTCTGACCTGTAGAAGTAGGTCTTGCTACTTGTTTTAAAAGCTTCTCACGCCATCAAATGAAGCATCTAGTCCCTTCCTGTGGTCTTTCCGGTTCACAGTTTACATTGTCTGATTGTTTGGGTGTAGCAGTGTTGATATCTGTTTATAGAATAAACACAAAGCAGGTTCCACAGAAAAAAAGTTCATCTCAAATCTTGTTTCTAGAAAAAGATTTTATGTGTTCTTCATTTACTGTGGCGTGTTTGTATGTTTACGAGTATATCTATGTGGATGCTATGTACGAACGAACGAACGTTATTTTGAAATGGTTAAGAACTGGGCACACGGGCCCGCCTACCATTCTGACCTTCATTATACATGTAAGCTAAGGCTCGTAGATAGGTAAAGTCCCCGTTTCCATGGCATTAAGGGACACTGGGAATACAAGTGTTATGCCCTATTTCCAAGACATTCAGCGCATGAAAGTGTGATGTGGTCAGTATCACGTCTGGCTGCACTGACCTTCCCAGACTTCTCTGATACCCGTATTTTGAGGCTGGGTGGACCCCAGGGGACCTTTTTGGTGTGGTGGTCCCGGAAAAAAAAATTCCCCACTTCTGTGACTTGAACCCGGTACAACCGAATTAGTAGATAGAGCGCCTAGCCACTCAGTCAACCAGGGCTGCTATAAGTTGGCGTCGTGCTTAAATGATTCTCGGCTGATTTACAGTGCGTGGCTACGTATATTTCTGATAGTGCATCTTAACTCAGTGCGTGACTACGTATATTTCTGATAGTGCATCTTAACTCAGTGCGTGGCTACGTATATTTCTGATAGTGCATCTTAACTCAGTGCGTGACTACGTATATTTCTGATAGTGCATCTTAACTCAGTGCGTGGCTACGTATATTTCTGATAGTGCATCTTAACTCAGTGCGTGACTACGTATATTTGTGATAGTGCATCTTAACTCAGTGCGTGACTACGTATATTTGTGATAGTGCATGTTAACGTCTATCATTCTGTTTGCAAATGTACAAACAGGACAATTATTCGACATTAATAAAAAAAAAAACGAAACCGCAAATCAAGGGACGGTAACCATTTTAAAATATGTATATGAAAAGACTCGAGGTCGAGTCAAAAAGTATTTTCATATATTTTCAGCGGTTACGTCCCTTCAATTGTGGTTACTTTTTTACTTGTTCTCGTAAATTCTGCTGACTGTTTAATTTGCTTCGCTGTCCACTTATTTCTCCATCCAAAAACACATCCGAACATGTGAAGACAGACAGACTGACAGCCAGGCAGGCAATCAAACAGACAGACAGATAAACAGATAGACAGACAGACAGGCAGGCAAGCGGACAGACAGACAGACAGATAGATAGATAGATAGATAGATAGATAGATAGATAGATAGATAGATAGATAGATAGATAGATAGATTATCTAACTTTAGTTGCCTCTAGAGCCACAACTGCACACAAAACTCGAGGGCTGGGATTATCTAAATGATTTAGTTTTCTTTACCAACTTATGTGAAAAAAAAGAGAAAAAGTGATATTTCTGAAGATGGACTAATTACTTTTAATTAGCTTCTCGTGCGTTCATACAAATATTTTTTTTACATTTTTTTTTGCTAGTTTTAATCAAATAAATTACATTTCATAATAACTTCACGGGCCTCAAGATAGGTCTCGCTTCCTTCATGCCACCCTCGGGCCCACCAGTTGGTTCCCCCCCCCCCCCAAATAGAGAGCAACATGCGAGCAGATATGCATTTATATTACTCGAGTAAGGAAGAAAAGTGAGTATTTAAGCAGAAAATCTAATACCATATAGACAGGTAGACAGACAGACAGACAGACAGACAGACAGACAGAGATACACAAGTACATAATAATACACGACATCAATTATCCTGGTAAGACATTATCTTTAGTTCGGTCTGTGTGGCCTCATTTTTTAACGTGAACTGCATCAGGAAGAAAAAAAAAGTATTGTTGATAAACACTGATAAATACACTTTGTTATCAATTCCATCTTACCAATTTGTTGTCACTGAATGTGAGAAAGAAAGTATTACAGTGCTATGTTTAACTTATTCAGCTGTACGCCTGTGAATCATGGACTATTGGCAGGCAAATGAGTAAATCAGTGGTGGCAAAAGAGTTGTCGTTCCTGTGTAGAATATAAAGGATCTCATAGACAGCCGAGATAACTAACGAGCAGTGTTTGAGACAAGCTACTGAAATACGTTGTATAACAACAAAGATTAAAAAAAATTGGCAATCATTATTCTTGGGGGGGGGGGGAGGGCCTGTAATGAGAACAGATAAACTGGAAAACATCATAACAATGGGCAAAACTGAAAACAAGAGAGGATAGAGGGCGACCGAGGGATCAGATGTTAGAAGACCTGGCATCATGGCGAGAGAAGAAGTCAGCAGCAGAGTTCCTCAATAATGTCAAGGAAGACCTAGATTTGTGGAGGAGTATGACCGCTCACGCCGTCCGGCAGGGCATGTGATGATGATGATGATGATCTCTCTATTTTTTTTTTAGTAGAGTCGTGATACTGACCACATCAAACTTTCATGCGCTAAAGGTCATGTAAAATACGGGCCTAACACCGTATTCCTCCAACACGCCGCGATGGCGTGGAAACGGGAATTTTAACTTGACCAGAATTTTATAAGTGAATTCTTAAATCCTGCGCTTTCCTCGGAGAAAGAATTCCCTGTTTAAACTGAAACACGGAAGGACATTTTTACCTGCTAATTAAAATTCAGCCGAGGAGAATAGCCAAAAAAGTATGCATATTTTCTATTTTGGTCTGGAGATTAAAAGTTCACTTCATTATATTTACATAACGTGATTATGCTTTTCCCAAAGCGTGAGAGATTTGGATCGAGATGAGAAGATTCCACGGTCTCGAATAAAAAGCGCCATATCGCTGGCTGGGGGGGGGGGGGGGGGGGAGAAAGGATTTACTGCGGAGCTATGGCCCATCGTTTCTCGCGTAGAGCTCAGAATTCTCGCGTTATCTCGCGTTGTGAGAAGTCGTAGATGATGCTCTTCCGCTCTGTTTAGCGGGGGGGGGGGGGGGGGATGAACAAAAAAAAATATGTCAGTTTATTCTTAGACACAAAAAGGCCGGTTATGTAGGAGCTGTTGTTGGTGCATCCAGGATTAAGAGGAGATTTTTAAAATGCCACGTTCGCCCCCATCTCAACCCCCCCCCCCCTCTCCACCCATCCCAACCCCGTATGCGCGGGAGATGGGTTTCAAGGCTCTCCACTTTTTTTTCATCCACGAATAACCTTGGCTAAACCTAACCATATAAAATATACGTTTTAAAAAAAACATACGCTCATATATATGACACAATTTAAAATTATGCGCGTTAACGCATCAACAAAAATAAACAGCTGTATAACAGGACGGCTATAACAGTGCAGGATAGTATGAATTGAAATTTGCGTTTTTCTAATTTCTTGATTTTTTGGTTATCCTTATTTTCAATATTGTTTTTTTTAAATTTAATATTGATTTAACTCTTTAAAGCCGCGGGTAACTGAGACCGCGGTTGATGAAACAGCGCATACCAACGGGGGAGGGTAGGTGGAGGGGACAGCGGATACGGGGTAATACCTTAGTTTGTTACGTTTCTTATGTACTTCTTTTTTTTTTCTTCAGTCAAATGTTGTCAAGGCTGGGACTTTACTGTGGTCCAGAATCTCTGTTCTTGCGCTCATTTCAAGTCTTGATTTTTATAGAGTCACTTCGGTGTGTTGATCTGTGTTCGCCAAGAGGTTTGATTTTTATAGAGTTGATGCCTCCGAAGCTATACATTCATTAATTCACATGTTGAATATTCCGCGCTGTCAACGGAAAGGGAGATAAATTATTACGCAGATTGTCAGATGGCAGAGGGTCTTTGTGTGAGTCAACGAAGATATGTCGTGATTCCGGCAAAACCAGTTTAACCGCTAGACGGGCAAGGCAATACCAGCACCCCCCCCCCCCCGACAGGGGATGTAAAAATGCCAGCGCGTTGTCCTCTTGTGGCTAGACATTTGTCCGTCTTTACCTGAGTTGTGGTTCTTCCCGCGGTCATTCTCCGCGCTTTCTTTCTGTCACACATAAAATGTTTATTTCTGACACACCTGAAGAGTTTCTTTCTCTCACACCTAAAGTGTTTATTCCTCTCATGCCTAGAGTGTTTCTTTCTCTCACGCCTAAAACGTTCTGTTTACTATTTTTTTAAGGCCATCCATCCATCCATCCATCCATCCACCCACCCATCCATCCATCCACCCACCCACCCACCCATCCATCCATCCATCCATGTCCTTGGTAAAAAATCGGCTAAACAATCACTGTCCTCATGGCGTCTTGCAGGACAGCAACAAATTGTCTCCACCTCTCACGGTCTGTGGCCAGCCCTTGTATTGTGCCCCAGCTGTGGCTGTGTGCTACCCATTTCTGCTTCTACAGTTCTCCCCCCCCCCCAAAGAAACCTTTGGTCGGCCCCCACTTTTTCCCTCTGGCGTCCACCGCTTGGCTGTTTTAGCGATGCTGCTTGGGTCCCTTAGGATTACATGACCAAGCCATCTCAAACAAACATACTGTTCCCCAAACGATTGTTTCCAGTTTACTAGAATTACATAGAAGACCAGTCCTGGCGATATTAACGAAGAAAACTTGTCAAGATCCAAACAACAAGAAGAGTTCTTCTTCTTCTTCTTCTGAGTTGCATGGTTCCAGTTTGAGACGTCTACGTTTATTCTTCGGACAGACTGGGCAGTGTTTTAGAGATCATGGTTTGCGCTCTGAAAGTTTGTCTTCCAGTGAACCTCCCTGTGGCAAGAGCTGAGTCTGAGCTTCTTAGTAGGGGGAGGGGAGCTGTAGGTTGTGATCTGGAGTCCTGGAATACCTATCTCGCATATGACAGGCTGAGTCGGGACAGGTGTGGTGGCAGTAGGTTGAGACTGGACAGGTGTGGCGGCAGTATTCTGAGTCGGGACAGGTGTGGCGGCAGTATTCTGAGTCGGGACAGGTGTGGTGGCAGTAGGCTGAGTCAAGACAGATGTGGTGGCAGTATTCTGAGTCGGGACAGGTGTGGTGGCAGTATTCTGAGTCGGGACAGGTGTGGTGGCAGTATTCTGAGTCGGGACAGGTGTGGTGGCAGTAGGCTAAGTCAAGACAGGTGTGCTGGCAGTAGACTGAGTCAAGACAGGTGTGCTGGCAGTCGGCACGCGTCCTTCACAACATCAGTCTTATCATTTTTAGAGCGAGTTACAGTAGTTCCTGCTTCAAGACTCGGAGTAGATCCAAAGGCAGGCTTCTTCTCATGCTCCACCACCATGGTAGTACGACGAGCCCCTGTCCCTGTTAATCCTTGCCTGTGCTCCGATTCTAGAAGCATCAGCAGAGGGATGGGACGCGATGGTGATGCGCTGTGATTCACTGGCCGTGATAAAAATGCCGACATTTCAACACAGTTATCTTTGTTTGTACCCCGTTCAGTGAAACCACAGCATAACAAAAAGCCTTCTACCAAAAGCACAGAGACGAAGATGATTTTGTGGCAGTATTATCTATTTTTACTAAGTCACTGAGAGAGTGAAGATACTAGCGTGAAATAGCGGTCAGCGACCCACTACTGTTGCTGGCGATCCATAATCAACAAAGACCCTGTTCCATCCCTCCTTTGGTGTCCCCAGTTAAAAGAATTGGTCTGGCTAACATGCCAGGGATTGATGTACTCATTAAGTTAGTGCAGTTTCAAAAGATGTATAACACCATTCCCTGCCTTTTTTTTTTTTTTTTTGGCTTTCCTTTAAGTCTTGATTTTAAAAAATGCCGCCGTAACCCACTCCCCATCCGCCACGACGCCTGTACTTCAACACTTTCACCGCATCGGCTGTACAGAAAAAGCCTGTTGTGTTGCCAGAAAGACAAATCAACAACACATCCATTGCCAACAGGAACGGCTGCACTGACGGGACGTGACGCTTTCTTTCTCGCTCAGTCTTCAGCCCCGTTTGTAAGATGGAGATAAGAGAAATGAGAAATGAAGGCAAATGAACATCTGAATGACATATCAAAGAAGGCACTGACACCAGTCGCCAAGCACTTCTGTCAAGGAGATCATCAAGGAAAACTGGACATTTCTGTAACTGCAATCTGTTCCTGTTCTTCCGATAAACGATCTCAGGAAGTTCTGGAACGGCACCTTATCTTTTTTTTCCAGACTGGCTGTCTCCTTGCACCAGGAATTAACAGTAAATTCTACTTTCTTTAAACTAGTTTCCACCTAATGGCCACCTCTTTCCATTCTTATTACTCACGCCCAACTTTCTTGTCTTAGCCCCACTCACTTTGCTGTATGTTCTCTTTCTTACTGTAAGCTTTTTAATGCCTTTCTTCTGTAGCCACTAGAAGCTTTGATAAGCTTCCTTGTCTAGGCATTCTAAGCGGACACTTTTGTTATCTTAGTGTTCTCTATTCTTCCGGAACCTTCCTTCTTCCACCCCTCACTTTCATCATCTGTGTAATCTGGTCGGCTTTTGTTTAGTATCCAATGGGAGCAAGCTGAGCCAATCTAGGTCTTAATGCTATGTTGTTTATCATATGGTACCCGTTTTATCCCTACTTTACCTCATTTCTCAGCCAATCGCTTGCCTCCACTTTGTGCTTTCCTACGTCTATTTGGCCGCATTTTGTGCCCATCTCTCCTACAAGGAGGATACCAAAATCAAAGTCTTCAATTTTTCATCTGTTGTTCGTGGGTTTTTCTGTTGTGTTGTTTTTGTATGTGATCCTTGAAAAAAGGCTTTTTGCAGAAATATTGGATTTGTATGTTGTTCGTTTATATGTGCTCATCTCTACTTTCTACCATACTTGTTTCTGTCACCCTCCTCACAAATATCCTTTTTAAAAATATGAATGAACCATGAATGTCTATCTACTTTCATTATAAGACCGACTCCCTCTTCTCCTCATCCTTCATTGACTCACTTCTACGAACGGGTACTCGACACACAGTGTTGAGGACAAATTACCCCAGAAAGCGGACAATACTTACATATAACTGCAAACTGCTTGGATCACACTGAACACAATCGGCTACCAGTGGAGGAATGATCAAACGGGACAGATGATGCAACTCGCACTCAAGTATAATCGAGTATAAATGAAGGAAATCCCATAAGCCTCTATTTGCAGTTAATTTATCAAAAACGTATATTTTTTTTTTTTTTGCTCACCTGTTTATCTGATAAGAAGATAAAAAACATAACAGAAAGAAGAATGTAGTCGACATTTTAATTTTCATACTGGTGATGTATTTTTGCGTACATGATTATAGCCTGCGGCATCATCTGTTTGAAATTAAGAAATCATCCCCTTCTATTTACTTTCCAGAACATGGATTGCGTACATGCGCAGACACATGTAAGGTAGCGTGGAGTTTAGAAGGCTCTCCGTTAACACACCATTTCAGAAACACAGGAAGTGTCTGTTTAACAAAGTTTTGTACTCGTATATAGGTAGGCTGCTTCTTAACTCTCGTTGTTCTTAACTCTTTTACTTCAAAGCGACACTGCTAGTGTAAGCAATTCTTGCACACCGGTGTAATGCTCAGAGCTATATTTAGGCAAAGTCTAAACTTCTTCTTCTTCTTCTTCGTTCACTTCTACCACCAAAAACCGCACTGTGAACCTACTGAATTCACACCTGTGGTCCTCGTTAGGTCCCGTGGTCCCCTGTGTGGTCCAAAAAGACCACACGAGATCCACGAGTGGACCACAAGGGGTTCAGAGTATCACAGTGTTTTAGCCTGTATTCTTGGTGGGTCTTGGAAGCGGGATTGCGTGACACCGTGGTTTTCATTGCACCAGTTTAGTCTAGGGTTGGACTTTCTCACCGGAAGACCTCGACGTGTTTAGGATATCAGTATATCCCCGCTGAGTGAGAGGCAGTAGCCCACCCAGGCCAGAGTTGGACTTTCTCACCGGAAAACCTCGACGTGTTTTGAGATACCCGTGTATCACCGCCGGGTGAGAGGTGGTTGCCCATCCAGTCCAGTGTTGGACTTTCTCACCGGAAAACCTCAGCGCGATTAGGATACACAGACATCCCCGCCGGGTCAGAGGTGGTTGCCTATCTAGACTTCCCTGGTCCAGTGTCTCCGACTTCATCATTTTGCGGTCGTGGCCGCTACCCTTCCTAGTTGTGACCAGGATGGAGCTTTTGTCCAAGAGGACGAATCCTCGCCACTAGTGACTTCTACCCCTGGGTTGAGCCGGTTTAGGCATTATCCCAGTATGGGCGTGTTTGGGACGGGACCGACCTCTAGGGCAGAGGTACTGTGACATGCATAGCCTTCAAGATTCACCCCTGGTATGAGCCGGTTTAGGCAAAATTCACCAGTATGGGTGTTTATCAGTCGTTACCGACCTCTAGAGCGGAGGTGGCATGACATGTCTAGCCATCAAGTTCCACCCCTGGTGTGTGCCGGTTTAGGCATATTTCACCAGTGTAGGTGTATTTCGGACGTGGGCGGCCTCTAGAGCAGAGGTGCTGTGGTATAGCTCTCGTGGCGATACTACCGGACATACCGGTTAAACTTCACCCTCCACCACCTTTTCCCATCGGCGCCGCACAGCAACCTTTATTTCTTTTCCGCATTTACTTCCTTAACCGGGAGGAGCTTCACTCCACGCGCGGCATTTGAAGAGTCTCGCCAGCAATGTCTTAACCTCTGGGACAAGCCGGTTCATGCATTTCACCCGATATGACTGCACTCAGGACGTGGCCGACCTCCAGACCAGAGGTGCCGTGATTTGACTGTTTGCTTCGCTTTATCCTTTTCCGCAGTGATGCTGCGCGGCAACCTCATTTGCACCTTTCTTCATTGGCCGGGAGGAGCAGCGCTCCACGCACGGCAGCTGAAGATCTCGCCAACAGCGACAGATGAGCTACCAAACGTGCCACTCATCTACCCTAATTAACTGGTTTTCAGGCGCCAGATATTCGCCCTCGCCCCTTCTCCTGTCAGTTTAAACAGTTCTGCCACGGGAAGGCCAGGAGCTGGACTTGACTGCCAGAGGCTGTTTGTGGTGCGTTTGCAGTCCTTAGAACCGGCAAAGTCTAAACAAAATAAAGGGTAATACATTTGTAAGTGAACTCATATTTTAAAATAATAGAATAACTTCTTCCCATTTAGTTTAGCTTTCTTCTTCTTCGGCTTTCAAAGTTCATGGCCATGCTAAACCAGAAGCCTAGTGGCCAGGTCTTCTCCAGGCCATTCCGGCATCCCAATAGCTTCGGCCTGAGGTCCGATACCTGTTTGCTCAGGTCTGTAAAATTTGGGCACTCAGGTTTTTACCACAATTTATTAGGAAAATTCATTCTGTCAAGAGTAAAGAAATTAATTGAGGAATGAAAGAGTTAAACGTGTCGTGTCTGATCTGAGAAAACAAAACAAAAACAAAACAGCGAAGACGTCTTTTTGCAGTAGTCAGTGTTTCGACTCAAACCGAGATGTTTTCTGTATCCTGGTAAACTTTTCGACTAAAGAAAATTGATACCAGACTTCCCCGATAGTTAGGGGATATAGAGATGGTCAGGTATGATTCTTATCTCACTGACCTCTGGGGTGATAACAAGTCAAGGAAAATATCTATACCAGCTCCCCCAGTTACTATCTTCGTCTGACAAAGCTACCTATATTTTTTACACTAACAGAGAAACTAACAGAAGACCCTCCCCCCAACCCCGGTTCAACTTCGCATTCGACCGAGGTCAACCCATCCTAAAAAAAAAAAAAAATTCGGTATCAGGGATTTCCCTAGACGCTGATGTTAAACTTGCACCAATCAAATTTTACAACTGGGGTGGGGGGTAGACAGTGAACCCTGACCTCAAATGATAATGACCTAAAATGTGATAGCACTATCACTTCATGCCCCAGAGGTCTGTATATGCCAGTGAAGATAGTCAATCACTTGCATGTCATTTGCGGAACTTTGCCTCCCTAACAGCTCTCCTGTAGGCCTCTCGGTTGGTTGTAAGCAAGATGCCCTGCTGCTGATGCATCCATTTCCAGATTATCAACGATGTCTTGCAGCCATATTAGTTTTCTTCTCTTTCTTTTTTCCTAATATGTATCTTTTCAAGACTCTTCTCTAAATTCTCATGACGTTTAATGTGTCCAAATTAAGTTTTCTCTGGTTAATCCTCTTTACTAGCTAAACCGTCTTCAAAATTAAGTTCTATTATTATAGACATATTTGTTCTTTTTTTTGTATGTCCATGTGTTCTTCGAATATCATGGACACACAAAAAAAACTGGACATAGACTTCTTTTAATATTATGCCTCTTTCATTCAGTCACACTTTGTTGTTAACTGTCTATATCTTTAA
Source organism: Achatina immaculata (assembly GCA_009760885.1). NCBI lineage: Eukaryota > Metazoa > Mollusca > Gastropoda > Stylommatophora > Achatinidae > Lissachatina > Lissachatina immaculata. The sequence continues at coordinate 44,452,355 of CM019720.1, forward strand.
TTTTTTTTTCACTTTTTAAAAAAATTCACCTCCTCTGATGCATTGTATTTTTTCTTTGTTTCGTTTATTTCCACTGAGTATTCTACATTCTTGAGTACATCCATTTTTTAAATTCCATCTCAGGCCTTCATCAAGACCTTCGTTAACTTAAGCCGAGATATAACCATACAATAAAAAAAAACTCGGGAATGTTTCAGTAACACATTGTCGTAAAGATAAGTTTTAAAAAGTTGATGTCACCAGCTGGAGAGAGAAGATTATGAATAGAAAGGAACAGAGGCAAACTTTTCTGCACCAATGAGCCTTAATGGATCGGAAGGCTGAAGAAGAAGAAGAAGAATATATGACGTGGATTTATTGACATAATTAATTCTAGCGGGCCTAATTTTATTTCTGTGGAAATCTGCTCTGAAGGCCAGCGTTAGCCCGCGTGTTTCATTTTCGGAGCAATTATTTCAGAACATATTTTGTATACAGTAAATATAACTTTAAATGCTTAAGGAAAATACTCGGTACCAAGTGGAATGAATTCGAGAGCAATGCTGAGATAAGACAGATGAGCAAACAACAACCAGTCTCATTGGTGATCAGAAAAAAGATGTACATATATCGGTCACGTGATGAGAAGAAACAGTCAGATAATGCCAAAACAAACTCATAAGTGGAACACAACAGCCCGAAGACAAAAAGAGGTCGACCACGTGAAGCATTATTAAGAGAGGCCAGTTATAACATCCCTTGATGAGGTTGAAAAGCTCGCCGAAAACAGGAAAACTTCGCGAAATACCGTGCGATCCCTATGTGACGTTTAACGGCACGGGAAGGATGTAAGATGTAAGATGATGTAAGAAATATAACTTTTATGATATAAATTATTATGTTATTGTAGCACAATATTGCATGCAATTTAATACCCTAAGTGTCATTATATTAAATTGTTATAAAACAGAATAACTAGTTCATGTGGAATGCGCTAGTAATGCGCCTTCTGTCTAATCTTTAAATATTCACTAATTACTTCATTAGCATGTCCCTTGAGGAACTTTACCTCCCTAACAGCTCTCTAGAAGGCCTCTCAGTAGAAAAGCAAGATACCCTGTTGCTGATACGTCCATTTGCAAATTATCAATAATGTCCTGTTGTCATCTTCGAATTGGTCGTCCTCTCTTTCTTTTTCACCATTATATACCCTTCCAAGACTGTCTTCTCCAAACTCTCATGACGCTTAATATGTCAGCAATTTTGTTCAAATTATAAATTCACCGAACAAAATTAAACACAGCTATCCAGATATTCATTTGGAACTTCCTATCACATACATACAGTATATATACTATCCAAAAAACAAAAAACAAAAAAAAAAAAAGAAACGCATAGCTTATATAAGTTTCATTTTTTATATGTCATGACAAAACTGTTTTTCCCGGGTATCTCAAACCAAACCAAAAATTATCACCAAGATATCACGTCCATGATTTAGCGTTTCTTTTGCTATTCTCGTGTATAGTCAGAACGCAGTAGCTTCCCTTGCTAATCATGCATTTTTTTAACCATAACTCACGTTGCGTTTATGGAAAAGTCGTGGTTTTTGTGGTGAGCACAACTCATTTCCCGCGCAAATACAACCCTATAAAAGGATGAGGTTACTCAAACAAATTCAGTTAATTTTCAAGCAAACAATTATGGCGCGTCTATCGCAAAATTTACGAAACATTGCTATTGGTCGCCTGCAAGCAGGCGAAAGTCAAAGTCAGATTGCCAGGCATTTAAACGTGCGGCAGAGTACTATCAGTCATCATTAGCACTGTTTCCAAGCCGCTGGCTCAGCTGAAGATCGGCACTGCAGTGGACGACCCAGGGTGACAACAGCAGCTGATGATCGCTTTATTCTGGTTCATCACCTCAGAAACAGGTTTACAACAGCTTCTTCAAGTGCCCAGTCACTGCTTGCAGGACGTCGTGTGTCTGATCAAACTGTCCGGAATAGACTGCATGAAGCTGGACTGGTGGCACGACGACCTCACCGAGGTCCTGTCTTAATGAGACGCCATCGCCAAAATCGACTTGTTAGGGCCAACCAGCATCGGCCCTGGACAACTGACAATCAGTGGAGGCGTGTCTGGTTTAGCGATGAATCTTCCTTCTTGTTGCACTGCCATGATATGCGGAGAAGAGTCTACCGTAGACCAAATGAACGTTTTTCCCTAAAATTCCGTTGATGAAGCTCCGCCGCACGGTGGTGGAGGTGTAATGGTATGGAGAATTATTAATTTCAACGGAAGGAGTCCATTGGTGCAGATTGAAGGAGGCTTGAATGCGCAAAGATACGTCAGCGAATTTCTTCGACACATGTCCTTCCATTTTTGGCTGCGCAAAGGTGTTTCAACAGGACAACACCAGACTCCATTCTACACGGTTCACCACACAGTTCCTGACTGCCAACAACATTCTCACCCTTCCTTGGCCATCCTTGTCTCCAGACATGAATCCGATCGAGCATCTACGGGATGAACTGCAAAGACGAGTTTGTCACCGAAACGTTTCTCCAGCCAATCGTCGTGATCTGTGGCAGGCACTCCAGGAAGAGTGGGCAGCCATCCCACAGGCGCACATCAGACATCTGATCGCATCTATGTCCAGGATATGCCAGTCGATGATCGATGCAAGCGGAGGCCACACACCATACTAATTTGAGAACCCCTGGGATTAAAAAATTCCCATCACACAGATGCAGGAAACTGTCAAGTGAGTGTTTAAACCCTTGGGTATTATTATGTGCTAATTGAAAATTTTATTCACTCAATTTAAAAAGCTATAGAAATATCAAAGTTATGGCTAAAATTGGGTCATCAGTAGATATGCGTTTTTTTTTTTTTTTGACAGTAGATATTTTTTCTGTGGAGAGGAGCAGACAGAACCACAAAAATAAGATTTTTAAGGGCATGCATCTTTCCCATCGCAACATATGCCTGTGAGACCTGGACACTTAACAAAACAGCTGAGAAGCACATAAATGCCTTTGAATGTAAATGCTATAGAAGAGTTCTCCAAATATCGTGGACACAAAAAAGAACAAATATATCTATACTACAAGAGCTTAATATTGAAGAAGGCTGGCTAGTAAAGAGGATTAAAGAGAGAAAACTTAAATATTTTGGCCACATTAAACGTCATGATACTTTAGAGAAGACCGTATTGGAAGGATACATAATGGGAAAAAGAAAAAGAGGAAGACCGAAACGAAGATGGCTGCAAGACATCGTTGATGATCTGGAAATGGATGCAGCAGCAGCAGGCCATCTTGCTCACAACCGAGAGGCCTACAGGAGTGCTGTTTGGGAGGCAAAGTTCCGCAAGGGACAAGCAAAGGAATGAATGAGATATTTTTTCCTTTAAAATCCTGATATTTTTCTCCCTACTTGGAGGATCTCAGTGAGCGTCAGATGCTTATTCTCTGATTTCTGAGTTTTGTTGGTTTTTGCTTGCCACAGCTAAAATTTTACTTTCCGTCTTCTTCGCCGAATTAGAACTTAATTAGGGCTTTCTGTTTTGTATAAGATTTTGATGTGTTATGGCTTATCCTTTATGGGCTTTGAAACTGACAGTGAATATCACAAGCTAAGGCACTTGCATTTAGCTTCAGTCTTTCAAAAACAACTTCTAAAAGTCTTTCTTTTGAACTTACTCTTGTCCGGCGCCAAGACCAGTTTAGAAAGTTGCAAGCCAAGACTATTTCGAGTTTAGAAAGTTGCAGGCCAAGAGTATTTCGAGTTTTGGAAGTTGCAAGCAACTGGGTTTGTAATGGCATAATTTTCGAGGAAAACATTGTGACTGGAGTAAAAAAAAATTAGTATAGCACTTTGGATATGAGAGAGAGAGAGAGAGACAGAGACAGAGACAGCGAGAGAACGAACGAACGAATGAACGAACATAGTTTATTTTCAAAGGGTTAAGAATTGGCACGCAGGCCCGTCTAACATTCTGCCCTTCATCAAACAGCTTTCACTCAGTCACAGTCATTCAGCATTCGTTAATGAGCATTAATAATCATGAAGACACAATTAAATGATTACACAAATAAATAATAAACTTATCTCTTGTCCATACACTCCACACTCTGATTTATGCAACAGCATGAAATAAACGTGCATTTCCTTACATTCATTCAAAACTAAAATTTATAGAAAAGCTGTTAAAAATTACAACAACCAAGTCATACTTTAAACTACTTTAGACTATGCTTAGAGAGGCATATAGTCCATATCAAACAGATGTTGACAAAGTTTGAAGTTATAAGAACGAATATTACTTGTAAGATTTACATAAGTTGGTAGGACATTCCAAAGGTGCCCATGTGAGTAAGAGAAGCTTTTTTTTTAATATTTCAAACCTTGGTCTTTGGAGAATATACTTAAGCTTTGACTGTGTTTTTGGTTGGATTTGAACAACGACCACAGATAGGGTGTAGCATTGTATGATATAATTTTCTGAATTAACTTGGCCTTGTTGAAAAGAAATCTCTTCTTGAGGGGTAGAATATCAATATCAAGATGTTTGTCCTTGTTTGTAATATGTGCTGCATGTTTGTCATCTATAAGCCTTACTGCTCGTTTTTGAAGTGAATAAAGTCTTTTCATGTTTGACATGGAACAACAAACCCAGACTGTGGAAAAGTAGTCCAAATGTGTTTGTATCTGTGATATGTTGTATATTTTTCTGATGTCTACGTCAAGAAAATGTTTAATTTGAGTAAATTGGTAAACTTTTTGTGCAATGAGTTTGGTTAGATTATCTACATGTTGATTCCAGCTGAGGTGGTGGTCAGTCATGAGACCTAGAGTTTTATGTTCACTAACATTCTCTCTGTCTGTGAAGTTCCAGCATGGAGCTGTAGTGTTGCTGTTGGTGAATTTGTTAATTTCTGTCTTGTTGTAATGTGCATGAATTTTGTTTTGCTGGCGTTTATTAGCATTCTGTTGTTGTTGTTGCTCCAGTTAGACTGTTTATTTCAATTTGAAGAGTTGACCAAAGTTTAATACAGTGATTGTCACTAGCGTAAACTGTGCAGTCATCAGCAAAGAGGTCAGAAGATGAATTTTTTAGATGAAGTGGAAGATCATCGATGTACGTAGAAAAGGAGAGGACTAAGAAAAGACCCTCGTGGAACACCATTATCAACCACAGATGACCTTGACTTAAAGTTTTTGAGGCAAACTACCTGCTGTAAAGAAAAGATGTAGCAAATTTAGTATAAAGTCAGGGTGTAATTTATAAGTCCCAAGCTTTCTAACTAAGATTTCATGATCAGTCATGTCAAATGTTTTAAAGTCAACACAGACAACACCACATAATTTTTCATCGTTTATATTAGATAGATAGATAGATAGATAGATAGATAGATAGATAGATAGATAGATAGATAGATAGATAGATAGATAGATAGAAAGAGATAGTAAGAGAATGAACTTCCTTCTTTCCAGTCACGAACGTCATCGAGCAACGGTGTGGCCGCAGGAGAATAAAGCACCATCAAACCGGCCATCTTGCACTGTAGACTTGGCATATCAAGCATGTCTTTAATGAAAGCAGTGCGGCTGGGTATGTTGCAGCAGACAGTGCGCTGTATTACTGTATTGAGACCGACGTTTGAGATGGGGTCCGTAGAGAGAGAGGGGGGAGATAGAAAGAGAGATAGAGAGATAGAAAGATAGAGAGATAGAGAAAGATAGAGAGAGATGGATAGAGGGAAAGGGATAGAGAAAGATGGATAAAGAGAGAGAAATAGAGATTGGGAGAGAGATTGAGAGATAGATATAGAGAGAGACAGAGAGATAGAGAGACAGAGATAGGGTGAGAGATAGAGAAAGATAGAGAAAGATAGAGATAGAGAAAGATATAGAGATAGAGATAGAGACAGAGAGAGATAGAGACACAGAGAGAGAGAGAGAGAGGTGCGTTATAAAAGACCACGAAAATGGATCCGGGAGAAACATGTTTTTATTTGGTTTTCAGTCGCTTTGGTAATTATATAATTTGCGTGATTCTGCAGTAAACGAGTCCAACAGGTGATTAAGCAAGAGTGTTTCTTGCTCTCATGAGACTTTAGGATTCCGTTTCTTACAGTCATGAGGCTTGAAGTTTCTGTTTATTGTTGTCATGAGACTTGGGGATTCTGTTTCTTACAGTCATTAGGCTTGAAGTTTCTGTTTCTTGTTGCCATGAGACTTGAGGATTCTTTGTTTTCCAAGTAAGTTATTAATAAAAAAAAAAGATTCAGAAAAATCCTCTCGAAGGATTGCGCTACTAAATGTGTATTTTTGTATGGGTGTGCGTGTGTGAGAACTGGGCCCTCACATTCTCTTGGGAAACAGATTATACTGCACTCACGGTAAAAATGGTCCAATTGGCTTAGAAGGAAAAGAGGATACTACCCCATAGATAGTATACATAAAAAGTATAATAACTCAGAAACACTAAAGAAGTTGAAGAAGAAAAAGAATGGAGGGATGGAGGAGGAGCGACACAGTGAAGGGAAAGAAAAGAAGAAGATAAAAGACCAAGAAGGGGGATAAAAAAACAATAAAGAAGGAGAGAGAAAAGAAACAGCAGAAAACAAAGAAAACTACCGAAGCAGAAGAAGAAGAAGAAAACTACAGAAGCGGAAGAAGAAGAAAAAAACTACCGAAGCGGAAGAAGAAGAAGAAGAAGAAGAAGAAGAAAACTACAGAAGCGGAAGAAGAAGAAGAGGAAGAAGAAAGAGGAGGAGGAGGAGGAGGAGAAGGAGGAGAAAGAAGAATGAGGAGCAAGAGAAGGAGAAGAAAGTTGAGGAGGAGAAAGAAGGAGGAGGAGTAGGAGGAGAAGAAGGAGGAGAAGGAGGAAGAAGAAGAAGAATGAGGAGGAAGAGAAGAAGGAAGAGGAGGAGGAGGAAGAAGTAGAAGAAGAAGAAAAAAGAAGAAGGAGAAGGAGGAGGAGAAGAAGAAGAAGGAGGAGGAGGAGAATAAGAAGAAGAAGGAGGAGGAGAAGAAGGAGGAGGAGGAGAATAAGAAGAAGAAGGAGAAGGAGGAGGAGAATAAGAAGAAGAAGAAGAAGAAGAAACATTTGATCTTTGAAAAGATTTATGGACTGTAAAAAATATGTCAGTGTCACAGATCAATCTGAAAGTTTATACAAATAATAGCCGCAAACAGCGTATTGTGCTTGTGGCTTTTTTATCTTCTATGCAGGCAGATTTTGCTTTGTTTGTGCTCAACAGCTTCTGGACGGATTCTGTCTATAAGATGTGCTCTGGTCTCTTTCTTCTAAAACAAAGTACGTGCTCAGGGTGATAGATTAAAACTGTTTGTTAAGTCCCCTCCTTTATGTGTGCATGTTCCTATTATTTGAGTAGCCAAAGGTGAACAGGTCACGTGTTAAATGTTGATCGCTTGCCGAGAAATATTTTTATTTCTACCTTTGGGTGGAATATTTCTTTCTTTTTTTTTCCTTACATATTTGTTTTGTTTTTCCTCTAGAGTGTTGTTGTCAAGTTATATGTATGCTACAAGTCACATTAGTTTAATGTTTATTTATAAACATAGATATAAGTATAATGTATATATTTATACGTATTCTGATACGTTATACATTTATGCTGTAAGTCACATTACGTCTATGTTGTAATATAAATAACTTAGGTATACCAACAGAACTTGGTAATAAATGAAAAAATTCAAAGGAAAATAATGAAGAATATATCTTTTCTGTCTTGGCTTCCTTCTCTCTCTCTCTCTCTCTCTCTCTCTCTCTCTCTCTTTCTTTCGAATTTTTCAGTTATTATGTTGGCGCACCTAAGTTATTGCGTGGTAGGAATTTGCTTGTACTTTCAGGCCACTCTTCTGGAAACACACGAGTTCCATGCCAACTGTGCATTAAACATCAAAAGCGGGATAACATAAAAACATAATTTTCTTCATTTAAATTTTCGTACGCGCAGAACGTATGGTATAAAGTGGTAACACATGCGGGTAGCGAATTAAATATTCTGTCTTCCATCCTACATAAAGATGATTAGTTTTTCTGATGTTGCTATATGGGATATAAAACATAGTTTTGAAATACAATTAGTATTTTCATTTCTTCCACCTTCATTTTTATCGGTGTTCTTATGAAAGGACAGAATGCACAGTGTGAAGTAAAACTCATATTTTCATTTCCTCTCCCGTCATTTTTGTACAAAATATAGCAACTAGCGCTGTATTAAAGAGGCATAGTAGAAGCAGTTTTAAAAAATACTCACATTCAAATGTTCATACAATTTAGAACACTTGCAAATCTAAAACATTTTAGAACAAAAAGTTGCATCTCGTCTTTATTAAAGCTTTGCAAACAGCAACGAAGGGAGATAAACTCCGGGTCTGTACCTAGATCTTCTGTACCAGAGAGCGGTGTTTTTATTTTCTCTTGGGATCATTTTTTTTTTTTTTTTGTATTTGTTTACACTCAGTGAGTCTCACTTCTCAGAAAGTGGGGGCGTTTTCATTATACGAGTTAATACTACAAATGTTTTCATCTTTATTTATAAGAAATTATAAACTTTTTTTTTCTTCCTAATTTATGATTAAAAGTTTTCGTATTAATTTATAAAGAAATGCAGACGTTTTCAGCGTAATTTATAGTTAGAGACGTTTTTTTAAATGTATGGCTAGAGACGTTTTCGTCTTAGGTAAAGACGTTTTGGTCTAAATTTATAACTAAATAGATGCATTTTCACATGAATTTATAATTAGATGCGTTTTCACATTAATTTATAACTAGAGACGTTTACGTTTTTATGGACATTCGTCTTCTTCTTCTTCTGCTTCGTGCATTCGCCCTTAAAAAAGGGGGGTTTTGGCTGTGTTGTGCCATGACTCACAGCTAGGTAATGATTTATGCTGTCTTTCTGCCAGACACATCAGCCTTCCATAGTGGACGTTGCCCAAGTTTTTTATGATCAAGAGAGAAATAACGATTGATAGCCGGGGCGGGAGAAAAATGAAGCACTTTGGAGGTATTACGATCTTTGATAGATGAACTGACAGCTTAAGATGGAAGATGCTACCTGAGGTAATGTGAGCTGCGAACTTTAGCTACAAAGTCAAGGAATAAAATGATATATTACTGCTCTTTTGTAGGCTAGAACCCGAAGTGTGGCGAAATGTATTAGTCTCTCATGGCGAAGGTCAGGGTCTCGAATTCGATACGAGCCGCCCCCCAAGTCATTCAGTTGTAGAAATTTGTACCAGGTTTTCTTTTGAAGTTTGGGAAGAAAAGGCGACCATCACAGCACCTTCCAGGTGTGACGACAGGTCGTGGAAAACATAAAGTTTCCTAAGTGCCTCCATGCTGTATAATAAGGGTGCTTAATCCTTAGCAAGCAACCTTGGTTGCGGAAACAGTATAATCTGTCTACCTTGACATTGTGAATATGTGACAGATACGAAGATAATCATTTCTAATATAAGAGAAGACTGAATTTTGTGCACCTCTTCAGATTTACATTTCTACCACCAGAAAGTTGGCTAGTAAGGAATATTAAACTTAAGAGAAATCTTAAACATTTTGGACATATTAAATGTCATGGTAATATAGAGAAGACCTCTTGGAAGGGTACGTAAAGAGAAAAAGAAAGAGAGGAACACCACGGCGAAGATGGCTGCGAGACATCGTTGATAATCTCCAAATGAACACATCAGCAGCAGGACGTCTTGTTTACAACCTGGAGGCCTACAGGAGTGCTGTTAGGGAAGCATAGATCCACAAGGGACATGCAACTGACTGACTGGCTGACCACTGACAGAGTTGTTTTTTTAATGTAATACTTATTATATTTATATTTTAATTCGTCTGTTTTTTTTTAATGTAGAGCTAGCGTCTGCAAGAACAATGACTACCATTTTGGAATCTCAGGCAACGAAGTGCCATGTCAACGGCATTGCTACACTCAGAAACTAAAACTAACCCCCAAATCTTCATTTCCTAACAAACATGGCAATTTTCTAGCATTTGAGAAAACAGGATTAACACTGTGGGCATCGTCTAGCGCTGCAACTTCCAAAAACAAAATAAGAAACGCTTTATCTGAGCGGGACAACACTAGCAGAAAAAGGGACTTTGAAATTTAATACATGTTCAAAGGCTGTTCTTCAGACTTTGAGCGTGCAACATAGCGCTTCACATAGGCAAACAACAGAAGATGCCTGTATCTTCATAACCAACAGTCGTGTGTGATTAATTATCAGTAATTGCTATTCTAACATTGTGTGCGAATGGACGTGTAGAAATGGCCAAGTTTCTCCAAGATTTATCGATCACACGGTCAAGTTTTGCAGCTGGCCTTCTCGTAACTTTTCTTATTTTGACACTCTCAAGCGAAGTCCACGGATTCTTCGGAGAATGGGGTGTGGACTTGGAAGGTCCTTGGTGTTCTACGAGACCTCCTGGACAAGACTGCTGTGTGGGCAGGAACGACTTCTGTACCGTGCCGATTCTGGGTACAGAGTGCTACTGCGATATCTTTTGTAACGAGACGGCTCATGACTGTTGTCCCGATTACTGGAGACACTGCCATGGATATGGCGGTCCGTCGACAACCCGGAGGACAACCACGCTGCCGCCACCACGAACCACTAGAGAATTTCTGAGTAAGTCTTTGTGTACTCACGCATTGTTTACCATGTGAAGTTTTGCATATTGTACGTAAATCTGTGCTTTGTGCATCGTCTGGAGTTGTAAATATAGATTTTATGCATTATCTGGTGTTCTACATTTTCGTATTGTGTATGCATCGTCTAAATGTTTTTTTTTTTAAAAGGTAAAATTCCAGTTTCCATGTCATTAAGTCTTATTGGGGATACTGTGTTAGACCCGTATTTCAGCACGTGGAAGTGGAATGTGGCCAGTAGCAGGTCTGGCTGTATGTACCTTTCCAGGTTTCTCTGGTACCCATTTATAGAGGCTAGGTGGACCCTGTGGACTTTTTAAATGTATGCCAGGAAAAAAATCCCACCGCTGGGACATGAACCCGGTACCACTATGCATCGTCTTGTCTTGTCTTCTCTTGTCTTGTCCTGTCTTGTCCTTCCTCGTTTACTGTTAGGTGTAGAGATGAAGTGCAATTGTCTCCCAAAGGCTCGCATCTTGGCTTTGTACATTGAGATGCTCAGGGACTCTGCTATACCATCGGTCCATCGTTTGCATGGGCGGCCCCTCTGGCTTTGTGTGGTCTGATAAAACATTGCTCTCTGTGGTACATATTCTGTTGGTAGATGCATCGTCTAGTTTTGTAAATTTACGTATTGTTTGCGCATCATCTAGTGGTGTAAATTTACGCATTGTATATGCATCGTCTGACGTAGTAAATTTACATACTGTGTGTGCATCGTCTAATGTTGTGCGTTTGCGTACTGTGTATGCATCATCAGGCGTTGTAAATCTGCTTATTGTATGTGAGCAATATTTGGCGTTGTAAATCTGCGTGTTGTATGTGCAGCAACTGACGCTGTTAATCTGCGTATTGGGTGTGTGTATCATTTGGCGTTGTAAATTTGCATTTGTGGATCTCCTGATATTGTAAATTTGTGTAATGTGCATCCATTTTGAGGTGTAAATTTGCTTTTATGAATAGTCTGACGGTGTAAATATGTCTCTTGCGCATCATCCTACGTTGTAAATGATTTATCGCCTATCATTGCTAATTTGCTTATTGTGTACCATCTGAGCAATTATCAAAGAGGAAGGACAGGCAATAGATTGAGCAGATACTATCTGTAAAAGGCAGGCAATAGTTTGAGCAGATACTATTTGTGAAGGGCAGGCAACAGATTGAGCAGATACTATCTATGAAGGGCAGGCAATAGATTGAGCACATACTATCTGTGAAGGGCAGGCAATAGATTGAGCACATACTATCTATGAAGGGCAGGCAATAGATTGAGCACATACTATCTGTGCTATAAGAGAACCTGGTCGAACAAGGAATTGACAACTAGGAATCAATGTCGCTGTCAAGGATGAAGAAGCTGGGGTGGGGGTGGGGGTGAAGCATGGGGTGACATAAAATGAACGTCTAACCAAGAGCTCTGAAAGGATGGCCAGCCAACATAGAACTGATGTAATCAGTTACTCCACGCTGAAAGAGATACTAAGAGGAGATAGGAGCACCTATTGTGTCCAGATTGCATGGATGATATTCCTTCCTTCCTAGCTAGCTACCTAATTTATTAACCAGCCAACCAACCAACAAACCAAACCAACCAACCAACTAAAAAAAAACAAAACCAAACCAAGCAACCAACCAGTCAATCAGTCCCTTGCGGAACTTTACCTCCCTAACATCGTTTCTTTAGGCCTCTCAGTTGTAAGCAAGATGTCTTGCTGATGATGCACTCATTTGCAGATTATCAACGATGTCTTGCAGCCATCATCTCCTTGGTCTTCCTCTCTTTCTTTTTCATATTATGTACTCTTCCAAGACGGTCTTCTCTAAATTCTCATGACGTTTAATGTGTCCAGAATACTTAAGTTTTCTCTGTTTAATCCTCTTTACTAGCCAACTTTCTTCAACCAACCAAAAAAAACCCCAACGAACGAACAAACAAACAAACAACTAACACCCTGTATATCTATGGGTCTAGATTACAATGCAACATGTAATAGTCTACAGTAAACGTATATAAGACTGTCTGACACTCATTCAGTGACGTCCAAAATGTGTTTGTGTAAAATATCTGTTTTATGGGCACCTGTTCTTTCAGTTCACCCAAGCAAACTTCTCGTCCGCTTTCACCCTTAAAGAAATCCCATTTTAAATTTCGTGTCTACCTGTTCTCAGGCTCACATAGATCTGATACTCGTGTGCTCCTTCTGAAATAGTTGCTTCTCATGAGGCCCCATATGAAAGGTTACTTTCATTAGTTCCCGCATGAAGTTAGCGCCTTAGTCCTTAGCTCTCGGTACAAAACAAAACAGTTTTAGAAGTATCAGCAATAGAAAAACAGAAACGTTTCTTTGTTTTGTTTTTTTTTTTTGGAGCACATCTAGATACTTGAATGTGTAGTTGTTTTTTTTTTTTTGTTTCTTGGTTTATGGAAAGCAACACACATTGCCTGTCTGTCTGTCTGTCTTGTCTGCTCTGCTTGTCCGTCTGTCTGTCTGTTTTATTGTTCTCTATATTTTTGCCTCCTCTCCCCCTGCCCATTTCTCTCTCTCTCTTTCTTCCTCTCTCTCTTCATTGTTCTCTGCTTTATCTGCTCCCCCTCTTCTCTCTCTCTCTTTTTCTGTATTTGTTGTATTTTTCTTTCCCTCCACCACCTCACATCGATCTCTCTGTTCTTCTTAATCTTTTTTAAAATCCTACTCTTGTAGAGCAGGCGATAAATCTAAATAAAAGAAACAATACCAAATACATTGTTACTGGTATATATCTAACTATAGTAAACGGTAACTAATGGTATATATCTAACTATAGTAAACGGTAACTAATGGTATATATCTAACTATAGTAAACGGTAACTAATGGTATATATCTAACTATAGTAAACGGTAACTAATGGTATATATCTAACTATAGTAAACGGTAACTAATGGTATATATCTAACTATAGTAAACGGTAACTAATGGTATATATCTAACTATAGTAAACGGTAACTAATGGTATATATCTAACTATAGCAGAACGATAACTTATGGTATATATCTAACTATAGTAAATGGTAACTAATGGTATATATCTAACTATAGTAAATGGTAACTAATGGTATATCTAACTATAGTAAATGGTAACTAATGGTATATATCTAACTATAGTAAATGGTAACTAATGGTATATATCTAACTATAGTAAATGGTAACTAATGGTGTATATCTAACTATAGTAAACGGTAACTAATGGTATATATCTAACTATAGTAAATGGTAACTAATGGTATATATCTAACTATAGTAAACGGTAACTAATGGTGTATATCTAACTATAGTAAATGGTAACTAATGGTATATATCTAACTATAGTAAACGGTAACTAATGGTGTATATCTAACTATAGTAAATGGTAACTAATGGTATATATCTAACTATAGTAAATGGTAACTAATGGTATATATCTAACTATAGTAAATGGTAACTAATGGTATATATCTAACTATAGTAAAATTTAAATAATGGCATTCTAACCATGGCACTGCTGTTGTAGATAGGACACAAATCTGACTCTACGAATTCTTTCTCCTGCTAATGTTGGGGCGGAATTCTCTTAAATAACTATCACGGTTTTTGTGTTTGTGCACAACTTTGTGCTTCATTCTCCAACATTCACAGAATCATCTAGTCAGCGTTTCTTGCAAGGAATTCTCAGCTAATTATTTCGCCTGCACAGTCTTCTTCTTCAGTCTCCTTTTTCCTGCCAATATCAGCACAAAAACGGCATTTAAGTAGAAAAGAAAAGAAAAGAATCTCTCTCTCTGTCTCTCTTTCTCTCTCTCTCTCTCACACACACACGCACACACACACACCTTGTCTTCTGTAAAGACACCCCCCCCCCCAGTTTATTAACAACAAACAAAAACAAGGGAATTCAAATAGGTCACGTGCTCGTCTAATCCAGTGTTCCCAACTTGTGACAAACAACCCTGCAGGGAGGCAATTTTAATTTGTTTTCTTTTCCTTTGGGGGGGGGGGGGGCGAGGAGGAGGGAAAAGTAATTGGAATATATTTAAGTATATTAATACTTTTCAGAACTTGGTTGACTATTCTGGTGGACTAGAGGGTTGGGTTAATTAACTTATATACTGAAAATATAATGAAGAATGTTAGAGAAGATGTAGACAAAGAATATTACGATGACATAATAACTGGAGGTTATGAAATACCAGAGATTAGATATGCTGATGACACAGTATTACTGTCTACAACACAAAAAAGGAATGGAAAAACTAATTATGTCGGTCTGTAAGAATAGCGAAGAGCAGAACCTCTATCTTAATACGAAGGAAACTAAATTGATGACAACTGGCAAAACAAACAAGGCCGCTGAAATATGTATCAATGAGGAAAAACTGGAAGAAGTGGAGAGTTTTGAATATCTTGGATCGTTACTAACTAATAATGGAGATACAATGAGGGAAATTAAAAGGAGAACATCTATACTCTTCAGAAAGTAAAACAACTAAAGAATCTGTGAAGAGGAGCAGACAGAACCACAAAAATAAGATTTTTAAGGGCATGCATCTTTCCCATCTCAATATATGCCTGTGAGACCTGGACACTTAACAAAACACCTGAGAAACACATACATGCCTTTGAATGTAAATGCTACAGAAGAGTTCTTCAAATATCATGGACACAAAAAAGAATAAATATATCCATACTACAAAAACTTAACATTGAAGAAGGCTGGCTAGTAAAGAGGATTAAACAGAGAAAAGTGAAATATTTTGGACACATTAAACTTCATGAGAATTTAGAGAAGACCATCTTGTAAGGGCACATAGTGGGGAAAAGAGAGAAAGACCAAAGCGAAGATGTCTGCAAGACATTGTTGATTACCTGCTATGATGCATCAGCAGCAGGCCATCTTACTCACAACCGAGATGCCTACAGGAGTGTTGTTAGGGAGACAAAGTTCCGCAAGGGACATGCAATTGAATGAATGAGGGGTTTGGGAGTATCAAAATTTTTGAGGCGTTGAGGCGGGGTTTCATCCAAAAAAAAACCAAACAAACAAAACAAAAAAAATACTGGGGGAACACTGATCTAATCTTTCCCAGAGCAGTGTCTAATTCTGGACGTAGAACCCTCACACATCAAGGTCTCAAACGTAGACAAGAAGAAATATGGATGTAGTCAAGCGGAAATATGTTTCACGTTTAAGGCTCCGTAGTCTAGGTTACACTTGAGCAAATCGGCGCAGCCTGGTCTGCTTTATATTTTGGTTTATCTCAACGAACTAGCTAACCTAGGCATTTGCTTTCACGTAAACACGTTTATACTTGCTGTATGAGATGGCAGAGAAGCTGGAGTTTAGCACTAAGATTTTTGGGGGTTGTTTTCTTAGGTATACGGTGTGTAAAAATGGCAGCTAATTTAAAAAAATGTGTTTATATACTTTATCTTTATGCTATTAGCTACATTTTTAAAAATTGTCAATTTAAATTTATTTCTCCCCTGACTGAGGAGGTAGAGGTTTATAAGGCACATTTATGTGGTTTGTTCGGTGAACTATAATGTAGACAACCGTAAAATGAGTGATAGTATATAGGTTTAAGGTTCAAGTATGACCTAGTTCGAAACAGCGCTGACTCTACATTTACTGTTGCTCAAGATGTGTCAAGTCAGTGCTTTTATCTGAAAGGTGTACCAACAAAAAAAAAGGGGTAACTCTTGCAGGGACAGCGGAGAAAACATATCAGCTGGTGTAGGAAAGCAGGTTATGTAACTATTGTTCTTATGGCAGCCTCTGGCTGGTACGGGTTGGAAGCTTTTGATGGCTGCTAGAACTAGCGACAAAGAATAAGGGTTATATTGCTATGATGAAACTATCACGTGAAAAACAAACTACCATCTTTGGACTATGCACGGGACACTGCTGATTGTGAGGGCACCTGTATCGCCTCAGTCTATCGCTGACCCATTCCCCCCCCCCCCCGACTGCACGTGTGAGATTCCAGAGCATATCCTGCAGCTCTGCCCCCTCCACCAGCTCTGGGCACAGGGAGAAAGACACGCCTTTGGGTTGCAAAGCATGACTTATAAAAGATTGTGCAGTCTATCTGGACAGTAAATATAGATGTTTGAGGCTAGAACCATGGAGAGAAGAAGAAGAAGAAAAAGAAGAAGAAGGAGGAGGAGGAGGAGGAGAAGAAGAAAAGAAGAAGAAGAAAAAGAAAAAGAAGAAGAAGAAGTAGGAAGAGGAGGAGGAGGAGAAAGAAGAAGAAGAAGGAGGAGGAGGAGGAGAGGGAGGAGGAGGAGGAGGAGAAGAAGCATGAGGAGGAGGAAAAAAGAAGAAGAAGAAGAAACACTGCTGCGCTCTTTCATACTTCTTAAAACGGAATCACGTTTTGCAACATTTTCCAACATCGTGGAAACATGTCAGACTTTACCACTGTACGCGTGGTTGTTTCAAACCACTGGAATCTCCTGGACATAAGACTTGAACCTGCCAAGATTCGAGTTGGTTCCTTTTGTATTTCTATAACTGCTCTAACGAGAAGCATTATCTTACGTACTGAATAAAAAAAACGCCATGAAAATTGTTGTTTTCTGTGATTTTAATCTTTAAAACAAATCGCATTATCGCTAAAGATGCGTACACAGAAGAAGAAGAAGAAGTTAGTTTGGAAGAAAAGACCATCATCCATGTACTCTGATTTTTGCGATGCTCTTTCTGGCTGGGTACCTCCGATTTCAGCACCTTTCCTTGCTAGGGCAGACTGTGGTCTTGCTCGGACTACCATGAAGACGGTGGTGTAGGCTGGCCTGGCCAAAACTTTGTTTTGGGTGTCTGAGTGGCGAAGTGGTTAGTGCACTGTTCTCTCATGGCGAAGGTCGGGGGTTCGAATCCGGCCGGAGGCGCCCCAGTCACCTAGCTGTAGAAATGGGTACCCGACATCTTCTGGAGTGGGGGAAGGAAAGGTGGCCAGGTGTGATACTGATCATATCATCCTCTAGTGTGCTGACAGGTCAAGGAAAATATGAGCGCTAACATCATATCCCTATGTGCCTCTAAGGTATGACAGGATTACCTTACCCTTATATATATATATATATATATATATATATATATAATATATATATATATATATATATAAAACTAGCCATCAAACATATGAAGAAACACAAAGCACTAGGATCAGATAAGATCGCCAAGGAAGAATTGGAAGCATTAGGAGAGCTTGGCATAGAAATAATTACCAGATTGCTGAATGATATCTATAACAGTAACTATGTCCCATCAGACCTTTTGCTATCAGTTTTCTTTGCCCTACTAAAGAACCAAGGTGCAGTTGAATGTGAAGACCATTGAATCATTAGTCTTATGAGCCATGTTACCAAAATCGTGCTTCGTGTTGTCATGAGAAGAGTCGGGGCAAAATAAAACTAGAAATCGCTGAAGAACAGTGTGGCTTCGTGGAAAGAAAAGGCACAAGTAATGCTGTATATATATAGAACATTGATGGAAAGATCAACAGAAGTAAAGACGGACCTATACTTCTGCTTCATAGACTACTGTAAAGCATCCGATAAAGTGAGACACACAGAAAATATAAGAATGCTGAAAGACATCAATGTTCTATCTCCTTACCTTTTTCCTTGTACAGCGAAAACAAAATGAGAAATATAGAGAGCTTGCCAGGATATCAATTGGCGATTACAACAACTTAAGATATGCAGACAGCACAGTTCTGATTGGTAAAAGTGAAAGGGAGCTACATGCTCTTCTGGACATCGTGGTTCGTGAAAGTGAAAGTAAAGGTCTCAGTCTGAATAAAAAGAAGACTGAAGTGATGGCCATCTCAAAGAAAAGAATACCACCAAAATGTAGCATTATCATCGATGGCACAGATCTGAAACAAGTTGATAGATTCAAGTACTTAGAAACAATTATAACAGCTGATGGGAAATGTCACACCGAAATAAAAAGCAGACGTGCTCAGGCCAAGTCAGCATTCCAGAAAATGAGAAACATCTTGTGCAACAGATCCATATCAATGGAAACAAGATTCCGAGTACTTAAATATTACATCGAGCCAATTTTGTTTTATGGATGTGAAGCATGGTCCATGAATAAGAGAGTACAACGAGAAATGGAGGTCATGGAAATATGGTTCATAAGAAGGATGTTGAAGGTACCATGGACAGCTAAGAAAACCAATGAAGAAGTCTTAAGAGAGGCTGGAGTTAAAAGGCAAATTAGAGCAAAGATCAGAGCCAGACATGTGAGATTTGTAGAACATTTTCTGAGAAGAGGAAAATTGGAACACATTGTGGCAAGTGGAAAAATTGAGAGATGAAGAGACAGAGGAAGACAAAGAGAAAGTTACTGGATGTGCTGTCAGTGTGGCTAGATAGAAAGTCACCGGCGGATCTCATAATCAAGTCTAAAGACAGGGAATTGTGGAGAGAAATGATCGCCTACGCCACGCGGCATAGCATTTGATTGATTGATTGATATATAAACCCCCGTACGGCACCAGTGACCTGGGCACATGTCTGGGAAGCAAAGAGTAGGACCTCTGTACCCTACCACGCATGATCATAAACGCGACTAAACAAGGGTTCGGCATGGGGCCAGCAACCCAGTCCGGTAATCAAACAAAAAATCCAGCTCAGACTGCTACAGAAACACAAACAACGGGGGGAAAAACATACAAACGCAGGTGGAAGGAGAAACGCATATAAGGAAACTGAGCCGTGAAGGCTGTGGATGAAATCCAGCCAATGGAAGTCCCCAGCCCGGCTGTAGACCTCCTGATTGCTAAACACACAAGACGCATATAGGCAGCTGGAATGTGAGAACATTAGTGCAAACCATCAAGGAAATGCAGTTACAAACTAGACATATTAGGGATATAAGAGTCAAGATGGACAAGACGAGGCAGAAAGAAATTAACAACACAGCACACAAAAGATACAATAATAAGGTCAGGTAAAGAAGATCATCATGAAGGAGGAGTAGCATTGATTATAGCAAAAGAAGCATCATTGCTGAAATGGACACCTATAAATGAGAGGTTGTTATATGCACGGTTCAACTCAAGATTCACGAAGCTGTCTATTATAGTTTGTTATGCACCAACAGAAGCAGCTGAAGAGGAATTAAAAGAAGAATTTTACGACAGCCTCCAAACCACAGTAGAAACACTACCCAAGTATGATATTCTACTCATCTTGGGCGACTTCAATGCAAAAGTAGGTGAGGGAAATGAAGAAAAAACTGTGTTGAAACACCGCTCCTTGTTTTCTAGATTGTGTATTTTAAATTCATCATCATCATCATCGTCGTCGTCGTCGTCGTTGTCTTCTTCTTCCTTTTCTTCCCATGCTGTCATGAAAACACACTCACTTAACAGATCACAAGCTTAAAATATCTTTGCATAATTTCTCTCTCACTCTCACCTTCTCCCCCTCTCTCTCTTTTTCTCTCTCTGTCTCTCTCCTTTCTCTCTCCCTCTCCTTCTTCTCTCCCTCTCTCTCTCCCCCTCTCCTTCTTTCTCTCTCTCCTTCTTTATCTCTCTCATTTTCTCTCTCTCTCGTCTTCTCTCTCCTACTCTCTCTCCTTCTCTCTCTCTCTCACTCTCATTCTCCCTCAAGTACTGAAATGACATAATTTGAAAAGTAATTTGTTATATATTGTTAGAAATTATTGTAATGTTCGTTAAAAAACATATGTTAGAAGATCTGTACTGACAATGTATTTTTGTTTATGTATATTTCTTTGTGTGTGCGTGTATGTTTGTGTGTATGAGCTGTTTTATTAGGTTAATTACTTTTTTTTTTACTTTTAATGTAATAGTTTAATCTTACAATCTTTTAATATGTCTTTTTGTTCCAAATTTAATTTGTATACTTGTATTAAATCGAGTGTGTGGGAAGAATGAAAGATGGAGTGATGAAGGGCTGAATGTAAGACGGGCCTGCGTACTCAATTCTTTCATTTCTTTATTCATTCATTTGCATGTCCCTTGTGGAATTTTGCCTCCCTGACAGAACTCCTGTAGGCCTCTCGGTTGTGAGCAAGATGGCCTGTTGCTGATGCATCCATTTGCAGATCATCAACGATGTCTTGCAGCCATCTTCGCTTGATTTTCTTCTCTTTCTTTTTCCCATTATATACCCTTCCAAGACGGTTTTCTCTAGATTATCATGACGTTTAATGTGTCCAAAATATCTAGGTTTTCCTGTTTAATACTCTTTACTAGCCAGCCTTCTTCAATATTAACTTCTTGTAATATGGATATATTTGTTCTTTTTTTTTCTTTACCTTTTAAAAATAAAGATCAATCATTCATTGATTCATTCTCTCTCTCTTTAAAACTGCTAAGGTGTATCCTCGCTTTAAATCTGGCTCATCCAACAATCTTACCAACTATAGACAAATATCCATATTATCGTCATTATCAAAACCACTCGAAAAACACATATACAAAATAACTCTACAACACATGCAAGAGAACACTTTACTCATAGACAGTTAGTCAGGCTTTAGATCCTATCATTCCTGCCACACAGCTCTTACCAAAATGACAGAAAACTGGCGAGTAAACATAAATGACGACAGACTATGTGGTGCCATCTTTGTCGACTTTAAAAAGACATTTGCTATGATTGACCATGATATTCTTGTAAGAAAAATAAAGACTTATAAATTGCACCCTGACCTAATAAAATTAATTGCATCGTTTCTTTGAGACAGACAACAGATAGTATTCTTCAACAATTCTCTATCAAATTCTGCTAAAATTGACACTGGTGTTCCGCAAGGTTCTATTCTAGGCCCGTTGCTCTTTGCTATCTATATCAATGATCTTCCACTTCATCTTAAACACTCTTCTTGTGACCTTTTTGCCGATGATTGCACAGTCTACACCAGTGACTACGATTGTATTAATCTAGAATCAACTCTTTAGGTCGAGTTATACAATTTAATTAGATGGAGCAAAAATAATGCCATGATTATAAACACCGATAAAACAAAATCAGTGCTCATAACAACAAGACAGAAAGTACAAAACGCAACAAAAACAACACTTCGGCTCTGTACAGAAACACCACAGATAGAAAACGTTAGCGAGTACAAAACACTAGGTCTTATTACTGACTAACATTTGACCTGGAACTCTCATGTGCAATGTCTAACAAAACTCATCGCACGAAAAGTATACCAGTTAGCCAAAATAAAGCACTTATTCGATCAAGACACAAGGAAGACATACTACACATCTCATATACAAACACATTTAGACTATTGCTCAACAGTTTGGGATGGTTGCTCAGTGTCAAATACAAAGAGGCTTTGCTCACTCCAAAAGCGAGCAGTAAAGCTTATTAGTGACAAAGATCAAGCACAAAAAACTAATCATCACAAACGTATCAAAATACTGCCTCTTAAGAACAGGTTCCTCTTCAACAAAGCCAAGTTAGTACATCAAATTCTTTCTCTGCATGCCCCGCCTTATCTATGGAACCTGTTTAAATTTAGCCCAAAGTGCAGCCAACGCTTGAACAACATATGTCTTCCAAAACCTAGACTTGACCTTTACAATAAAAGCTTTAGTTATTCTGCTGCTCATCTTTGGAATACCCTCCCATCCTGTATAAAAAATGTAAATTATACCCCTTCCTACAACTACAAGCTTTCCCAATATCTATTTGATGTCGACTACATGCCTCCATGAATTATAAAACTTAAAAGTTATCTTAAACTGCTCTTACAGACACCGAATACAATTAATTGTTTTCTGAATAGTCCTGAAAATTTTATTTAGTAGATAGTCATTTATAATGTATGTAGTTACTTCTGTACTGAGTGAATGTTTAAGAATGAAACGTAAATGTTATATTTTATATCTCTCAGCTTCAATGTTAGTTATGTTTGTTACATGAACAGCATATTTGTAGAATGTCTGGAATAGAGTGAAAGATGTATGATAAAGGGCAGAATGTCAGACGGGCCTGCGTGCCCAATTCTTAACTCTTTTGAAATAAAGATCAATCAATCAATCAATCTCCTTCTCCCTCTTTCCTTCTCTCTCCTTCTATCTAAAACTTGGGCCCAAAGCGCTGACATGACCAAGACAAGGACGAAGACACTCTAACAGCTCCAGCATATGCTTTTAAATAAAAATAAATTATAATCTTTTCTATCACTACTAAAACTTCCATTAAGTCTGTAATACAAAGATTAAACATCAAAAGTATCATCTGTAACACTAGTGTTAAACTCCCTGCTGTGGAGATGTTTAATCTAACTGGAGATGATTGCTCAGTTCTACGTTTCTTAAAGCCAGAAAGCTCTGACAGAAGAGCTCCATTATTTTGCATTGTCTTGGCAAATGGTTTAAACCTTTGGCGTCGTTGTATCAACCACTTCTTAGGTATATGTCCTGGAGAAAGGAATTAAATAGAAAAATCAAAATTTAATGAAAATGCTTCCTCCTCCCCCCCCCTCCTCCCCTCCTCCTCCCAAGGAGTCCGATGAAGCACACCAAAAGATTTATTATAGAGAAAACTATGTCTCGTCTTGTCTTTTGCTATCTCCCTATAACTGCGAGCTGGCGTTCTTTGCAGCCGATGCTGTGAAGGTACTGAGGTACAGCATCGTATCGGCGTGGGAGCGGTTTATGGCAGCTATTTTGTCAGTCCCGGAGTACAGCTAAAAAAGCAGGGGGTGTGCAATACTTCTTTAGCAGACTCCACTGTGAGGTGAGCTGGGCTTGTTTCTCCGAAATCGGCCGTTCGGAGGGTCAAGAGTCAACTTACCTCGTGGTTTTCTGGTGGCTACCTGTATTGTTGGTCACGTGATGTGTAATGTGTAGTTCAACGGGAAAGCCAGTTGAGTCACTTGTTCCGAGCCATTCGGTGGGGTGACATGGGCGAGCATGTGATCGAGGAATATCTGGATGAGTATATGGAAGTTTCTGATACTACGGTGTGGAATAAATGAATGTTCTGATACGAACCCTAAATGTTGCCCTGTTTTGTAAGTTTATATATGTAAGTTGTCGTAAGTCGGATGTTTGAGTGTTGTAAGAGTAAATCGTGATATGTGTTCAGTGTTAAGTATGTAATGATTTCAATTTAAGATTAGGATTTTGTGAAGCATAGTTTCACCATTTAGATTTTCATTACCATGTCTGACATATGTGAATGCTTTCATTTTGACTCACGGACACTGCTAATTGTTTCTTAGATGTTTGTGTGTGCCCATTTGTGTGTGTATTTTGGTCAGTGTTAATTCATCCATGATTATAAAGCTATGGTATGTTTCATTTTCATATGTGTCATAATGCTATTAATGTGTTATTGCTCATTTCATTATTGCATTTATTTTATGATGACAACGCAGGCAATGTACTACATATATTTTGATATGTGTTGTTGAGTTGGCAAAAGACTCCTATATGTGCTAAAGGGTGTGTGGCTAACACATGATTTTGTGGATATGCGTTTATGTTTTTTTGAACAGAAGCCAAGAGATTCGAAATAGATGTTGAAAAATAAGTATTATCGTCACCTGGGCGACGTTTGGTTTTGGTCATGTTGATTTTCATAAGCATGGTCATGTTGGTTTCATGTTGTTGTTTACTGTTTGTGAGGACGTACAGTCAGCTGCGTGTCTCCATGTTACCTGACGTAAATGTGCGTTGCGTCTGGTGTTGTGATTAAGCTAAACCAGGTATTTGCGCTGATCAGTTACGTCTTGAGTAGTTATTATTGTTGGTAGATATGGTTGCTGGTTGAGACGTTGATTTATTTCCTAGTAGCAAGGTGATTTAGGGTAGCTGACTAGACACCAGACTGAAAGGGGCAATAACCCGGGTAGAGGATCGTCTGGAGGGATGCAGTTTTAAGGGTTGCTCCACGTAGGGCTGTACTACATGGGGAACTGAACTGATTAAATAACGGCTAGCGATTTAAGCCAAGCAACAGAGAACCTCCTACGATGATAACAAATAAGAAAGATAAAGATAAGAATTAAAGTAATAAAGTTCATTTAAAAAAAACAAATAAGCATCCAAGTAAAGGTTTTACACCAACACCATGGGGACTATGACGATCCCTGCCCCGTTAGCCAGGCTAGACCTGTTACTAGGGGTACCAGCGGAGAGATGGGACAGGGTCTTGGTCAGCTATGGTTCTCTAACACTGACTCTACCATACCAGCTATAGGCCGTAGATTGCCTAATCGGACAGTGTCTTTGCTCCCAGAGAACGCTGTGAAATAATGTAAGCACAATAAGTAAAAAAGATCAAGGATGAATGATTAAATATGTACTTTCCTCTCATTTTATTGTCCCTTCCCAAAATTTAGTATATTCTTTTTCTCCATCGTTCGCTCGGACATCGATGGCAATCTCTGTCACAAATATGGCATTTCGTTTAGCTTTTCCATCATCGCCGAGGAGCTCCCCCTGAAGGGAAGTTGAGGGCCCGCCAGGTCTTTTTCCTGTGTGGGCCGTATAACTGAGATGTTATTTATGATTGTTTTTGACGTGGATATTGCTATTTCTTTACTTCTTACTTCCCTGGCATCCAAGTCAATAACGCACTCAGTTTTCCTTTGCTTTGCAGACATTCTAATTTCTCAAAAATAATTATCCTAACACATGTGCCGAATATTCATCTTTTTTTTTTTTGGCTGGGTTTGTCAGAGGTGTGCCAGAGCATCCCGTGAAGATTGATCACGTTTTTCCCACCCATCGTCATTAGAAAGCAGTTCACAGACAACGCGCTACAACTTCGCTCTCTTTTTTTTTTAATTGAAAGATACTTCACTATATCCTTCCTCCTCTACTGTACAGTGTGGAGGGGAGATGCTGTTTGAGCTTGTGGGTCATACGAGTGGCCTCAGTGATCTTCATACCGTACTTCGCCTGTGTTTCTTTAACTCATAATCTACCCATCTTTTCCGGGGTCTTCATCTTGATCTGTGTCCTGTAGTTCTTTTGGTTGAAGACTCTCGCGGCTGGCTCTAAGTGCCTCATTCTCATTAAGTGGCTAGAGCACTTAACTCTTTGTTTCTGTGTGTATTGTAGGCATGGTGTAGTTCCTACCAGTTGTCTTATGTCGTCATTTTTTTTTTTTAGCTTATCGCTCCGTAATATGAAAATTAAAATAAAACCTTTTCATTTGTTACTTAATTCTTTAAAAAAATTGTGTTTCCTTTTACCCCTTTTTGAACGATCTTCGGATTTCTATTTGTGAACTTCCTGTTTATGTTACACTAAAAAGCGTAAGCCGTATAAATAAAGTTACGGTACAAATACACGGATGTCAGAAACTATATTGTCAGGACTAAAAGTATTCTGAATGTAGGTATTCCTAAGCAGAATAGGATAAATAACCAGAACAGACTTTTTCATCGGGATCCAAATTTTTGAAGACAAACATATATAATTGAAACAGACATTCTGACAAAAGTTGTACAGGCAACATGGTGCGGAGAAGAAGATGCGCGAGGAGGCCCCTCCAAGTGTTTCCCGTTCGAACACGCCGGGTTCTGTCTGGTTTTATTACCTTCAGCACGCCGAGAATGCCTTCTAGTGCGCCGGGTTTTTGGAGTCGAGGACTTTCCGGGTGCGTTTGTTAAGTCACGTAGGGCTCTCAGACAATGCAGCATCTGCCATGTATCAAGGGGATTCTGTCAGGGAATTCTGTCCATGGGATTCTGTCGGGGAATCCAGTCATGGAATTCTGTATCTTTCTTCCCCCCCCCCCTTCCGAAGTGTGCTACTGATAATGAATGTTCTTACACCTTTTACTCCGGCGTACTACTGATGTCGAACATTCTCATACACTACTGATATCTGACAATTTTCGTACCTTTACTACGGCGTACTACTATTATCAAACACACGAATGGTTTCTTGGTGCAAGTATACAAAACCAAATATACACATATATATAGTAAAGCTGTAATAACATTACATTAGACTATTTATCACGTATCATTTATACATTCAAAGCCACGAAAGTAGTCTTAATATTGTACTATTATTGAACATTCTTGTACGCTTTACTCCAGTGTACTACTGAAATAGAACATATCTCATTAGCTTTCCTCCGATGTACTACTGATATAGAACATTTCTCATACGCTTTCCTCTGATGTACTACTGATATAGAACATTTCTCATACGCTTTCCTCTGATGTACTACTGATATAGAACATTTCTCATACGCTTTCCTCTGATGTACTACTGATATAGAACATTTCTCATACGCTTTCCTCCGATGTTACGTCCATGAGCAAAAAGTGACGACGCTTATGATATTAGACATTTCCAGCTTCTGCTGTTCTTACTAGAAGCCGATACAATGGCGCTTTTCATCTTTGAAGGTCGTGCTGAAGCAGATGGGTTTTAGATGTCGATGGAGCTTGTCCAAGTGCTGCACAACTTCTCCCTGAATCTGTCCCTGTTCAATTTGCATAACTGACTACAGTTACGAGATTTTAAAAAAAAACCTTTTGGAAGAGGTTTAAAAAAAAAAACAACTTCAGACACGAAGTAGCAAGCTGTGTTGAACAGCTGTCGGGATGAATAATATGTGGAATAACATGGAAGTTTCAAGGCTGTAGATCATTGCCTTCGTGGTCGGGCTGATAGCTTTTAAGCTCCCTCCCGCACATCAAAGTGCGTTTGTGATTAATAAGGCCCAGGTTTCCTTACGCTTTGCATTTTTCAGGTTTTGTCCCCCCTCCCCCCCCCCCCCGAGTTTTCACCCTTGTAGCCTCCTTTCAAACTGGCACTACGCTTTAAAAAGGAAGAGTATTTTCCTCCGCGTGGCTCGGTCTTTCTCCAGGTCTTTCAAGTCCTCAAGGAGTAACGAGGGGGGAAGGGGGATTAAAGGGGAAATTGTCATGAATGACTTCCAGATATCCTTGTATCTCCTTTATTTTGGTTACCCCCCCCCCCCCGCATCTCACCTCCACCCCCAACCTAATCTCCTTACAGCGACCGCCCCCCCCCCCGGACAAACTATATTTAATATGCATGAAAATAAGGCCGTCATTCATGCTATCCATGACTCACTGTCATTCAGAATGGAGTTTTAATATTCACTTCGTATGAGCCTTTCACCTCGTAAGGTTCTATAAATGCTATTCTGAGTTGGGGGTGGAGGGGGGCCGGGGGAGGTGGGTGGATGGCGGGTGAAAGAGAACTGAATGAAGCCCCTTAGAGAAATCTGGAGTTTTGTTGGTTTTTTTTTACTTAAAAAATAAAATGGAAGCATCAAGTACAAATCAAAGAAGGCTGAAAGATAAAGTAAAACAAGGACGAGATAAGAGATAAAGTAACATAAGGATGTGATTAAGGATGCAATAACATAAACATGAGATCAGGAATAAGATTGCACAAGAATGAAATCAGTTATAAGGGAACATAAAAATTATGCCAGGGATAAAATAACATAACCACGAGGTCAAGGATACAGTTGCATAAGAATGAGGCTCAAGATACATTAAGACAACTATAAGGTCACGAACTGAGTAACAGAAAGGTTAAGTAAATAAAGAAAAATAACAAAAAGGTTAGATAAAGAAAGAAAAATAACAGAAATGTTAGGTAAAGAAAGAAAAATAACAGAAAGGTTAGGTAAAGAAAGAAAAATAACAGAAAGGTTAGGTAAAGACAGAAAAATAACAGAAGGTAACATTCATGTGATACAGAGATCAGAGAAGAAAGAGGGGTAGGGGATACAATAAAAGAAAACAAGTAATCAGTATTTTGGCCAAAATCATTCTTCGAGGTTAACAGAAAGATCAAAGTAATAAATAAAACTGGAAAGCAAAATTTCATTTCGTCATAAACAAATACTTTGAAAACGATCAATTACAATTTGTTTTAAAAAATGTGAAAAGAAGAAGAAGAAGAAGAAGGCCCAGAGTAGAAAGAATCAAAAGAATAAATTTCTGCATTTCATTATGCTGACCATTTTTTTACACGCCTTCTAACCTTATGTTCCGCTGTTATTTTAGCAACACATGTCATATCAAATCTGGCAAATATCAAAGTACATCCACTTCAGCGTCCTAAAGTTTCTGCATTGTCTGACCTAGTTCGCAACTTTGCCAGTTGCACTATTTATAGCCAAAAAAAAAATAGCTAACTTTACTCATTGTATACTACAGATTGTTTAATAAAAGGCGTACCAGATTCTCGTAGGGCGCTGTCAAAATGTTAGTTTTCCAATTTGACAGGCAGATCGCTTGTGTTTTGATGCATTAGTCAGATCTCTAAGATTTCACATGGCAGTGCAACAATAACATTACTTACAGCAAACAGGAAAGGTTAGCAAGGGCGTGTGGTTTTGACAGTTGCAGAACTAAAGCTTTTGAGTCTGAGAATAGAGTTTTGGCTTGACATTCTGTTTCCATGTCAACAAGGGGCGTAACGCTGAGGTGATCTTGAAAACGTAAATATCAGAGTACGATGCATTCGTGTCGTTTTATTTAAATTTGCTGTAGTTTCATTGTCTACATTGGATGCAATGATATTGTTTGTAAAGATCTTACTCTCTCTCTCTCTCTGTCTCTCTCTGTCTCTCTCTTTCTCTCTCTGGTACATGTCCATTCAGGTATTGGTCGTCACTGATTTCCACAACCATCTGTCCTTTGCCCTTTCTATACGATGTGTGTTGTACCGTGTTCCAATCCAATCTTTTAGTCCGTCAAGTATCTTGTTTTTTTTCCTTCCTTTTGTCCTTCGTTTTTCCCGTTGTCACAAGGTGTTCCAGTCTGCCTCTTCTCAAACCATGTCCAGCATATCTGGATTGTCGTGTTCTGAATTTAGCCACATTTTCTTCTTTTGCCCAGCCTCTCTTACAACTTCTTCATTTATTTTCTTGGATGACCATGGTATTCTTATCATTCTTCTTAAGAACAACAATTCTTCTGCTTCTAGTAAGGATCCTACTAGATGATTTCCTTAATGTTTTTAAATTTACTTTGTCATCTAAGGCCATTTTTGTAATGGCTGCAATGCTGTTATATTTAGCTGCTGTAAAGTTATATTATGTTATTTTGTGTTGTCTTTCCTTGTTGTGATTCTTAATGTTGCTTCTGTGATGCGGAACTGCTGTTCTAAGACCACAGACTGTAAGCGTTTAAATGGGGCTGCGGTACACATAATTTTAAAACCACCGTACATCAGCTACGCTTCAGAACATTAGCATAGCAAAAGAGCGATTGACGAATCTCATCACCAGAACCTGGAATAGTGAATAAAACTGTACTCCATTCAAGCTCTTGGAGCGATGATCCCTGCTTTCAGAATAGGAAAGAGAAAAGCGTAGCCCTAACACGCTATAGAGACATCTAGGGCGGTGTTTTTTCAACCCGGATTCCGCGGAACTCGAAGGTTTGCGAGACGAATCTGCAGGAGTTACGCCAAAGACTACGACCGAAAAGTCCCTCCCACGTTTCAAGACAGGTTTTGTTAATGAGTCATTTTTAGTTCTACACAGGGGGTAAAAATCCTACTCTTGCACAAGCCATACAGCACAAGCCATACAACAGACGCCATATACCACAAGTCATACACCACAAGCCATACCTGATTAAGAAAATGTATTCTATACATTTATTATTCTTCTTCTTTGGCGGCTGTCTTTCCTGGATAAACTCAAAGTAAAAGCACCTTTTTTTTAAAATTTCCTTTCTATACTGGTGACTTCATTGAACTGGTATATTTTTGTTTAGGGGAGGGGGGGGGAAGGAGGAGTTGGGGGTGGGGGCTGGAAAGCTGGGAGGGGAGACAGTGGCGGCGATATTTGAGTCGAGGGTGGGGGGACATATAAGAAGTGAACAGTGAGCGTGGGTAAATATTTTAATGTGGGGGTTCTGCAGGGATTAAATAAAATATTTCAAGGGTTCCGCGGGGGGCAAAAATGTGGAGAAACCCTGGTCTAGTTAGTGTCTGTAGTTTCCTTGGCGGAGTCAGCTCAGTGGAGAGTGACGTGGTCGGAGTTTTGCCGGGGCCGCCTTCCCTCCCCAGCTCCACAAGGAGCCCCTGGTAACTCTCCTAGAACTGGATGACCTGGGGCATTTCTATCCCGGACTCGAACCGTCAACTTCAACGTCAAAGGCCAGTGCACTTATCCCCACGCCAGTGAGGGAACCCTTTTGAGACAATTAGTTGATAAATTATCGTGTCCGCAGATGTTCCAGCCTCTTTCTTTTCTCTATAGTTGTCTGCGGTAGAAGGTCGTAGGGTTAAAAGAAAAGACACAATTTTGGTTTCTCTCTTTTAATCGTTATGCTTCTTCATATTGTGCAGATCTTTAAGAGAAATGACAGCTGCGTTAAAACTGATTCTACTAATAAAGGTAGATGGAGGTGTATGGTTCAGTTTTACAAAAAGATAGAAAGAGCGAAGAAAGTGGGCAGGGAAGAATG
The DNA here is from genome assembly GCA_009760885.1 of Achatina immaculata. Classification (NCBI taxonomy): domain Eukaryota; kingdom Metazoa; phylum Mollusca; class Gastropoda; order Stylommatophora; family Achatinidae; genus Lissachatina; species Lissachatina immaculata. Next base: position 44,483,488 of record CM019720.1, read on the forward strand.
TGGCAGAAAATAAGATGAGGACGTATAAACGAAGAACATACAACAGTCCAGTATTTCGCAAAAGCCCTTTTCAGCGACCACACACACACACACACACAAGATAAAAAGATAAAAATACCAAAAAAAACAGATCCAGAATTAAGCACATATCAATTCTGGTGTCCTGCTTGTAAGAAGAGATGGGAATAAAATGCATCCAGATAGGTATAGGTAAGCGCAGAGAGGAAGCAGTGACTGGCTGAGAAATGTGATTTAAAAAAAACGTGAAACAGGGCACCAGCTGGCCAAACTACAAGACGTCAGTTTTACTGCAAATAGACGATGTTGGCTGTTCGCGCAAGCTGGCGGCAAATATCATTTTGTCTACCAATTTCTCTCTTAGATGATTCTAACAGTCCTTCATTGCCGTGGTCATCAATATTATGCACATGGTTTGTTCTTATGATGCGAGGCCAACTGTACTGATGATTACTTTGAAAAGCAGTATTAGTAATGTGCAGCCATGCGTCGACTTAACGGCCGACCGAGTTACGGCCGTTCTTACATATTTTGTGGTTAATTTCCTGTTCGACGTACACTACAAATTCACCACCAGACAAGACAAAGATATGAACTAGTACATTGTATAATCATTTAGTGAGTACAGAATGTGTGCATGTGGGTATATGTGCGTTTGAGCATATCTGTGTACGTTTTTATACGTCATTGAAAAGTTATTATACTACGATTCTCTATTTAATGTTTCGTGATTCAAATTTTGTTATTAATTTCCTGTGCTAATTTACATTCTGTTGGTAATTTTTTTTTTAAGTGATGATAATCATTATTGCTCATCTGAAAACGAGCAATCATGAGAGCAATCAGTTAAGTTAGCGTAGGACGGCTGTTGGTGGCTTTTAGTACACGGATACACATTGAAGGGATGGGATCACTCTTGGATATATCCGGAGCGAAAAAGATGATGGTCCTTCCTAACTTCTTCTAAAACAGTTCCTTAAAGATGCCTCTAGTCCTAAATTATAGACTTTCTTTTTTCATTAACCTAAATTAACTAACATAAACGGTGAGAAAAGCAATATATATAAGTATAAATAATAAGAACAAAAGGCTAAATTCTAAATCCAAACGAGATCAAGGACATACGCCCTCAGATAAGAAAAGAAGATGAGATTTATGACGAGATTTACAATAAGAGTGACAAAAATAAAGGCTGGGAACATTTACTTGCATTGCGTGAATAGACAGATACAAAAAACTATCACAGTGAAAGCAGGACATGATTTCACGATTGGCTTTCCGTACAAGATACATTCTCTACAAACATGATCTTTATGGGTTAAATTCTGACAATAAATCATTGTGTAAAGAACTCTTTACACACAGGCTAAGTTCTGTAAAGTTAAGTTTAACATGTTTTTAACGAACTATGAATGGGTTCTTGAAGTTTTCAAATGTCATGTTATACCGTTTTCTTTATTTTTAGACGGTACACAGTTTTCCCACACAGTGAATTACTACATTGGAATTACCGTGTATGTACTGAAGCTAGTACTACAGTAACATAAGGGAATACAAGTAAAGGGTAAAATCCCCGGTACATGCCATTAAGGTTTATTGAGGGATCGGTGTTTGTCCCGTATTTCCAAGACTTCGGCACGTGAAAGTCTGATGTGGTCAGTATCACGCCCTGGCCGCATTTACCTTCCCAGATTTCTTCGGTACCTATTTTTAGAAGCTGGGTGGACCCCAGGGCCTTTTTTCGGTGTGTGATATAAAAAAAAAATAATCCCTACTGCTGAGACTTGAACCCAGTACCACCGGATTAGTAAACCGAGCTCCTAACTACTCAGCCAGCCCGGCTGCTATAAAGGAATTCAGGGACAAGACATTGTGGTCGATATTTTATTCGACCTGTCGCCACAGTGGAGGGTGATGTGATCAGCATCAGGACAGGCCACTTTTCCTTCCAGAAGAAATCATGTATCCATTTCTACATATAGGTTATTATGACGCCTTTCCTGCTGGATTTGATCCACTGACCCCCTGGGTGAGACACTGGCGCAACAACCACCACATAAATACCTCTTGTGTATATTATTGTCCACTTTTTCTTGTCTCGACAGACAGGCCCGCTTTCTTTTTAATCAGCTCAAAAAACAGTTGTTCTTGGAGTGGTGATCCGCGAACCCCTACAAGACAGAGAAAGTCAGATGAAGTTATATGTTAACAAGTCTGAATTATGTACAATGCTAGAAAAGTGTGGCTTTTTTGTGTGTGGATAATTTGAGAGGCTGAAGGGTGGAGTGTAGGTGGCTCGGCAAAATTTTATTGGTTTTAGGTGGTTTGTGATCAGAGTAAAGGTGGGGAACCACTGTATCAGAGAAAGAGAACCTATTAGAACTTCAGCAACACAAAAGAGATTGCTGCTTTGAGATAGACGTTCTCAGTTATAAGAAAAGAAAGACTGAAAAGGCAGCTATTTACTTACGTGGAGATGTTCTTAAAGTCTAATTTTTTAAATCTTGGTAACAGAGCGCTGACTATCACAAAAAGGACGGGCCAAATCTCTCTAGTTCCTTGCATAGGGAGGATCAGACGAAAAGAAAACGGTGCTAGAGGCGCCCACATGTGTTGAGTAAACGAGTTCAAATTCCCGTATATGCCTCGCCCTCTGTCTACTGTACCAATGGTTTTTGCAGGAAATGTCACCGCTTTTGCCGTTGTCTAGCGGTTGTTTTGACAGCATATAAAGAATAAACCAACTCATCATCATCTTGTGCCGTCTCCGCAGGGAAAGGTGGCTAAAATGCATCTCTAGCTTGCTGTGGAAAGTGCTTCCTTAGCGTACGCCACAAACCTGAATCCTGTCCCTCTCTTGATGTTTTCCACTCATCTTGTCCATTTCTTGATGTTGTCCACCCATCTTGTCCATCTCTTGATGATGTCCTCTCATCCTGTCCATCTCTTGATGTTGTCCACTCATCCTGTCCATCTCTTGATGTTGTCCACTCAGTCTGTTCATCTCATGATGTTGCCCACTTATCTCTGTTATGTATCAAATACAATAATGACCTTTTAGCGCCTTACGAGACAGTTTTGAAGCAAGCAGTTGTCAGTTACTCGTGGAAGTTACCAGTCATCATATTTTGAGGCGATGCATCTTTTCAAGGCTGATTATACCAAATTTGGATTAATATTGAAGGTATAAATAAACCATACTGAATTTGTAACGTACATTTTATATGCACTTGCGTCTTGTACCCCCATGTTTGGCTTTCATTTCCCTTTTCAAATAAAGCATTGAACGTGTAAGATTGAATTACTTTTACTTAGGAGCGTCCAATTGGGGTGACGCATGAGGACCCTCTTTAACAGTCCTCGTGAGGGTGTGATTTATTTTGTATTAAAATCAATATAATTAGCCAAGAAAGGATGGCGGTTTTCAGTTTTATGATGAGGAAGAAAGAAATTATCATAATACAGCCGAATGTACAGTCAACTGTAACATTTGCCTAAGTATACTACATAAATTCCAAAACGACAAAAAAAAATCTGATTGACAGTTGTGACCCACCACGTGACTTGTGAACACAGGTGGTCTGACTTGAGCTCCTTGAGGGTGAATATCATGTGGATGATCCACAAAAAGATGTTCCACCCATGAAGGAAGATAAGGAACGCTTTGTTTTTTTTTTTACCAAACATAATGTATATCTGTCAAGTTATTGGTTATTATTAATGAATTAATTCGCTGGTGAAAATACTGAGGATTCACTAAAGTCTCTTCTTATTTAGTTAAGGGTAATTGGGTGACACAGTGGTCTAAGGGTAATTGGGTGACGCAGTGGTCTAAGGGCAATTGGGTGACGCAGTGGTCTAAGGGCAATTGGGTGACGCAGCGGTCTAAGGGTAATTGGGTGACGCAGTGGTCTAAGGGCAATTGGGTGACGCAGTGGTCTAAGGGCAATTGGGTGACGCAGTGGTCTAAGGGCAATTGGGTGACGCAGTGGTCTAAGGGCAATTGGGTGACGCAGTGGTCTAAGGGCAATTGGGTGACGCAGTGGTCTAAGGGCAATTGGGTGACGCAGTGGTCTAAGAGCAGTTGGGTGACGCAGTGGTCTAAGGGCAGTTGGGTGACGCAGTGGTTAGCACACGTTTTTTTCATGCGGAGGTTTGTGTGTAGGGAGATTCTCAACAGGGATCACACATGTAAGTGTCACAACACCAACAACAACAACAACAAAACTAGATTCCACATATCAGTGTCAGATCAATTTATTTTGTCATCAGTTACCGAACACACTGTCACTTGTTTACTTCAACTGTCACTTTATTTAATATATACGATGCAAGCCTATGAGTTTTTTTTTTAGCCCAGTACTCACGATCAGCAGCAACCTGTACAGCTGACACGCATTGCTAGTGGCCACCATGCATCTCTCTCTCTCTCTCTCTCTGACGTCACACGTCCTGCCAGTCGCTCGCAGTCACTCGACAGCTTCATTCGTTCCTCTTTTACATGTGGTTCAAGTGCAGGCCAGTAGTGCCCCATATATCACCTAACTGTAAAAGAAAATGCATGCATGATTAATTCTAGAGCTGGGTAAGAAAAGACAGGATGGCATGAGACCGTCTATGTCATCCTCTAGAGTACCCTCAGATCAAAGGAAATTATGGGCACTAACACTGTAGCTCTTGATATCTGTGGCGTAACAGAAATACATTATTTTGTGTAACAGTATCTGTTACGAGTGTAAATTCCATTATGGTTTTTCATAGAGACGCCCATGATTTAATGTTTATATTTTCTGAGTGGTATTTCTGAATGACTGGCTTTGGTCCGAGAAACGGACAGCGCGTGATATGACGGGGTTAAGCCTGGTATGAGAGGGTGTGTGTTGAGTCAAGGAAATGGACGCTTGACCAGTGCGGATCTGTTTATTTGTCGGCGTATTAGGGAGGTTTTTTTTCTCCCTGTATTAGGACATCTATCGCTCTTCAGAAAGTAAAACAAATAAAGAATCTGTGGAGAGGAGCAGACAAAAATAAGATTTTTAAGGGCATGCATCTTTCCCATAGCAACATATGCCTGTGAGACCTGGACACTTAACAAAACAGCTGAGAAACACATAAATGCCTTTTAATGTAAATGCTACAGAAGAGTTCTTCAAATATCGTGGACACAAAAAAGAACAAATATATCTATACTACAAGAGCTTAATATTGAAGAAGGCTGGCTAGTGAAGAGGATTAAAGAGAGAAAACTGAAATATTTTGGACACATTAAACGTCATGATAATTTAGAGAAGACCGTATTGGAAGGATACATAATGGGAAAAAGAAAAAGACGAAGACCAAGACGAAGATGGCTGCAAGACATCGTTGACGATCTGGAAATGGATGCAACAGCAGCAGGCCATCTTGCTCACAACCGAGAGGCCTACAGGAATGCTGTTTGGGAGGCAAAGTTCCGCAAGGGACATGCAAATGAATGAATGAATTAGGAAGTTTGAGAATTATCGACACATTTCGAAGTCTTATTCCCCTTTTTGTCTGGAATGCAAGCTTTATATGAGCCATATGGCCGGGCTGTTTGATGGTTGAGGTAAAAGGTAAAAATTAATCCTGTCACGCCTTAGAGGTACATAGGGATATGGTGTTAGTGTCAGCATTTTCCTTGACCTGTCAGCACACTAGAGGGTGATATGGTCAGTATCACGCCTGGCCGCCTTTCCTTCCCCAACTCCAGAAGAAGTCGGGTACCCATTTCTACAGCTGGGTGACTGGTTGAGGTGAAGATCTGTAATTTAGCATATTGCTCAGTGCAGTTATCATCCATCCAATATACATCATCATCAAGTTCCATCCAATAAACTTCACCTTGCCGTAGTGTCAGCACCGGACTTGCTTGCTCATCACTACTTTGTAATGTCGCGAACAAAGGAAAAGAACATGAAAATCCTCTGAATAGTGAATTCAGAGTTTGTCGCTTATGCTGCACCAAGCTTGGTTATGGAGACGGCAAAACATCGGCACATTAGTTCAGTCTGTGAAAGTAACAGAGTATATATTTCTTGTCATATTCGTCTATTCGGGGGTATCCAAGCGTCCAAGATATTGCCGTGAATGGATATCATATGGGTATGGTATTAATGACGCAAGAAAACAAATCAGCGGCATTTATCTGACAGCTTGTCTCATTTTCGTAAGAGCTTGATGGCTTTCTTATGACAAACTATCAGTCAGATCTAGCTTCTTTTTCTTTCCTTTCTTTCTTTTTCTTTCTTTCTTTCTTTCTTTCTTTAATTTTCCCTGGACATTTGGGAAACACTACATCATCTGTCAGCAAGAAAAGAGAGAGCAGATGTACCTTATAAAAGGTGAAAAGTGGGACGTCTGTTTTTTTCCATGTTATTTGTTCTATTCTCCCGTGGACTGAGCTAAGCTTTTTTTTTTCCAAATGTCAGCCACAGTGGCCAGACTACTGTGTCGGGAGTGCTTGTAGAGTTAACTTAACAACAGGTAAGGTCAAGATAATGGATAGTTTGGACTTTTCCAGATTTCAGTGTCTTCAACAACTTTGTGCTTACGTCTGTAGCTGGAGAAAAGTGCAAAAGCTAGTCTTCTGCTTGGGAAGGAGAAAGAATAGGAAAGAGAGAGAGAGAGAGAGAGGGTAACAGATCCCCAAGTTTCAAGCAGAAAAACTGGCTGAAAAGATCTCAGAAATGCTATGAGAAACGAGACAGAAAGATACAAAACTCTCAAAAGCGCCAAACAGTGAAAGTCACGGTTATAAATCGAGGCTAAAAGTGCAGCATGAGACATAGAACATAAATCTAGAAACTTTACGAGAGTAAAGACAGCCTATCTGAAGCTGATTTCGTCAGACAGTGGCGTTTACAACGCGATAATGACAGTCAGTGCAGAAATGCCTTTGAGCATGCAGTGGTGCCATGTAAGTTACGGGGGGAGAAAATGATCTGGCAAAGTCGCAAGCGCCGTCACTCGTAATTGTATGAAAACATCATTAACTTTGTTCATGATAATAAGGGATTGTTAATTTAGTTATTCATGGCATCCTCGTACTGAAAATTGCTTCTGAATCTTCTAGTAGAACTTATTTTTCCTAGCTGTTCTGGAACATACCTCAGTTTTACTGTTCCATTTTCCGTTATTTATTTCGTATTTACGTTCCCTTTTTTTTTTTCACAATTACCTCCCTTGTACGCTACTCATGGCTTACCTCCTCTTATCTCTTACTTTTAAACCAATGGGGAATAATTGTTTTGTCTTTTCTCGCGGAGTTAACAACCCTCAGATAATTAACAGAGCTCTCTGACATTTATCTTTGTATTTCAAGCCAGAAAAATATTTGTTTTGCCTGCTTTTTCCATTATGATAATTATTTTCACGTACACCTGAACAACACGCAAAGAAAGAAATGATTACATCATTATCAGCCGTGAAAACGCGCTGACAAACAAAAGAATGCTATCATTTCGGGGATTTTTAGGGCAAGGATAAAAACTGCGCTGTAAGATTTGGATGAATATTGAAAGGACAAATAAGTGCAAAGATCAGAATGACATTTGTTTTTAAAGTCAAAAGCAACCTTATTAACCCGGCAGGTTAAGAGAAATGGTGTTAGGGTTCATATTTATGGTCTTAGGGTTCATATTTATAGTATTAGAGTTAATATTTATGGTGTTAAGGTTGATGTGAGGATTCATATTTATGGTGTTAGGGTTGATGTGAGGATTCATATTTATGGTGTTAGGGTTGATGTGAGGATTCATATTTATGGTGTTAGGGATGATGCTAGGATTCATGTTTATGGTGTTAGGGTTGATGTTAGAGTTCATATTTATGGTGTTAGGGTTGATAATTTCCCTTGAACTCTCGGCGCTAGTATAATAATTAGTGCACTCGCCTGTCCATCAGATGGTCCTTAGTTCAATTTGGCACTCGTGGGTTTTTTTTTTTTTTGGGGGGGGTGGGGGGGGGGGGGGGGGGTTGGATCGACCGGTACCGGGGTCAACCCAACCTTCAAAAAATGGGTACCCTGGAAAATAAAGGCAGCGAGAACAGATGCTAGCATCCCTACATAAACTGCTGCAGTGGCCTACAAATATGAAGGAACTAACATTTCATACGTCTACGGCATGCACATAGTTCTGTCTGCACACTACACCAGGGATTCAATATACAGGGTTATTCATAAGTTTGTGAAACATTTCAAAAATTCGAAACAAATAAACTATGTAACGGGTCATGATTATTCTTACGCCAGGAGAGAGAGAGAGAGAGAGAGAGAGAGAGAGAGAGAAACTCTTCAATTTAAAAAAAAAAAAACAGTCCGTGGGCACAGCTCCCGTGGTTTGCCGCTGAGAGGCAGCAGTATGCAAATATGGCGTTCACTAAATGTGAGAAGTCATTTTGTGTTTTGGAATACGCAAGAACCTAGTCGGTTGTGACTGTGCAGCGACGATTTTGAGCGGAATTCCAGAAGGCTGTATCTGTTTTCAACAATATCAAGAAGTGGTATGCGAAATCCCCGGATGAAGACTTTCTGTGCACAGTTCCTAAGCAGGGCCGCCCAGGTCCAAACGAAGAAACTGAATCTTGTTAGAGAAACTTACCAGCGAAGCCCCAGCCTTCATCCGGGAATTTCGCATACCACTTCTTGGTATTGTTGAAAACAGGTACTGCCTTCTGGAATTCCAAATCGTCGCTGCATAGTCACAATGGACGAGGTTCTTATATATTCCAAAACGCAAAATGACTCCTCACGTTTATTGAACGCCATATTTGCCACTGCTGCCTCCTACCGGCAAACCACGGGAGCTATGCGAGCGGGCTTTACTTTTTTTTTTTCTTTTTTGACAACTGATCCCTTTCCTCCCAGACCACACGACAAGCACCATGAATTTTTTTTTTTTTTGGTGCTGTTGATCTTCATTTGGTTCTGATAACCCCTCCAACCTCCCTGCTGCTCCTCTTTCCCTCGCCCCACGGTTCCTTTGATCTTCCAGACGTACCCAGAAGGCGGTAGCACTAACCTTGAAAACAGCTGCACTAGAAAATGATGATGTAGTCAACTCCACGCGTGGCCTTGTTTACTGAGGAGGAAGGTGAGAAAGAAAAACAAAACAAAAACACACTAGCAAAGAAATTCCTCTGAAGAGGTTATTTTCTCAGTTATTTTTTCAACAGAACTCCGAGTTCCAAATCTTGAACAATAATAAATCGCTTAACAGGATGTCACGAGACAGAGAGAGAGAGAGAGAGAGAGAGAGAGAGAGAGAGAGGAATCCAGCCGAAATGCCAAAATGTCTAACAGAATCGAACAAAGCCGCAGTGTAATCCCCATCTACAAGACACGAGGAGACACGTGGACAGTTTTTGTGTGTGTATGTGCGGGAAATGTTTTCCCGCCTTACACGTAAACGCAATCCATCGAGACCCGGGTCTGAGAAATCTACGATTACCCGGATGACATTTTTATAGGCACGGACGGAAATCTAGGCTGGAGAAAGTCTGCGCCAGCGGAAGATCTTGTTTTGTTGCTAGCTCGTTTCTCTCACTACAACAAGCACGTTGCGTGAAGATAGATTCGTCTTTTGGAACAAAGAAGCTGGGAAACGAAACACAAAAAAAATTCGTATTTATTTTCAGCCCCTAAACAATTCACAGATAAATCATCATCACAGTGAGTCTCGTCTTCGGTGCTAAGGTTGACAGTAATGAATCTCCAGTTCCCCCCCCCCACCCCCCCCCCGCCTTCTCTCCTTGATGGTGCACGCGACCAGACTCTATCCTGTCAACTCTCATATGTTATTTTCCCGTCCACATTTTGTCTACCTCGCGCTCTTTTTGTTCTTCGTCCTTTTTTTCCCTAGTATTGTCTTCAGTATATTATTATTATTATTATGTTTTTTGATATGGCTAAAGTATTTCATTTTCTTGATCCTTATTTCCGTGAGAAGTTCATGTTGTGCTTGGGGCTGTTCGAATACTTGTACATTTGTTCTTTTCATTTTCCATGATATTTGACCTACTTTTCTATAGATCCATGTTTCTGCTGCGTTTATCCGTCTCCTGGACTTTTTAACTTACAGTCCAGGTTCCTGCTTTATACACGCTTCAATTCAAGATTCACGAAGCTGTCTATTATAGTTTGTTATGCACCAACAGAAACAGGTGAAGAGGAATTAAAAGAAGATTTTTACAACAGCCTCCAAGCCACAGTAGAAACAATACCCAATCATGATATGCTACTCATCTTGGGCGACTTCAATGCAAAAGTAGGTGAAAGAAAAGAAGATAGAAATCTATAGATCCATGTTTCTGCTGCATTTATCCGTCTCCTCGACTTTTTAACTTACAGTCCAGGTTCCTGCTCTATACAGCTGTACACAGAGTAGATACAGCATTTTGTATTTTTTTTTATGGACAGGTTGCTGGATAGCAGCATTTTATTTATGATGTTGAATGTGTGTCGTGCCCATCCTTTTCCTTCTCTTTATCTCCGTCTCACATCTCCCATAATTGGTTAAATAATAAATGACAGAGACACTGTTATATACATCGTTCTCTTTTAGTACTGTTTTAGTATTACTGTTCGTATATGTGGCTGTGGTAGTACCTCGTTAACATTTATCAGAGTTCTTTTTGAGTTATTGCTGGTCTTATTGCTAGCCATGAAACGATGCGTATTTTTGTTCTAAATCGTGATTTATTTCTTTTTCTACCAAAATCCTTAGCGACCTCTCGCGGAAACTTCTCGGCGGCCTCTCGCTTACAGTCTCTTGGCCACCGCTCGTAGAAACCTCTTGGCGATCTCTCGCGGAAACCTCTTGGCCACTGCTCACCAAAGTCTTGGTGATCTCTTGACGAACCCTTACCGACCTCTCGGGGATCTCCATTGAGAAACCAGGCTATAGAAGATTATAATTAATAACATGTGATTTCACCGTCATAAATTACTGAACATTAAACATATTACAAATGAAACAAAAAGAGCACTATACAACACATTTTCCCACCATATTCTTGTATATATCTAAAAAAATAGCCAAAAGCAAACGAGAAATCATCACCACAGAAATGAGATTTTTAAGGAGAATAGTACATGTGACAAGAGGAGACCAAATAACAAATGACACCATGAGAGCAAGGGTTGAAATAACACTAGTATTACACTACTTCCAGAAACAACAAGTCAAATGGTTCGGCCACATTACACGACCATCACCAGACAGTATACCACAGAAATCATTCACGCAAAGGCTGATAGGAAACAGAAGGAGAGGCCGCCCACGCAAGAGGTGGAGAGAGGAAATTCCAGAAACCCTGAATATCCTATTGTATGAAGGAAATTACCGAGGCTTATCAGGGCGTCTATTTGTCTCCTCTGCACTGAAAGGTCATATGAGGAAGGAGACAAGGCAAGACAAGATAAGACAAGACGGCTTTACACTGTCTATATGCATCATCGTGAGCAGTTTTCTGGAGAATGTGTCCCCTATAGTCCAGATAGAATGTTACCCCCAGGCAAGAAAAACATGTACACATGTAATCAGTGATCCATTTGCAGTGAGTATAAAGAGGTCTTCATGGACCTTCACTCTCTTGTGACGTGTCTTGTCACGTGGTTTATTATCGCGCCCAGAAATATGTCCCTCTCTTTCTCGGCTTCAGAAGATACCAGTTCACACTTGTAACTATGACACAAGCTCCTCGATACACAATTTCCCCTCCCCAAAGAGTTTTCATCCATAGTCAACATCAAGAGATGACAGCCAAAAATCATCTTTTAAATCCTGATGCTATCTTGTCGCTCTTATTTTTGTGCCAAAACTTCAGAGTCAAATAATTAACGCCAAAAATCATCTTTTTATGTCTAATGGTATCTTGTTTTTCTTTTGATATACATCAAAACTTCGACATCAAGTGAAAATTAAAACTAAAATCCATATTTTAAAATTATGATTTCATAAAAACTAAAATTCATCTTTTAAAATTATAATTCCCTGGCCAGTGGTGCCATCTAAGGTTCTGCGACTCGTGTGAAAAATTTTCAACCCGTGTGCAAATAAATTCGCAACCGAAACAAAGAAATAATGGCCGTCGTAACAAGCAAACAAAGAAACACAAAAAATACTAAAATCCAAACAATTAGATAACCAAATCATGTAACGCTCCTGTAGTTTCTTTCACGCTAGGGGCGTCATTAAGAACTTAAATATTTACTCCACGGCATCATAGAGTTACATAAAGAGCTTAAATATTTACGCCACGGCATCATAGAGTTACATAAAGAGCTTAAATATTTACTCCGCGGCATCATAGAGTTACATTAAGAACTGAAATATTTATCTACCATATCCCAGAGTTACATTAAGAGTCTAAATATTTACGCTACGACATCACAGGATTACGTAAAGAACTTAAATATTTACGCTACGACGTCACAGGATTACGTAAATAACTTAAATAATTACGCTACGACATCACTGGGTTACGTAAAGAACTTAAATATTTGCTTTACGGCATCATATAATTACATTGAAAACTTAAATGTTTAAACTGGCTTTTTTGTTTAATATGGGGCGTACAATTTCATTTTGTGCCCCATTTTTCTTACAAGATGGATACGAAGAAAGTTTTAAATGCGTAATTTTTAATCCTTGGCGTCTTTATCTGCTGCGTTGTTTTTCTTTCTGATCCTTAAAAAAAAGGCTTTTGCAGAAATGCTGAATTGCTGTTATGTTTCTTATTTATAAGTGCTCATCTTACTTTCTGTCATTCTTGTTCCTGTTCACCTTCCTCATTCTTTCTATTTTTTTTAAACCGAACCATACACATCTGTCTAGACTCAAATTCTAACTGGATTTAATGCATTGTCGCCAGATGTACCAGATATTAACATCCCTGTTTTGTGGATCGTTTTTTCTCTGCAATGAACATGGAAAGATCAGATAACGCAGCTCTTGCCTTATCAGGACACAGAATATAGATATATCTCTATTCACCTTTTACTGTCGACAGTAAACTATTAGATATAATGAGAATTAGGGTCATTTAGCAACATGCTCTCTCTCTCTCTCTCTCTCTCTCTCTCTCCTCTGTTTCTTTCGCTCTGTTTCTCTCTGACTCCCTCTTTTGTCTCTCTTTGTCTCTTGCCTTTCTGCCTCTCTCTCTCTCTCTTTCGATCTCTCTTTCTCTCTCTCTCTCTCTCTCTCTCTCTCTTTCTGACACTTGTCTTTCTTCCGGTCTTTGTCTTTCTCTATTGGTCTCTGTCTCTCTCTGCCTTTCCGTGTGTGTGTCTCTGTCTTTCTCTCTCCCTATCTCTTTCCCACTTCATTAAAAGGCAGAATGTCAGACGGGCCTGCATGCCCAGTTCTTAACCCTTTTGAAATAAAAATCAGTCAATCAATCAGTCACACATACACACTACACATCCAGTTTAGCGTCTATTTACACTAGGCCGCATTACTATGAGGCATAATGTTATTTCTTGATGCACTTGTCCTTGACACTGTAGCAGCTACCACCAAATATAAAAAGGGACCCACTCCGCATGTTCTTAACACGAAACGATGTTTTCTTTCAGAAAAAAAAACGCATCGTCAGTCCATAGGTTCTGTTTGGCACATGGCGCCTAACCTCCATACACACCCTTGCACACAAAGAAATGTGTAGAAAGCCAGGTACAAGTTCTTGATCTGCAGATGTTAGAAAGGTATAATCGGGTAGACGTAGATGCTTCTTTCACCCCTGACGTCAGAACATGACACAGGACTGGGCCCTTAAACTTTGAATCCGAGCTTCAAGTACGGGCTGACTTGTAGGAATATGTTAAAGATTTAGTTTACACGTTACGTTAACAGTAACTTTGCTCGTTTCTACGACGAGAGAAAGATTTCGTCGTATAAGTTCTAGCTATGTAAAGAGAAGACAGATTGGTTACCTGAGTGGTTAGACGCTCGGTCTACAAATCTCCTCTTCAACAATTATAATCCCTCTTCGTTAAGCTCCACTCCCTTCTCACTTGTTACACATAGTTCAGAACCTCCTCACAGCATCACATTACAATCCCTAACTATAATCATCTATTTCACCTTCTCCTGGCTAGGTTAACATTGTACCACTCTCTCTCCCCTCCATGGTTTCCCCACTCACCACCCCCAGTTACGACCCACCGACCACACATCACAGGTCTCCATCTAAAAAGTCTGTACTCCCTACCATGCTCATTTCTGACACACAGCGTCGGACAAGCCACATTTTCGTACAGTTACAGCTGAGTGCTCTATTCATTATTAATTTTTTTTATAGCATTCATGTGAATCTATATTTTATCTCCCCTCTCTCTATTTCTTCGTCCTGTATGTGTTTTTGTATGATTAAGGCTCACGCCGAAACGTCACAACTTTTTAATCTTTAAGTAATAAAGCTGTTACTACATTTTTCCTATATAGTTTATACATTTTGGTATCACAGCTTTACTGCAGTGCTTCGTGTATAGTTGTATACTTATACACTAATTATTGTGTGTTAATAAGTTTTGATTCAAGTGTTCGAAATGGACAAATGTGTACTGTATCAAAACTGCAATTATAAAGAGAGACAAATATGCGTTTGATACATACGGGAAAATGCGAATAAAAAGGAAGAGATGAAAAGGATGGAAAGAAAAGATGTAGAGAAAGCAACTGAACCAGTTATTGGCAATATTTTTTTAAAAAACCGGTCTTCCAGTTTCGTTTAGTGTCTTAAAATGAATGACAAATATATTATTTTTCTATGTGCTTGCCGGTCTATTTTTTACGTCGCTAAGTAAGGCAATATGGCCGTAGTATTTCTTGTTTTTCTTGAAGTTCCCTTGTCTTATTTGTTCTTCTGTCTCATTCACCTTACACAAGCAAAGAAATAGAACCAGTCCAAGACCTTAAACAATGGAATTCTTTAGAGAAGTTTACTCTGTTTGAAACTGAAATTTCTTTTGTCGTTTTAAGCTCTGTAGCTTGATGACTTTCAGCAACGATGACATTAACAAGATGCAGGAGACATTAGTAAGAAGCAGAAGACATTAGTAAGAAGCAGGAGACATTAGTACGAAGCAGTAGACATTAGTAAGATGCAGTTAGTAAGAAGCAGGAGACATTAGTAAGAAGCAGGAGACATTAGTAAGAAGCAGGAGACATTAGTATGAAGCAGGAGACATTAGTTAGAAGCAGGAGACATTAGTTAGAAGCAGGAGACTGAGGTGGTTGGGACATGCAGCAATGAAAGTAAATGGAGGAGCATGGTTCTGTTGTACAAAAAGATAGAAAGAGTGAGGAATATGGGCAGAAATAAGGAACGACAGAAAGCAAGATGATCACATACAAATGAAGAACTTTCAACGATCCAATATTTCTGTGCAAAACCTTTTTCAAGGAATGCACACACAAACATTACAACAGATTTTTTTAAAAAAACGAGAAATAGATGAAAAATATAGACTTTGTTGGGGTGCCCTAGCAAAGGTGAGCATGTAGCTAGATTGAATGGCGGCTGTATTCTCAAGCAAGCATTATATGACGGCTGTATTCTCAAGCAAGCATTATATGACGGCTGTATTCTCAAGGAAGATTTACATGGCAGTTGTATTCTCAAGCATGATTTACATGGCGGCTGTATTCTCAGGCAAGATTTACATGACGAATTTATGAAAGGAAGAAGGCCACATTGCAGACACTGGTATACCAAGAAAGATTTCTAAATCATCAATGTGAGGTTTATTTTATCAGCCAATAATGTCTGGGAATAACTGGCACAAGACCAAGTCACTTGGAGAAAAACTCTGCATAAGGGCTCAGCGTCATTTGATGAGGAAACGAAAACGAACTCTTGAAGGTGGAACAGAAAAGGGAAAGGGAACCGGAACTTGTAACATACGAGGTGTGTCTAAAAAGGTTCGGTGAATGGTCCTATATCGCACCGGCAACATGAGCCAGGTGCATGACCGTGCACATTGTTACCCGGACACTCGTCGAGAAGCGCCACCTAGCGTGGTGTACACGTGACCGACACAGTAAACCCGCTGCGGGAAGTCGAATGTAGTCAGTGCGAGAGGTAGGGTCACAGTGCAATGGAGCAACGAGTGAGCATCAAGATCTCTCACAAGTTGGGAAAAACGGCAACGGAGACGCATGATAGTTTGGTGCAAGTGTACGGGACGGGAGCCGTGAGCAGAAAATGTGTTTACGACTGGTTCAAACGCTTTCACGGCGGGGAGGAAACGACTGAGGACGAGCCACGTTCGGGTCGTACATCGACAAGGCGGAAACACAGACATGATCGAGTGAGTGCGACTCGTAAATATTAACTACTGTTACTGTGGCCGGTTATGTAAAACCAATATTAGCAGAACCAACCATGGGAAGAAATTAAACCATGAGTCAACCATGGAACGACCTACTCAGGAAGATGATTTTTTGGGCACAAAAAAAAAAAACTTACAACAGCCGATACCTGCCTGTCTGGAAGCCCATCCTCTTTGGCGAAAAGTGCCGAAAGTTTCAGATCCCGTTTCTCCGCACAACACCTTCCTCTCCGACATAAATACATCACTATACAATACCTGTACCAGGTGTCACACGCCCCTGACATTTGCGTCCTTTGATACACAGATGTTCCCCAACAGCTCCTTTATGTAGGTGCACATATTTTTCTCTTAAAGCACTTGGCGCAGCAGGGTTATTTTATTCAGTGCAGACAAAAATAATTGACCTTTTTTTTTTCTCTTGTCGTGTCTTTCAGACTTCTTGTCCTGCATTATATTGCCTGCCACATGCCTTTTCAGATCTCTTAACTTACCTCCATAAGGTCTTTCTGTTTCCATGTTTATTTATTTCAAGAATTGTTTTTTGAGCTTTTTGGTGCTTGAAACTTGCTTAAGGGATGAAGGCGCGCTACCTGAATGGGATTGTTTTCTGACTATGAGCTAAGAGTGTCTCGTCTGTACATTTGATAAACATTTATTATCTTTATTTCCATTATGATTTCATTGTTTATTAATCATATGAGCTTTTAAAAAAATATTATAATCATGATTAAAGATCTGTAAACTATGAAGTAATCTATCTATCTATCTATCTATCTATCTATCTATCTATCTATCTATCTATCTATCTATCTATCTATCTATCTATCTATCTGTCTATTTATCTATCTATCTATCTATCTATCTATTTATCTGTCTATCTCTATCTATCTATCTATCTATCTATCTATCTATCTATCTATCTATCTGTCTGTCTGTCTGTCTGTCTGTCTGTCTGTCATGAAAAATTACATTTTTGTTATTTTAGTCCTCTTACTACAGTTTTATTTATGTTCATTATAAGAATAACATATTTGTAGTATCGGATGCATAAGTCTGAAGCTGAGAGAGAAGGCTGTATAGATAAATAAAGGCAGAATATCAGAGACCAAGAACAAAGATGAATGGAGACGTGTCTTGTCTGCAGCAATGAGCCTCGAAGCTGCTGATGTCAGCAACTGCTAGAAGAAGAAGAAGAGGAAGAAGAAGAAGAAAGAAAGAAAGCAAGAAGAAGAAGAATGTTAAGCGAGAGTGCATGATCTTTAGCAAGTAAAGTTTATTCGTTCTCTCTGTCTCTGTCTCTCTCTGTCTCTCTCTCTCTCTCTCTCTTTCTCATGGACACAACATGGCTTGAAAATTCCCCAAAATAAACATACCCCTATTAAATATAGAAGTTTTAACAAATTCAGCTTAGAATCATTTCTGAAATAATTACAAGCAGCACCACCAGATCATGTGTACCAACTAAGTGATTCCGATAATGCCCTGGATTACTGGATAAAAATCTTTCGGGATATATTTGACAAGCATGTTCCCAGAGGAAGTGAGAGTTAAACATCAAATGAAGTCCCCGTGGATAACACCTGAGATACTGCAAGTCTTGAGGCTAAGAGATCAGGCCCACAAAAATAAGGAATTCACTAGCTACCGATTACTTAGAAACAGAGTTCAGTATTTAATTAGGGAAGACAAGAAAACAATTACTTTAAGAACCTAGTTTAGAATAAATCAGACAGTAAGTCTGTCTGAAAAGCAATTAGCATTCTTGCACACAAAAGAAAGCAGTCTGACTTGCAGAGTTACAACCTTGTTCCCACTTGTGAAGAGTTCAGCAATCACTTCAGAGAAGAAGCTAATGTCTTAAAATCTTCACTACCACACCCTACTTTTGACTTAATTAAATAAATTTATAGATAACAAATGTGCAAATCTAAAGCAACCCAGTACTCCTTTCATGTCAGTTAGTGAAGTTTACAATTATCTTTCATCTTTACAGAATAACAACAGATCAGGACTTGATGAAATTAGCAACGAGATACTACGCTACTCAGCCCCAGTAATTAAGGATACACTAACATACATTTACAATCAATGCACTGCTCATTGTCATTTTCCTCAGGCTTTTAAAATTGCAAAAAAATATCCCCTTTTCAAATCTGATTCACAGAAAAATCTCTCAAGCTAAAGGGAAATTTCCATTCTGTCAACTTTTGTCAAGACCCTAGAAAAACACATACAAAAAACAACCTTACAACACATGTACGAAAATATTTTGATTGTCAGTCAGGTTTTAGGCCAAAACATTCCTGCCACACAGCTCTCATAAAAATGACAGAATATTGGTTGTCTAATATAAACGATGAAAAGTTATGTGGTGCTGTCTTTGTTGACTTTAAAAAAGCATTTGATATGACTGATCACGAATTACTAGTTAGAAAGCTTGAGACTTATAGATTATACCCTGATTTGACAAAATCTATTACATCTTTTCTTTCCAACAGACAACAGGTAGTTTCCCTCAAAAACTCAAGTTCATCTATGGTTGATAATAACGTTCCACAGGGATCTATTCTTGGTCCTCTCCTGTTTACCATCTACATCAATGATCTTCTATTTCATCTAAAAAAATCATCTTGTGACCTCTTTGCTGATGACTGCACAATTTACACTAGTGACAATGACTGTATTAACCTTGAGTCAACTCTTCAAATTGAAATAAACAGTCTAATTAACTAGAGCAATAACATCAAAATGCTCATAAACAACAGCAAAACAAAAGCCATGCTCAGTACAACAAGACAGAAATTAACAAATTCACCAACAACAACACTACAGCTCCATGCTGGAACTTCACAGATAGAGAATGTTAGTGAACATAAAACTCTAGGTCTCATGACTGACCACCACCTCAGCTGGAAACATCATGTAGACAATTTAACCAAACTCATTGCACAAAAAGTTTACCAATTTACTAAAATTAAACATTTTCTTGACATAGACACCAGAAAAATATACAACATATCACAGATACAAACACAATTGGACAACTTTTCCACAGTCTGGGGTGGTTGTTCCGTGTCAAACATGAAAAGATTTTATTCACTTCAAAACCAAGCAGTAAGGCTTATAGGTGACAAACATGCAGCATCATTCGTTCATTTATTTACATGTCCCTTGCGGAACTTTGCCTCCCAAACAGCACTCCTGTAGGCCTCTCGGTTGTGAGCAAGATGGTCTGGTACTGCGGCATCCATTTGCAGATCGTCAGCGATGTCTTGCAGCCATCTTCGTTTTGGTCTTCCTCTTTTTCTTTTTCCCATTATGTATCCTTCCAATACGGTCTTCTCTAAATTATCATGACGTTTAATGTGTCCAAAATATTTAAGTTTTCTCTCTTTAATCCTCTTTACTAGTCAGCCTTCTTCAATATTAAGTTGTTGTAGTATGGATGTATTTGTTCTTTTTTGTGTCCACGATATTTGGAGAACTCTTCTGTAGCATTTACATTCAAAGGCATTTATGTGTTTCTCAGCTGTTTTGTCAAGTGTCCAGGTCTCACAGGCATATGTTGCGATGGGAAAGATGCATGCCCTTAAAAATCTTATTTTTGTGGTTCTGTTTGCTCCTCTCTACAGATTCTTTATTTGTTTTACTTTCTGAAGAGCGATAGATGTTCTCCTTTTAATTTCCCTCATTGTATCTCCATTATTAGTAGTGATCCAAGATATTCAAAACTCTCCACTTCTTCCAGTATTTCCTCATTGATACATATTTCAGCTGCCTTGTTTGTTTTGGCAGTTTTCATCAATTTAGTTTTCTTTGCATTAAGGTGGAGGTTCTGCTCTTCGCTGTTCTTACGGACTGACATAATTAGTTTTTCCATTCATTTTTGTGTTGTGGACAGTAATACTGTGTCATCAGCATATCTAATCTCTGGTATTTCATAACCTCCAATTGTTATGGCATCGTAATATTCTTTGTCTACATCTTCTCTAACAATCCTCATTATATTTTCAGTATACAAGTTAAATAAGTAAGGTGACAATATGCACCCCTGACGGACCCCTTGTTTTATGTCAAACCAAGTTGTTGTTTCACCATTTATTCTTACTGCCGCTTGTTGGTCTAGATACACCAGTGATGTTAATTGTATCAAATGTGTTGGAAATCCCATTTTTTCCATTATTTCCCAAAGTTTCTGGTGTTGTACACAATCAAATGCCTTTGAGTAGTCTATAAAGGATAAATATAGATTCACATTAAACTCTCTGCATTTCTTTATTATTAATCTTATATTGAATATATGATCTCTTGATCCTCTTCCTTGCCTGAAACCAGCTTGGACCATATTGACTTCTTCTTCTATTTTCTTACGAAGTCTACCCATTATGATTTTTAACAGAATTTTACTGGCATGACTAATCAGGGCAACAGTTCTGTAGTTTGTGCATAATTTCAGGTTACCCTTTTTTGGCAGTTGTTTAATACAGTTCTTTTCCATTCTTTTGGCCAAATACCTGAATGCCATATCTTTTTGCACAGTGCATGATAGATTGTTGCACACTCCTTTCCTCCTGCTTTAATAAATTCAGCTGTTATCTCATCACATCCTGGTGATTTACCATTTTTCAGATTCTTTATTGCCCATAAAACTTCTTCTATTGTCGGTTCGGGTTCCTTCTCCTCCAATAATAATTCACACTGTTGATTTCTGTTTCCACAGTCGGTTGTTTCATACATTCCTTTGCAATATTCCTTCCATCTTTCTAGAATTTCCTCTGTCTCTGTCACGGTATTCCCCATCTCATCACAAATTACATTTAGCTTAGATATGACATTTCTCGTCAATGTCTTCATTTCTTTAAACATTTCACTATCTCTTCCACACTTCTGATGTTCTTCTATTCTTTCACAACAATCTTGAATGTATTGTTTTTTGTCTTTTCTTATGTTTCTTCGTACTTCTCTTGTTAAAAAAAAAAACAAATAAGGACAAACATCTTGATATTCTACCCCTCAAGAAGAGATTTCTTTTCAACAAGGCCAAGTTAATTCAGAAAATTCTGTCCCACAATGCTCCATCCTGTATGTGGTCGTTGTTCAAATCCGACCCAAAACAATGTCAACGCTTAAGCAATTGTTCTCCCAAAACCAAGGCTTGATATCTTTTAAAAAAAAAAGCTTGTCTTACTCAGCTGCCCACCTTTGGAATGCCTTACCAACTTATGAAAAACTTACAAGTAATATTCGTTCTTTTAACTTCAAACTTTGTCAACATCTATTTGATACGGACTATATGTCTCCCTAAGCATAGTCTAAAGTAGTTTTAAAGTATGGCTTGACTGTTGTAAATTTTAACAGCTTTTCTATAAATTCTAGTTTTGAATGGATATAAGAATGCAAGTTTATTTCATGCTGTTGCATAAATCAGAGTGTGGAGTGTATGGACAAGAGATAAGTTTATTATTTATTTATATAATCATTTAATTGTGTCTTCATGATTATTAATGCTTATTAATAAATGCTGAATGTCTGTGACTGAGTGAAAGCTGTATGATGAAGGGCAGAATGTTAGACGGGCCTGCGTGCCTTTTTCATTATTTACTTGCTTGTAACTATAAGCTTCCGTGGAAAAACCAGTAATCTCTCAACCCATGGCTCGCCAGCCATCAAGTTCTAAAAGGACATAGTTCTAAAATTAACTTCTTATATATTGTTAGAAATTATTTTAATGAATGTTAAAAAATATATGTTAGAAGAACTGTACTGAAAATGTTTTTTTTTGTTTATGTATATGTCTCTGTGTGCGCGAGTTTTTGCGTGCATGTATGTGTGAGAGCTATTTTGTTAGGTTAATTACTTCTTCTCCTATACTGTGAATGTAATAGTTTCATTTTGCACTCTTTTGATGTTTTTTTTTTCCTCATGTAATTTGTATATTTGTATTAAATCGAGTGTGTGGGAAGAATGAAAGATAAGAGTTATGCAGGACAGAATGCACGAAGTGACTGCGTAGCCCAGCTCTTTACCCTTTAAAAATAAAGTTCATTCATTCATTCTCACTCTCTCTCTCCTCTCTCTCTCTCTCTCTAGTCATTTATATGTCTATGTAAGTGCATGTAGTTAGTCATTTTATGCGTATCTAGTTACTATATTGTTAATTATGTTTGTTATATGAAGAGCATATTTGTAGAATGTCTGGAACAGAGTCAAAGTTGTATGATAAAGGGCATAACGTCAGACTGGCCTGCGTGCCCATTTCTTAACCCTTTTGAAATAAAGATCAATCAGTCAATCAGTCAATCTCTCTCCTCCAGCCGCCTGATAATGCTCGTTGCGTACTTGTACTAAGCTGATGTTGACTGCTACCGATAATAGTGAAAAGTTGCGAGGTGAAGGACAGAATGTCAGGCGAGGACAGGGCGTAGCTCAGCTTTCAGGTGCCTGTGTCTTAACATCAACACCTTTCAGCGGTAGCTTTTGATTTGCTTCACCGTCTGTACGTCATATGCAGACGGGAGCTTCAGAGCAGTGTGTAAATATTGTCGAGCATACATTAGCAACAAGGACACCTGCCTGTGCCTCTTAAAATTTGGTCCACTGCGCCTGGTTAATTTACGCTTAACACTATTACTTAACACAGGGGTCCTCAACTCTTTCACGACTACAGATCCCTTCTACATTGCCAAGTGCGCATGTCCCTATACCTCCTATGAATTGAACGATATATCGCCATACCTGCTATAAATTGAACGATATATCCCCGTACCTCCTATGAATTTAACGATATATCCCCATACCTCCTATGAATTGAATGATGGTATCCCCATACCTCCTATGAAATGAACGATATATCACCATACCTCCTATGAATTTAACGATATATCCCCATACCTCCTATGAATTGAATGATGGTATCCCCATACCTCCTATGAAATGAACGATATATCACCATACCTCCTATGAATTTAACGATATATCCCCATACCTCCTATGAATTGAATGATGGTATTCCCATACCTCCTATGAAATGAACGATATATCACCATACCTCCCATGAATTGCCAAATATTTCTCCGTAACAACCCCCCCCCCGGGATTGCCTAATATGTCTCTATAGCGGGACCCAAACAGAAAGGGATCCAGCCGGTACTTCTCTCCAAGACCCGAACGTCTCCCCTGGGGGGGGGGGGGGCGGCGGCGTAGCGAATAAAAAGAGAAAACGACTAGTCAGTAAAATAAGTTGGAAGGAAAAGGGGGGGGGGGGGTTGTTGGGGAGAATTGTTCTGCATCGCCTTACAAATTCCTCTCAGAGGCCTAGCCTATACCCCCCCCCCCCTCCCTTTAAGGATTGTCTATTATGTCCCCATACCACACACTGCCACCACATGTCCGGCGCCTCTGATAAGGCCTACATTTTTACTTCACGTGGAAGCCCTTCAAAAGATGTGCACGTATCACGTAGGTTTTCCTCAAATGCATCTTTTTAAAAAATGTTCCTTTCCCCAGAGAAAACAACGATGCATGGTTGGTATGTGGAACAACAGTCTGGATGGATGGATGGGGTGGGGGAAGGGGAGAATATAGTTTCTGACAAAAGAAGAAGATGGCGCACCTGAAGATGTCCTGCATGCTCTCCTGCAAGTTTTCTTTCCCTCTCAAGAAACATTGGCGCTTTCCTACAGTTAGTCCAGGATATCTCCTTTATCCTCGTCTAGAGTCGTCAGTCTAGGAAAGATTAGCTGCAGTCGACCAACATATTCACTGCATCGGCCGTGAAAGAACTATGAGGTATAGTGATTTTTGAAGGTAGAGGTTAGCTAAGTAAGTTTAGTATTTAAAAGTTGGGCTTAGAACAGAGTTATGTCCCGCAAATTGTTTACGATTTCATTCCCTTTTTAAGTTCTAGCCTGTATTTCATGTTGGCCAGTGAGCACATGCGAGTAGAGACTAGTCAGATGGTCAGTTATGAAAAAGAGTCTGTGAGTCTGCAGTTAATCTGAGTTTTGTGCTCGTTAGGGTCGGGGCTTGTGATTATTAGAGTAAAATGTAGCTTAGTTTAGGGACTTAGTTTGTGTTTTAGTAGTCGTCTGTAAGTAATTCGTAGTATAGGACAGTAAGTATAGAATGTGGTAGGATTCCGGTGGCGTCGAAGTCCCATGACGTCAGTAGATGCCTGTAATCACATTTTGTTGCCTTGTTGCAGTAACGTAATGTCGGAGTTACTGGATTTGTCACTGCCTTTGTTCTAACTCATCGTCATCGCCATTATATCACAATTTGCACCAATAAAAGCCACTGTGATCTTTAAGGCTGCTACTTGTGTTTGCCACTGAATGAAAGCCGTATCTGTGAGAGTGTCTGTCAGCGAATAGTAAACAGACATCACAAGACACCATCAGAATCCAAGCAGGCATTAAGCCGACAACTACAACGACGAAAGAGACGGACCTCGACTGCTTGGAAAGAATGAAGTCTCCACTGTCTATCGTTGTAATATTAAATAGTACTATGGAGTCCTAGTTGTTTAAAGCTCAAGTTTTGAACCACAGGGGTACTAAACATAATAGTAGGCCTACAAGTAGCAGGTATAAAATAGGTGGACAGTAGAATAGTGGATAACTAATTATATCAATAATCCCTACCCACATAACAGTGCATAACATAACATACTACTACTATTTTAAACGGCCACCAATACTACTTTAGAAAATCCTGGCCTCAGTTCCAGGGAGACAGAGCAACAACAACAATAACCACAGCAATAACAACAACAACAATGGCTACATAGTTGGATTACCAACATACATTCTTCCAGTCTCCTGCAACTGGATAGTGAAATTACCAACATTCTCCCAGTGTCCTGGAACTAGATTGCTAAACTACTAACATTCTTCCAAGTCTCCTTCAACTGGTTAAATTACCAACATTCTTCCAGTATCCTGCAATTAGTTAAATTAGCAACATTCTCACAGTCTCCTGTAACTAGTTAAAATACCAACATTCTGACAGTCTCCTACAAACTAGTTAAAATACCAACATTCTCATAGTCTCCTACAGTGTTCGATCTTCCGTTAAAGTTCATCCTTGGGGGAAGGATCATATAAATCTCTTCCTCTTTCTTCAGGCTGTTGTGACATAAAATGCTTCCTATGCATACCTCTATGAATACATTGAGTCTCCAAGTATAAACTGGGCTCATGAAACTAGAAATGGGAGGGGAAGAAGGTTAATATGGACAAAAGTAAAGAGCCAAGATAAAAGTAAACAACAATCTTGGGACTTTCTCACGTGTGACAACAGATTAGGAAAAAACCCCCTAAATATTAACCCTTTGGGAACGCGTACGGTTAATTGTAACAGTCAAAGAGGACGACCTTCTAAGCGGGACCTTCCCGGATTCACTGTAATCTGAGGCGACCAGACAGTGACTCGACGCTGGGTCCTGGAAGATCTGGTTTGGGATTTAAAACTAACACAGGGCATGAGTAATCACCGTCGTTTCTTCTTGTGTTTCGTCCTTGGTGGGGGTGGGGAAGGCATTTTGTGTGTGTGTGTGGGTGGGTGGAATTATCTTGTTCTAACCGCACCGAAACAGAACAGGAAAAGGGTGTCTACAATCAATGGCCTGCATGTTCTGCTGCAAGTTTTCTTTCCGTCTCAAGAAACATTGGCGCTTTCCTACCGTTAGTCTCCTAAATGTTCTGTGTGGAAGAAAGCTACAAAAATTTAGGTATGCAAAAAAAGGTGCCTTTAAATAGTTTTATTGGGGTTTTAGGAAGTTCAAATTTTAAACAAACATATAAGCAATACGTCATTTCCGAGTTAAAAAAAACATGGCGGATGTTTTATTATACAGTTGTTTATGTGGCTTCAGGTTTTTTTTTTTATATGAAAGGCTTATGCTACATTTATTTGGCCCTTTAACTGAAAATGTACTTAATAATAAATGGGTATAGCCGTGAGCCCTTCTCATGTAACACATCTTCTCATGTTTAGATATGGCTATGTTATTAGCAGAGCTTCTGTTTTTGTTAGTCTTCCTCACCCATTGTCACTCGGTCGAAGTACAACATTCGTGGAACGTAGTTGTAAGTAATGTTCTATTTTTTACATTCACTCACTGACATCCCCACATGTAGCAGAAATTCAGTGTGCCCTCCCGTGCATGTCGAGATTCTCGGTTTTCGTTAAAGAATTGCCAAAAGGAAAGCAAATACCTCTTGCCCATAGACGTTTAGCAGCAGCAGCAGCAGGAAGTAACACGAAGCGCGTACAGTTAACGTATAGTGAACGTGTGATAAACGTGTGATGAGCGTATGATGAACGTATACTGTAATGAAAGTAAGATTTTGTTGTAGATACTTAGAAATACTAAACGCATGGACGCTGAATACTGTCTACAAGGATTTACCATGATGGACGCACGATGAAAGTATTATAAAATACAGAGATTAAGGATTAATTACGTTACTATGTCTTGGTGCTTTATTATTTTTTTTATTAAATCTCTTTTTTACTTCTCTCAACTCTTCTCTTCCTTCCTGCTTCTTTACTTCTTTTATCTGTTTTCTTCGTCAGTGGCCGTCAATAGAGCTTTCTCTCCCCTAGCCTAATGTAACGAGATGGTGTCCGGTGAAGTACAGCTATGTCTGGAACATTCTCAATTACCCGCACCGCTCCTGACGACATTAATCAGGTTATTTTGCCCTGCCAGTTGATGCCCATAAGCTCCCCTAAATAACCTTTGTGGCTGGAAAATAAATTATCATCTCATTCATTCCCTCGCTCCTCCAACAATAAATAACTACTCAAAAGGCATAAATTGATCCAGGAAAAATAAAGCGTTGGTTTAATGGCAACACCATGCGCCACACACGTTTACACCGGATAACATATAAACACACACACAACAGGTACCTCCACAGCAATTAACATCACGCACGAGAATATGAGCATTGGCGTTGGCTATTATGCTTCTCCAGAGTACACGATCCTTCATGCAGGCCATCAGTTCAGTTGGTGATCTCCTCTTACACCATCCCGTCAGACTGTCCAGTATCATTTCTCTTGGTCTTCCTCTTGATCTTCTTCCTTCTATTTTTCCTGTTGTTATAATATTTTCAATGCCCCCTCTTCTCATTGCATGAAACATGCACAAAGCGTCACTCCAAGTGCCTTATTTAACTTCTATTACAATCTCTGGTCTTCTCTTCAACATATGTCAATACCTATTCATTGTTAATCAAGAGTTAATCACACTCCCTTAACGCAGTATAGGAGCTGCTTGCCAACTCACATATAACACATATACGCAGTGCTCTGCCTGCGTACAACATTCACCACATATAGAGTGCAAAATATGAAATGGTTCGATGACACATGAATTAAGCCATGGTGACTCAGTGATGATAATGAAAGATAAGCATAGCATATCATTATAAAGCAAGTGCATTATACACTTAGCAGCACCCCCCCCCACGTGCGCCACACACAAACACATACGAGTGGTGACTGATAAGTTCTCGGCATAAGCTACAACGGATTATTTGTGGACAACTTCTGTGTGTTATTTCTCAACATAGTCCCCTTGCAAGTTTATGCACTTAGTCCAGCGATCCTGGAGTACACGGATCCCTTCTTTTTAAAAGTCAACATGTTGTGCCAGTAGAAAGTGGTCTACAGCATGAATGATGTCATCATCTACAGCAAATTTGCGACCACTGAGCTCCTTTTTTAGTTTGATAAACTGGTAATAGTCCGAAGGGGCCAAATCTGGGGAATAAGGAGGATGTTCAAGAAGCTGGAAGCCACATTCACGAATGGCAGCCATTGCCACCGCCGACTTGTGAACTGGAGCACTGTCTTGATGAAAGATGACTCCTCTCGACAATTTCCCTCGACGCTTTTCCTTCAGTTTGACCCGCAGTTGCTTCACAAGATTAGCGTAGTAGGTCCCGGTGACCGTTCTGCCCTTTTTAAGATAGTCTACCAACAGCACACCTTCTGAATCCCAAAAGATGGAAGCCATCACTTTGTCTGCAGACAGATCCACCCTTGCTTTCTTTGGAGATGGGAATCCATGATGTTTTAACTGCTTTGACTGTTATTTGGTTTCTGGTTCAAAATGATGAACCCAAGTCTCATCCATAGCGGCAAATTGCTGAAGAAACTTTTCAGGATCTGCAGAAAAATGGCCAAGATTGTCTCTTGACATGTTGAGTCGCTGTCGTTTGTGATCAGCTCCAAGAAGTTTCGGGACCTATCGAGCAGAGACTTTTGTCATTTGAAAATCGTTGTGAACAACGGCATGAACACGTTCCTGGGAGATGCCTAACTTGGTAGCATTGTAGCACTCAGTTAGTCGTCGATTCTCCATTATCATGTCATGGATTCTGCCTGTGTTTTTATCGGTGGTTACCGTTCTTGGTCTTTCTGGACAGGGATCATCTTCCAGACTCTCCCTTCCATGTTTGAATTGAGCTGCCCATTTCTTCACTGTGCTGTAATAAGGGGCACTATCCCCTAGAGTCTCCACCATATCCTTATGGATCTTCTTCGATGATAAGTCCTTGATGCAGAGATAGCGAATGAATACTCGATGAGAAATTGTATCCATTTTCTCACTTTCTGCAACCCCTTACCATTTCAGTAGCATGTAAAAAAAATTGGTTGCAGTTAATTTCTTGAACCTTGGTGTTCAATCTTACATTAACCTGATCTACAAATGCACCTAATATCAACTGTGTTTTTCAAGTATTTGTACCTTATGAGGAGAACTTATCAATCACCTCTCGTAGAAATCACATTTCAATGTATATAAATCAAAATTAAAACTTGTGCATTTATGAAGCATGAGAATGAAAAAGTTACAGAGATGAATAATTTATACGTCTTAACACACTAAACAAATATTGTAACACTTAACACTGAACACTTCTCATGGTACGTACTTTCACAAGTTTACATCCGACATCATCATCATCATGTGCCGTGCCGACTGGCGTTGGCTATTATGCTTCTCCAGAGTACACGATCCTTCATGCAGGCCATCAGTTCAGTTGGTGATCTCCTCTTACACCATCCCGTCAGACTGTCCAGTATCATTTCTCTTGGTCTTCCTCTTGATCTTCTTCCTTCTATTTTTCCCGTTGTTATATTTTCAATGCCCCCTCTTCTCATTGCATGTCCTATGAAAGTACCTTGTCTCTCTCTTATCTTTTTGGCAAGGTTTTTTGTCTCTCCAGCTCTTCTCATACATTCTTCATTAGTTATTTTTGCTGTCCAGGGGATTCGCAACATTCTTCTAATAAACCACATTTCTGCTGCTTCCAATGATTTTTGTGCAGACTTGCCTATTGTCCATGATTCACTTCCATATAACAAGATCGGTTCAATATAACATTTTAGGACTCGTTTTCTAACATTCATTGATAAAGATGTGTTAGCTAATATATTTCTCATTCTCTGAAATGCAGTCTTTGCTTGGCCTATTCTGTTCCTAATTTCTTTTCTGCATTTCCCATCTGAAGTTATTACTGCTCCAAGGTATTGGAATTTCTGCACCTGCTTTAGAATAATTCTATTTAATTTAATACTGCATGCTGGTGGATTCTGTTTCTTAGATATAACCATAGTCTATGTCTTTTTGATGTTCAAAGTAAGGCCTTTCTGTTCACTTTCTTTGGCGACTTTATCCGACATCCGACATACAAAAACTTATATGAACGTTACCAATATGAGCCGGTTTGAAACAGCACATGGATTCATAGCTTCACAGTCCATGCATCAGACGTTCCATATATATATATATATATATATATATATATATATACACACACATATATAAAGGTAAAGGTAAAATCCTGTGATGCCTTAGAGGCACATAGGGATATGGTGTTTGTACATATATATATAATAAATACATCAGACATACCACGATACGGCTCCCTCAGATACGTGGTGCCCGCCACAAGGCTCCAAACAAACTCAACTAGCTCAAGACATTACACCACATGAACAATACACCACGTGACCAGGTAGCCCCAGACAACTGCGAAATAGGCCAACCCTTGACCTTCCGAAAAACGGCTAAATTTCAAAGAACCAAGCCTGGCCCATTCCACAGTATAATGAATGTACGATAAATGTACGCATATAACATAACGCCTCGTAAGTTATGATTGTAGTATTATTATAGCCTTGGAAACTAGGATATTATCATTATTATTATTAGTAGTATTTTTTATTGTAGTTGTGATTATTATTGGTAAGTAGAACTTGGTAAGAAAGGATGGAAAATTTAAGAACCCATGGAAGAGGAGCACTCCCATGTTACCAGAGAATTAAGAAGATACTCGGAAATACTAGACACATGGAAGCTGAATTTGTCAAGGATTTACTAAGATAACAATAGTACACACGGAGACAGACAGACAGACACTGTGTAAACAGAAGTGGACTAATAATCCCCGTCAGGTATCGCAAACACCTTATACTGGATAAGAAAGGTTTACCCATGCCAGAAACGTGAATAGACGGATTTGACGCAACAGACTTACTGACAGGTGAGGAAGAGACAGGAAAGAAATGAAGAATAGACAGATAGAAAGATAGTCGGGAGAACAACAATAGATAGAACAGATGGGCATGTAGAGCAATAGATATTCAGGATATCGAAAAGCAGTTTAGAACCAGAAGTAGTTTAAGACAGACATAAGATAGTATTTAAAGTTAGAAAGTGACTATTAGTAGTACCTGAGAAATGTAGAAGACTTATAATTTTGGAACTTTGTGTAAAATGCTTTCTGAGATGTCTCAGGTTGCAGCTTGTGAATTTCGTTTGTTGAACATTAAAGGTGAACTATAAGTTGATAGTCGGTATGAAGTGGAGCGAATTCAAGAACAATGCAGAGATAAGACAGATGAGAAAACAACAACCTGTCTCATGGATGATCACAATAAGAAAATGGGCATATGTTGGTCATGTGATGAGAAGAAATTTTCAGAGAATCCCAAAACAAGCTATCAAGTGGAACACAACAGACCGAAGAAAAAGAGGTGGAACACATGAAACTCTAAAGAGGAGATTTTTAAGAAGCCAGTTCAGTGGGCATGACATCCTTTGATGAGATTAAACAACTCGCCGAAGAAAGGAAATCTACACGAACTACTATGCGGGCCCTGCGTGACGTTTAGCGGCACAGGAAGGATGTAAGATGTAAGATAATTTGATTCAGGAACGAACCATCAGAATTTTATGGTGACTATGTGTGCTAAGATTTCAGTCTTATGGTGAATCATACAGTATCACGCACAGTGACATTCTGAACTTGTGAAGTGAACAAAAAGGAAGATTTAGTAATGTGCGTTCACAAATTTAAAAGTGACGAGGGATATGAAATGTCGCGACAACAGGCTAAAATAGAAGTGAGAAAAAATCGATCACCTTCGTTCAATTTTCAGCAATAGCATCAACATATTAATCAGAGAACACTTCAGTCATTTATATACATAAATCACACCTCTACAACTATATATTATTATATGTAATCCGTTTGGTTAATCTTACGTTGCAATGCTTTGTATTCCTTCACTAACTTCCTTATCTTTTGCGTTTCGTCCTGGTCTGTAAGGAAGAACGAATAAACGAACGAACAAACTTTATTTCCAAAGTGCGGTTAAATGGGCACGCAGGCCTGTCTGACATTCTGTCCTTCGTTTCTCAACTTTCGTTCAAGGATAAATCATTCAATACAACTATAGTACTAGCGGTCATAGAAGAAACGGACGTAGAGGCAACTATAGTACTAGCGGTCATAGAAGAAACGGACGTAGAGGCAACTATAGTACTAGCGGTCATAGAAGAAATGGACGTAGAGGCAACTATAGTACTAGCGGTCATAGAAGAAACGGACGTAGAGGCAACTATAGTACTAGCGGTCATAGAAGAAACGGACGTAGTGGAGAAACATTGTAATGGTAAAGAAAAAAGAGAAATGGAAGAAACTTCTGATATGGCCCACCAACATTGCACTTGTCAACTCTTAGAAGACATTTGCATATGTTACAGCGGGTTTTCTATATGCATGTCTGACAAGACACGGTTTTCCATAAATTATGACAGCACGGTTAAAAAAAAAATTAATCTCAGTGGGAACGAAAAGCTCCTTCACAAAATAATACAGCCATTGAAGAAAACACTCTAAGGGAAATGGGTTATACTGGATCAATGTAAGGGCGTTCCAAAGTTGGGTACATTACCTGACTGAGATATTTATGAATTGCCTCTCGGTTGCCGACTTTGCAGGTCTATTACAGTGTCAAGGTGGAATACAAAGACTGAATTGCAAGAGTTGTCGTGTAGTGTTCTCAGGGATTCAAATCAAATGAATCATAAGGCAAAAGCGTAGGAGGGACTGGAGGTGTGGCGAAGTGATTAATGATGCGAAGAGCTGTGGTCTGTTGAATGGCGAACGTTGGCGATGCATTCTATAAAAAGGCACAAATATTACACACACTCTTGGTTCTGTATCCAGAACACAGGAAGTCTCAAGTCAAGCCCCAAGCCTCTTCGTGCTCCATGTCAGATTTTAAGTTCCTGCTCTCATGTCTCAAATCAGGTCTGCAATCTTGGCAAGCGGCTTCGGGTCGAGTCTGAAGTCATGTTTCAAAGGCAATACCTTCATGTCGTAAAGCCAAGTCTCAGATCCTTGCCATCAGCTTCAAATCAAGTCTGAAGTCAAGTCTCACCTCTACGAGTCAAAATGTTAGAAGAGTGACTGCTGATTCCTGATGCCAACTCACCAGCTTCAGAACTGACTTGCTGTAGCTTACACGACAGCCTGTAAGCTGTGAAAGTGAAGAACGTAAAGTCAGGTAATTGGAAGCTTCAGACACCATACACTGAAGACTATTCACCAGTTCATCAGTATTTTAGCAATCATTTACTGATTTTTGACTTTACATACTGTTATTGCAATGAGAAGAGGGGGCGTTGAAAATATTATAACAACGGGAAAAATAGAAGGAAGAAGATCAAGAGGAAGACTAAGAGAAATGATACTGGACAGTCTGACGGGATGGTGTGAGAGGAGATCACCATCTGAGCTGACGGCCTGCATGAAGAATCGTGTACTCTGGAGAAGCATAATAACCAACGCCAGTCGGCATGGCACCTGATGATGATAGTATTAAAGTATATTAGATACACTGTATTATATATATATATACACAAACATATATATATATATACATATACATATATTTGTATATAGTGAGTTAAGGCATGCTCAAAGTTTTCTTGTTAAAATCAATCCTATTTCAGTGGGAGATCTCCGAATCCAGTCAAAGAAATCAGGAGTAGGATGCACGTGAAAATCAATAAAACTGACTAGACACTGAAGAGAATTTAATTCAAGAGCTTTCACTAAATAGCTGGACACTCTAACCGCTGAGCTGTAGAGACCACACATTTTTTTCCCCTATTCATTCATTATCTGAGATCACGGTTTTTTCCCCTTCTTCTTCTGCAGTCTTTGGTATCATGATTAACTTCCACTTTGCCGTGTCCTTTAGTCCAGTCTTTGGCACCTTGTAGTTCGAGGCTGATTATTATTATGTGGCTGCCGTCAACCTTATCATTAAGTATTTAGTACCATCTTTAGTATAAAATGATTAAGTATCTATAGGATTACGATCTCTCTCTCTTTTCTCTCTCTCTCTCTCTCTCTGAACCTTAAGTGCCCAAGGCACATGGGGCTTCCGCAAGGGTTTTCCACAAACGCCTGTCCTTTGCCTTTTTTTCCGTTCTTCCCCAGGTGAGCCCTCTGTTGCTCAACATCCTCTCTGTTGTTCTTCTCCATGTCTCCTTTGGTCTACCCTTACTTCTGTTCCCTGTGGTGTCTATCTCATTGCTATTTTTTGGTAGTGAGTAGTCAGTCATCCAGAGCACATGTCCCAACCATCGCCAGCGTCTTTCCTCAATAATTGTTGCCAGTGAAGGGTTACGATAATACAAGAACAAGTGTTACTGCAGTGCCGGATAGCGGATCTGGTGATTATTCTTCTCCATCATGCGCGGACATCTGTCGCTCTTCAGAAGGTAAAACAACTGGGGAATCTGTGGAGAGGAGCAGACAGAACACAGAAATAGGATTTTTAAGGGCATGCATCTTTCCCATCGCAACATATGCCTGTGAGACCTGGACACTTAACAAAACAGCTGAGAAACACATAAATGCCTTTTAATGTAAATGCTACAGAAGAGTTCTTCGGATATCGTTGACACAAAAAAAAGAACAATATATCTATACTACAAGAGCTTAATATTGAGGAAGGCTGGCTAGTAAAGAGGATTAAAGAGAGAAAACTTAAATATTTTGGACACATTAAACGTCATGATAATCTAGAGAAGACCGTATTGGAAGGGTATATAATGGGAAAAAGAAAGAGAGGAAGACCAAGGCGAAGATGGCTGCAAGACATCGTTGAGGATCTGCAAATGGATGCATCAGCGGCAGGCCATCTTGCTCACAACCGAGAGGCCTACAGGAGAGCTGTTTGGGAGGCAAATTTCCGCAAGGGACATGCAAATAAATGAATGAATGATCTTGCGCGGTCCTTGGCGTTTCCGATTAGTTCGGATGCTTTTCTCTTTCAATGCCACTTGATAAGTCCACTTTTATACTTTTGTTTCCTTTCTGTTTCCTTCTCCAGCCATTACTTGGTTCTCAGACTTCTGTCTTCTCATGACATGTCCAAGAAATCTTGATTGTCTTTTTTTATTATTTTGTAAAACTAGTTTTCGTTGTTCTGAAACTTCTTTTGTATTTCTGTCCGTCCAGGCTATCTTTTAGTTTGTGTGCATCTGTCTCCACAAGCACAACTCTGTTGCTTCCAGTTTCTTTGTTATCTTTTTTCTTGACCTGTCTAAGTTGTTATACAATACAGCTATATTAGTTCTATATAGCACTGCAATAGTGCTTTCCCCACTTTTTTGAGACAGTTTCTGTTTTTTGTTAGTATCTTTTTCATGTCTTAAAAAGCCGACCCTTGCATTATCTTTTTACTGATTTTATTTCATATGTGAACTTGCTACAGCTGTTATTGGTCTTCCAAGGCAAATTGTTCGTCAATACGTATGTCAGAGCCATTTAGTTTGAAAAGATTTTGCATTTGGTACGTTTATTTACTATGATATTATCATTGTTTCTGCCTTTATATGCAAGATGGTCGTCTGAAATTTAAATGAAGTTGGAAAGGTAGTCCTTGAGTGTAGTGAGGTTTTAAACTATCTTTTTAATCCAAATGTTTAGATATTTTTTCCTTTACTCTCTCTCTCTCTCTTTCTCTCTCTCTCATAATAATAATAATAATAATATGTTTCTGATTTATATACTGTTCCTTATAATACTGAAAAGTTCTGAACTATATATTGTTTTTTTTTTGTGTTCTGATGATATTGCTGGACTTTGCGTGATGGCGACTCTCACGTATAGCAGAACACTTTGGTCGTTTAAAGGTTATCAATCTAATGCACTTTCATACAGCATTGTTAATGCGTTGTGACAGCGACGATATTATCTTTCTCCATTGTCACTTTTTAATTTATGAACGCATGTTACAACTTCTTCAACATTTCAGAATGTCATTACACGTGATACTAAATGATTCACCACAAAACTGAAATCCTAGCACACACAGTCAATATAACATTCTGATGGTTCGTTCCTATATCAAATTATAATTCACCTTTAATGTTCACCAAACGAAATTCACAAGTATCGGACTGGGGCATCTCTGAAAGTATTTTACACAAAGTTTCAGAAATGTCAAATCTTCTGCATTTCTCACGCGGTACTAATAATCACTTCCTAACTTTAAATACTAACTTTTGTCTGTTCTAAACTATTTCTGGTTTAAAAGGAATTTTCTGTCTCCTGAAAATCTATCAGCTCTAATTGCCCATCTGCTCTGTCTGTCGTTGATCTCCTGTCTATATTTATATTCGTCTTTTCTCTCCTCTCTGTGTTCAAAACTGCATGCGTAATTTGTCCAAAAGGACACACCTCTAGATCTTTCTACTGGTCAGCTGGTAGACTACATAATGATTGGACTTCGGGTTAAGTTGCTCCACTCCCTTGGTCATCTTACTGGTCCACTGAACTCCTCATGTGTGCAAATTGCGTCCTAAGATAAGCAAATATGCCTCATCTGTCAGTAAGTTTGTTGCGTCAAATCCGTCTATTCAATTTTCTGGCATGAGTAAACTCTTCTTATTCAGTACCAGGTGTTTACGACACCTTTATGAGATATCCGTTTACACAATGTCCTTCTGTCTGTCTCCATAATTATTATTGTTATCTGAGTAAATCCTTCTAGACCGTATTCAGTGTCCTTGTGTCTAGTATTTCTAAGTATTTACATAATTCTCTCGTGATAATACTAATAGCGTGGGAGTGCTCCTCTCCCACCGGTTCTCAAATTTTCCATCGTTTCTAATATACTTTCTACTTATCGATAATAATTGTAACTATAATAAAATGCAAGTAGTAATAATGATAACAATTATTATTATTATTATATTATCCTAATATACAAGGCTATAATAATACTACAGTCATAACACACAAGGCGTAATGTTACATCTGTCTGTCTGTCTGTCTCTCTTTCTCTCTGTGTCTCCGTCTCTCTCTCTTTTTTTATTTCCCTCTCCGTCTCTCTCTCTCTGTGTCAGTCTGTCTCTCTGTGTGTCTCTCTATTTCTCTCTCTCCAGTTCTTTTTCCCACCTTGAGTTTTCTACTCTCCTTTCATGTTCTTTAACGTCTGCTTTCCCACGATTTTGTCCAAAGAAAAATGAAGTATATTTTATCTTGTATAACAAGAAACTCGTACGGCGTATGCAGCATTATATGATGTATTCAGGCTGAACTCCTGATCCATCCATCCATCCATCCATCCATCCATCCATCCCATGTCCTTGGTCGACGATCAGCTAAAACATTCACCGTCCAGCATGCCCTGTGGCATCTTGCAGAGCAGCAACAAATTCTCTTCGCCTCTCAAGGTCTGCAGCCAACCTTTGTATTCTGCCCCAGCTGTGCTGCATGCTATTCATTCCCGCTTCTACAGATGCTGAACCATGGAAAGATTTTAAAATATGTGAAATGAAATACTTCTCCCCACCATCTTTCTTGTTTCTTTTTCATTATTAAAAAAAAATAATTAACTTTAGAAATAATTGGCTTTTCAAATGCCCACATTGTTTTTTTTTTTGGGAAACCTGTATTTCTCTTTTTTAAAAAAATTAAATTTATTTCGAAAAAAGAAATACATCTCGGAAGTTTTATGAGAACATCGAAATATCAAATGAGTCCGTAGAGATACGTGTAAGGCGGAGTAAACCAAAGACGGAAAAAAAACAACTTGGAGCAGTTGACCTTTTCGATAACATGGCATTACAACAGCTTTATTCACGCAAACCGCAAATTCGCCCCCCCCCCCCTTTCGACTGAATATCTGAAAAAAGAAAAACCAAGTTTCATGTGTTATGAATGGAGAACCTACATCTACTTCTAAAACTCTATCCACACCAACGGCCTCTATTAGCGCATGACTGTGTGTCATGCCCTGCAGCGCTCAACTGTACAGAATATACATGACTCATACATAGATAATATCTAGTGTACACCATAAACACAATAAAACTGACAGCCCCCCCCCCCCACAAGAATGTGACTTATATTCCGTGCCTTTATTCATGAGGCCGGCCCAACACGGAAAACGTACAAGATGGCGGGTATGACATGTCGTCTGATAATGTTTATTTCTCGCGTCATTTTTTTTTTAGTTGGTTACAGGTAAATCTAATCCTGTGTTAGCCATAGAGGCATATATTAAGGACATAGTGTTTGCTTCCATAGAGGCATATATTAAGGATTAAGTGTTGACAGCCATAGAGGCATATATTAAGGACATAGTGTTAGCTACCATATTCTCTTCCATAAAACAGCACAATATAGGCTGATGTGATCAGCATCATTCCCTGCCACCTCTCTTTTCTCAGCTGCAAGAGGAGTCAGGTACAGATTTCTACAGTTTACAAACTTGACTCACTGACATAGAAGTGAGAGATGAGCGCACTAACCGCCAGATGGGCGCCCCAAAGAGAAATTGACAGGAAGCAGTGCAAACTTTTCCCCGAGCTTGTGTGTTTTCATCCATTAAGGGCCCCCGAAGCCCTCAAAGCCCATTCTTAAAAACAAGGAAAACCCTCCTGAGCTGTAGAGCCATGCATTGGATGGACCTTTACCGGTTCAAGGGGTGGGGCCACAAACCCACTCAGGCACCAAATACCATTTTAATCATGGGAAATTTTAAGTGGTAAAAGTAGACGAGTTCAAGTATTTTTTATTCACATTTCTTTTCCCGTCAAACTTGTTTATCCCCCCCTTTTACGAACAACAGCTAGTAATTACATAAATATGTGGACGGGTGTATTCATTAAATAACTTTACAGCCAGAACAAAAGAAAGCAATAACGGACGACAATAGCCAAATCGTCCATGAGAGCGTTTGTAAAAAGACTGAAGCTGAGAAAGCGTCTCTGAACAATGAACAACAGAGAAACCTATCTTACCACACGGGTGAAAAGTTATGCACAGACGTACGCACAGGGGCCGTAATCTCTTGAGAAACGGGGTTTTTTTCTTTGGGGGGGGGGGGGTACACGGGAAAGGGCGCAAAGAGAGTCACCAGATAAAGACTTCCCATGCGTCAGAGACAAGGAATTTTAACAAGAAAATAAACAGTGCCCTGGAATCT
This sequence comes from Achatina immaculata, assembly GCA_009760885.1. Lineage (NCBI taxonomy): Eukaryota > Metazoa > Mollusca > Gastropoda > Stylommatophora > Achatinidae > Lissachatina > Lissachatina immaculata. The sequence goes on from CM019720.1 coordinate 44,522,684, forward strand.
CAAGAGATCCGATCCGTGTACGCAAAAGAGGAAATGAGATTTAACAATATTAACAACACAGTTATGTACCGTTATCATTGTTATTCTTGATAAAGAAATGTGGAACAAGGTCCCCGGGTTGCAGGGGAGGGAAGATGAATAAGAAGCACAGAATCTGATACAAGATTACAGGAAAGAAATGAAATCAGGACAAACACTGCCGTTAATAGGAAAAGTAGGGCACAAATCTGGACTAGAACTACTTACGAGAATTAAAAGCTGACATCAGGAAAGTGTAACTGAAAATGTGGTATAACAAAACTTGAGATAATCACAAGATAATAACAACGCAGCCAAGAAGAATATATTTAATGTATGTTTATGATTCTCTAGCAGAAAAGGAATACTTCTTTCTTCTTTCTTCTCTTCCTCCTCTTCTTCCTCCTTCCTTTTTCTTCTTCTTCTTCTTCTTTCTTCTTCTCCTCCCTCCTTCCTCCTTCTTCTTCTTCCTCTTCTTTCTTCTCCTCCTATTTCTTCTTCCTCATCCTCCTCCTCCTTCTTCTTCTTTCTTCTCCTCCACCTTTTCTTCCTCCCCTCCTCCTTCTTCCTCCTCTTTCTTCTTCTTTCTTCTCCTCCTCCTTTTCTTCCTCCCCCCTCCTCCTTCTTCTCTTTCTTCTCCTCCTCCTCCTTCTTCCTCTTCTTTCTTCTCCTCCTCTTTCTTCTTCATCCTCCTCCTCCTTCTTCTTCTTTCTTCTCCTCCACCTTTTCTTCCTCCCCTCCTCCTTCTTCTTCTTTCTTCTCCTCCTCCTTTTCTTCCTCCCCTCCTCTCCTTCCTCCTCCTTCTTCTTCTTTCTTCTCCTCCTCCTCCTTCTTTCTCTTCTTTCTTCTCCTCCTCCTCCTTCTTCCTCATCCTCCTCCTCTTGGTTCTTTCTTCTCCTCCTCCTCCTCCTTCTTCTTCTTCTTCTTTCTTCTCCTCCTCCTCCTCCTTCTTTCTTCTTCTCCTCCTCCTCCTTCTTCTTTCTTCTCTTCCTTCTTTCTCTTCTTTCTTCTCTTCCTCCTTCTTCTTCCTCATCCTCCTCCTCCTCCTTCTTCTTCTTCTTTCTTCTTCTCCTCCTCCTCCTCCTTCCTCCTTCTTTCGTCTCCTGCCAAATCTGACAGGATATTAAATCCCCTCTTTACTAGAACAGAAATCTCCGGATGCTCAAATTAAAAAAAAAATGTTAAAAGCCCCCCCCCCCCCAGAATTTCCAGTTTCTCGGATTCCAAAGTTTGAATGAATTCAAAGGTGTAAAAGTTTCAGTGATTCTTGATGTCTAAAATTTCAGTATTTCTTTAGTGCTTAGAATTTCCACCAATTCTTGGGGATCAGCAGTAACCCTTGATGTCTAAAGCTCCAGTAATCTTTTGATATGTAGTTTTTTTTTTCGAAACAAGACCGTGTAGACTATGGGGCTGATTCTTGATGTCAGAAGACTTTTGACTTGCTTGGTCCTGACTGTATAATTGTTTTACTGAGGTTCTCGTGTCCAAAGTCTGACAGAACCGTAGTGCCCAAAGTGTGGCCTTTGTGTTAGAGTACAAAGTTTCGTCAGCTCACTTAATGGTGTTCAAATTCTAATTACATCATAACGTTCCTAGCCTTCAGAGTTTAACCGATTCCTGTTGTTCATACAGACACGTATTCCCCAGCTCTAGTATAGAATATTGACAAATTCCTATTATTCATAAAGTGCCCCCCCCCCCAGCTCTAGTATATAATACTGACAAATTCCCATCGATCATAAAGTGCTCCCCAGCTATAGTATAGAATATTGACTAATTCCTATTATTCATAAAGTGTTCCCCAGCTCTAGTATAGAATATTGACTAATTCCTATTGTTCATAAAGTGTCCCTCAGCTCTAATATAGAATACTGACAAATTCCTATTGTTCATAAAGTGTCCCTCAGCTCTAATATAGAATACTGACAAATTCCTATTGTTCATAAAGTGTCCCCCAGCTCTATTATAGAATATTGAATAATTCCTATTATTCATAAAGATACGTATTCCTCAGCTCTAGTATAGAATATTGACTAATTCCTATTATTCATAAAGATACGTGTTCCTCAGCTCTAGTGTGAAATTTTGACTAATTTCTATTGTCCTTGGAATGACCTTGTACACAGAATTCGCTCTGTCTCGTATGACTGTTGCTGAGTTGCACGCTAATTAAAAAAATGTCGATTTTGTATGTTTTTTATCTAAAAAACAGGAAACACGTTCACACGGCGTATCTATCATTCATACATACATGAGTGTTTTTTGTGTGTCTGTGTGAGTTGTGTGCTGGTAATTTGTGTTTGCTTATCTCGTGACGTAACTTAAGAGCTTGTGTGTGCAGTTCTGTAGAGTTGCCTGGCAGATACAGTTAGTTGAAAAAAAACAAGCAAACATAAACCTTGGATTAGTTACAGAGCCCAAAAGATAATAGGAAAGGTCGCTTTGTTTCGAGAAAAAACATTACCCGCATGGCATCCAGTTGCGTGAACGTGCTGATATAGCAGTTCTGGTTTTGTTGAAAGATGTATTGCGATGCCGTCGTGACTACCTTCTTGCCATTTCCTTAATCATCATCATCATCATCAGTCATCGTCATTGGTGGAATCAGTGTATGTCTCTGTCATTTATATCTAAAGCAGATTTATACATCTTTTTCAAAAGCTGTTAGGTCAGCTGTCCTTAGTCCTCTGATGATTGTTATTATCTGTTCAGTTGTCCTTAGTCCTCAGATAAGTGTTATTATGTGTTCAGTTGTCCTTAGTCCTCAGATACTTGTTATTATCTGTTCAGCTGTCCTTAGTCCTCATATAATTATTGTTATCTGTTCAGTTGTTCTTGGTCCTCTTTGATCTCTACTTTTCGTTTCTGAAGGAGATTAATGGGAAAACTAGAAGATTAGGCCAAAGACAATATTAGCAGTATAGACAGAAGCAAGCCAGAAGAAAGATAAAGAAATAAAAATTTTTAAACAACGCTAAAGAAATATTTTTTAAAAAATCTACGTCCCGTAACATTTGCATGCCATAAAGGTGTGAAGTGTTAGTACCTTCATATTTCTAGGCCACAACAGCATTTGAGGTAGGGATGTCAGCACCTGTCCTAGCTGCCTTTATTTTTCCTAGGGAACCCCTTCCCCCCTCTAGGTGCCCATTTTATTTATTTATTTATTTATGTTTTTATTAGGCTGGGTTGACCCCGAGTGTGAAGTCGAACCAGGGACCTTCTGATAGGCAGGCCAGTGCACTAACTACTACACCACGGCTGCGCTACAGAAAGAACTTCGTTGTAGATGAGTGAATAAATAGCGCCGAAAAAAGAAACACTGACACATCTATATTCTGCCCTTTGTCTCTCAACTTGGCTTAACCCAGGGGTGAAACTCACTAGTGGCGAGGATTCGTTCTCCTCGACAAAAGCTCCGTCCCGGTCACCACCAGGAAGGGCTACGCCCACGATCACACAGTGCTGAAGTCGGAGACACTTGACCAGTGCAGTCTAGACAGGCAACCACCTCTCACCGGTCGGGGATATATTATATACAAATCACGCTGAGATTTTCCGGTGAGAAAGTCCAACGCTGGACTGCCTGGGCAACCACCTCTCATCCCGCGGGGATACAAAACACGTCGAGGTTTTCCGGCGAGAAAGTCGAACTCTAGACTAAACTGGTGTAACGAAAACCACAGTGTCACGCAATCCCGCTTCTGTGACCCACCGAGAATATAGGCCCAGGCCCCACGATGCGCTGAACCTCCATCCTAAATGAGACTATCGCGATAACCACAGGAGTAAATTCAGTAGGATCACGGGGCGATCTTGGTGGTAGAAGCGAACGAAGAAGAAGAAGATCTCTCAACTTTCAGGCTGTCATTATCAGCACTCAGCCTCAAGTTAAATCAGCCTCAAGCTAAATCAGACTCAAGTTAAAATGAAGAAGAGAATTGAAACGATTATAACTGGGAAACAGAACCCTAGACATTTGCGTCGCGAGAGGCTACTTTCTGTCAGACAGTCTCAAATGAATGATGATGCTATGTCTAGTAATAATAAAGACGGTATCTGTGAAAGAAATGTCAAGTATGGGCTGTCGTTATCTGTTATCTCGCATACTGGTCGATGGTCTTTTTCCGAGGCTTCAGATGTCATGGTGCAGAAAAAAAACCAAAACATTTTCTTTAGAGAAAAGAACTTCTCCACGAGGAAAAAAGAGCTTGTCCAAGAGAAAAAAAAACTTGTCTAAGAGAAAAAATAAACTTGTCCAAGAGGAAAAAAACTTTTCCAAAAGAAAAAAAAAACTCGTCCAAGAGAAAATGAAACACCTTCAAAAGGAAAAAGAAACTTGTCTAAGAGAAAAAGTACACTTCAAGAGCTTGTCCAAGAGAGAAAAAAAAACTTGTCTCAGAGAAAAAATATGCTTGTCCAACAAAGAAAAAGACTTGTCTAAGAGAAAAAATAAACTTCAAAAGGAAAAAAAAAACTTGTCTAAGGGAAAAAATAAACTTCAAGAGGAAAACAACTTGTCTAAGAGAAAAAAAAACTTCAAGAGGAAAAAAAACTTGTCTAAGAGAAAAAAAAAACTTCAAGAGGAAAAAAAACTTGTCCAAGAGAAAAAAAAACTTTTCCAAGAGAAAAAAAACTTGTCTAAGAGAAAAAAAAACTTCAAGAGGAAAAAAAACTTGTCTAAGAGAAAAAAAAACTTCAAGAGGAAAAAAAACTTGTCCAAGAGAAAAAAAAAACTTTTCCAAGAGAAAAAAAACTTGTCCGAGAGAAAAAGAAACATCTTCAAAAGGAAAAAGAAAAACTTCTTCAAGAGGAAAAAGAAACTTGTCTAAGAGAAAAAATAAACTTCAAGAGGAAAAAAAAACTTTCTAAGGGAAAAAATAAACTTGAAGAGGAAAAAAGACTTGTTTAAGAGAAAAAATATTTAAGAGAAAAAATAAACTTCAATAGGAAAAAAACTGTCCCAGTGGAAAAAAAGTGTTCCAGATGAAAAAAATTGTCCAAGAGGAAAAAAAAAAGTGTCCCAGAGGAAAAAAAAATTCTCCAAGAGGAAAAAAGAAATCGTCCGAGAGAAAAAGAAACATCTTCAAGAGGAAAAAGAAACTTCTTCAAGAGGAAAAGGAAACTTCTTCAAGAGGAAAAGGAAACTTCTTCAAGAGGAAAAAGAAACTTCTTCAAGAGGAAAAAGAAACTTCTTCAAGAGGAAAAGGAAACTTCTTCAAGAGGAAGAAAAACTTCTTCAAGATGAAAAGAAGAAAACTTGTCCTAGACGAAAAAAACAATTTGTCCAAGAGAAAAAATAAATTTCAAGAGGGAAAAAAAACTTTTCTATGTGAAAAAACAACTTGTCCAGGAGAAAAAAAAAACTGATTCAAGAGAGGAAAAAAATCTCCAAGACAAAAAAAAAACACTTCTTCAGAAGAGAAAAAAAACTTCTTCAAGGTAAAGACTCCTTCAAAAGAAAAAGAAACTTCTATAAGAGAAATACAAATTTCTTCAAGAGAGAACAAAAACTTCTGCAACAGTAAACATAAAACCTTTTTTCAAGAACGCAATTCAGGGGATGGACATACGCTCGCACGCACACACACACACACACAAACACACACACGCACGCACGCACGCACGCACGCACACACACATTTCTTTAAGATAAAAAAGTAAAACTTCTTCAAGAGAGAAAAAAAAACTACTCAAGAGAAAGAAGAAACAATTTCTTCAGGAGATAAAGAAACTACTTTAAGAGAGAAGGAAACTTCTTCAAGAGATAAAGAAACTATTTTAAGAAGGAAAGAAACTTCTTCAAGAGATAAAGAAACTACTTTAAAAGAGAAAGAAACTTCTTCAAGAGATAAAGAAACTACTTTAAGAGAGAAGGAAACTTCTTCAAGAGATAAAGAAACTACTTTAAGAGAGAAGGAAACTGCTTCAAGAAGAAAAAAGAAAAAAAATCTTCCTCAGAAGTATAAATAGAGAGACATGCAGTAAAATATTTCAGCTGTCTAATCTACAGGCAGAACAAGAAAAAAAAAAGAAAAATTAAATCATATCCATTTGCAAATACCAAGGACCGTACAGAATGGTGAAGCGTAACTGAACGACACAGCGGGTACTGAGTAAATGAATGATATCTACGGCTTTCATCTTAATCCACTTGGCGACAAATACATTTTCCACACATCTCTGAAGAAGGGGAGGGAGGGGGGAGGGAGAGAGAGATATCAATGTTTCTAAAACTGTCTGAAGGAAAAATAGGTATCATCCAAATCTACGCCCACACTTCACAAAGAAAGCAAGTTATTAGTCTCGCATGTGCCCAGACAAAGCATTCGGTACAAATATGCCGAGAATGTAAACTCGGTATTCTGTATTTCAAACACTCATTATAATATAGTTATTTGTCACCTAAACCGAGTTATGTGTTTTTTTCTTCCTCTGTTCTGGAACACAACGGGACTGCTTTCAGAACCGTTCGTGTGGAAATTTGTTTTTCGGTTTTTTTTCTTTTTAGCTGTTGTTAATAACTTTCACCTTTTATTTTGTTTGTAATAGGGAGAGATGTACCTTTCTTACGGTAAAATAGTTTTGCTGAATGCACTGCTTCCTATTCGTCGTGGTCTCAGTCTATGGTGTCATGCAGGTAGATGTCAGCGGCCATACTTCTCTATAGATATCACTTCTTGATAGTTTCCATCAGCTCGGCTTGCGACTTTTTTTTTTGGTGCCGTCGCGTTAGAATCTACATGATTGGTCTTCCCCTGCCTCTCTTCTCATTGATCTTTCCTGTTGTTATGATGTTTTCAAGCCCTCCTATTCTCGCTATATGTCCAATGAATGTTATCTGTCGTTTTATTATAGGTTTAATTACGTTAGTGTTAAAAGGTAAAAGGGTAAAATCCCCGTTTCTATGCCATTAAGAAGCACTGGAGATACGGTGTTAGGCTCGTATTTCCAAGACCTTCGGCACATGAAAGTCTGATGTGGTCAGTATCACGCCTGGTCACATTTACCTTCCCACATTTCTCTGGTTCTGATTTTTAGAGGTTGGATGAACTCCAAGGCTTTTTATACCAGAAAAAAATCTCAACTGCTGGGATTTGAACCCGGTACCACTGGATTAGTAGACGGAACGTCTAACCACTCAGATTAAGGAATTAAAATAAAATTACACTACAGTTAATTGTAATTCTGAGGAAAAAAAACGACGGTTCTCTTTAGAAAAGTAACTTGATTCCACAATCATAACAGACAAATTCCCCCGTTCATCACTGACTTATATGTGCTGAAAAGCTTATAAACACACACATACATATACAAACATATACGCATGTGTATCATATAGGTATGCACATGCATGAAGTAAATGCCTTGTCAAAAACTGGCTCACGACACAAAGTCACCTGGTAGTGGATTCCATCCCACTATGGGATACCAGGCAATGAGAAAGCTGACCGTCTGGCCAAAGAGGACACCAAAAAGGAGCAGCCAGACATGCCGATCACCTATAATCAGAAGAAAAGCATGATAAAAACCTACAGAAGGCCACAAACACCACCACATGATGACTATCACATGCTAAACAGAAAGGAACAAATCACCATATTCCATCTCCGAACAGGACACAGCGGAGTCCGAAGTCATATGTATAGAAAGTTAAAAGCTGGTACTACTGGTCTTTGTACATGTGCCCAGGCACCCCAACTGTGGAACATACTCTACAAAACTGCACCAACTACGAGACACCGAGAAGCAATTACTGGCCCAGCGAAACCACTAAAGAAGATATGCTCTACAGTTCCATACAAGAATTACAACAACAAAAAAAACAGTGAAATTTATCCAAGAGACAGGACTACATATATAGACATAAAATGTATAGGAAGAAGAAGAAGAAGAAGAAGAAGCATGCATTAGACTGGCTTGGAGGACCCCATAAATAATATTCAAAGATACATGAGAAATGATATGAAAACTTTGGAATTTAAAACCCAAAATCCGCATAGGACTGTCCTGTCCGTGGCTTCGTGAGAGGAAAGGTATTGAGCAGTAACCGTAGAACGCTGAAAGAGGACCTTAATTAATTAGCAGGTAACAATTATTATTAACAGATAATGGCGGACAGAGAACCTAAGTTATCAGGCATAAAACAGATAGCGGCATAAAGAGGGCCTAATTTATCAGGCATAAAAAAGATAGCGGCATAAAGAGGACCTAATTTATCAGGCACAAAACAGATAGCGGCATAAAGAGGACCTAATTTATCAGGCATAAAAAAGATAACGGAGGAAAGAGAACATTATTTATTACGCATAAAACAGATAACGGAGGAAAGAGGACCTTTTTTAATCAGGCATAAAAAAAGCCACGAGAAAGGGGAGACGAGGCACATATGAATGTAGTCAAGAATTAAGATAGACAGCCGTGTTAAGTCATGGAGGGATATAGAGGATATGGTGTATGTCCATATTGTTTGTTCACCTGTTGGCACACGATGAGGTGATGTGGTCAGCACCAAACCTGGTAGTCCTTCCTTCCCATCTCAGAAAAATAAAAGAGATACCATTTTTACAGATGGGTGACAGGATGAGAAGGTGGGGGGAGGGGGGGAGAGGGGAAAGAAATATACCTCCGATTGGATTCAAACAAGGATAAACTAGCCATGTTGAATATAAAGACAGATCTTAGAAAAGATTTGGCAAAAGCAACATACAAAGAACTAGACAATAAAGTAAAAAGTTGACTAGAAGGGATAAAAGACAATACATGGACAATGTAGCGAAAGAAGGAGAGATGGCAGCAAAAAACAGGAAACAGCAAAACTTTATATAACATACAAAAGAGGCTAACAGGTAATATTGCATCCAAAGAAAGACCAATCCTTAGCAAAGCTGGCACATTATTAACTTCAAGTAAAGACCAAAAGCAAAAATGGACCGAACACTTCCAAGAACTACTTAATCGACCACACCCAAAAGAATTGATAGACCTTGAAACTGACTTACCATTCCCACAAATAAATGTCAGCCTAGATGAAATTACATTGAATGAAACTGAAACAGCAGTGAATCTAATGGCTAACAACAAAGCTGCAGGTGAAGATGAAATAACACCCAAAATGTTAAAAGCTATTAACACTGACAACATGAACCAACTACAGAGAATGTTTGGAAAGAAGAAAAGGTCCCTTCTAAAAGGAAAAACGGAATCATTGTTAAAATACCGAAAAAAGGCAACCTTAGCGATTGCAACAATTGAAGAGGAGTAACCTTACTATCAGTTGTGTCAAAATTATTCTGCAAAGTTATTCTGAATAGAATTCACGATATAGGGGACGGTGCAATGAGAGAAGAACACGCAGGATTTCGAAAAAGGAGAAGCTGTCTCGACCAGATCTTTACTCTAAGAATAATACTCGAAGAACATATTGAAAAGCAAAGACTTTATTCTGAACTTCATAAACTTTAAAAAGGCATTTGATAGCATACACAGAGAAACATTGTGGAGAATTTTAAGAATGTATGGAGTTCCATCTAAGATTGTCAACTTCATTAGAGACCTCTACAATGGATATGTTTGTGCAGTCAACACAGAAGAAGGAATAACTGAACGGTTGCAGACTGGAACAGACGTGGAAAAAGGATGTATATTATCTCTCTTTCCTTTTGGAATTGGCATAGACTTCGTAATGAAAAACTGCTGCACAAGTAAAACGGGCATTGACTGGGTACATGAGACCCAACTAGAAGTTCTTGATTTTGCAGATGACATAACTCTTATCAAGAACAATGTGAAATTAATGCAAGTAAAAACAGATACCCTGTCTTATATGGCTAGCAAAATAGGACTTGAAATTAACAAGGATAGAACAAAGATAATGAAACTTCTCATTAACCACGAAGGACGAATATACTTAGAAGGAACAGCTGTTGAAGAAGTAAACCATTTTGCATATCTCGGCAGCTACATAGACCAGGACGGTGACACAAGAAAATAAGTTAGAATTCGAATTGCAAAGTCAGGATTGACTTCAAGAATTTCGAGAACATATGGCATTCATTTTAAAATCTTAGTTTCCAGTTGTTTTCTAACCTTATCTGTACTACAGTTCTTATAATGCATGACTGATAAGCTGTCCTGTCGCTTTGAGATAACCTTACAAACTTTGCACAAACATTACTCAGACATAACACAGACTTACAGTATTGTCTGATCGAAGAATTCCAGTCTTGGCAAAGTGATCTGAAGTTTGTGTAATTTTGATTATAACACCTACCTCAGAGTAATTACCAGTATCTCCACAACTATTATTGCTCCTAGTAGCCAGCCACCATCAACACAGTCAGTACATTCTGGCACTAATAATACTTCTCCTTCTTCTTCGTCGTCGTCTTCTTCTTCTTCTTCAACTACTACTACTACTACTACAACTACTACTACTACTACTACTACCACTACTACTACTACTACTTGTACTACTACTATTACTACTAGTACTTCTTCTTCCTCTACTACTACCACTACTACTATTATTACTATACTACTACTATTCCTACTGCTAACTACTACTACTACTTCTACTACTTCTTCTACTACTATCACTACTACTTCTATTACTATACTATTAATACTACTACTTCTGCTACTACTACTAATACCACTACTACCACTACTACTACTACTTATTCTTCTTCTGTTACTACCATTACTACTTCTACTACTATACTATTACTACAACTGCTACTACTACTACTACTACTACTCTATTAATACTGCGGCTACTACTACTGTTACTTCTGCTGCTACTACTATTACTTCTACTACTACTACTACTATTACTTCTGCTGCTACTACTATTACTTCTACTATTACTATTCTTCTTCTGCTTCTTCTTCTACTACTACTACTATTGCTACTGCTACTACTACTTCTTCTTCTTCTTCTTCTTCTACTACTACTACTACTACTACTACTACTACTACTACTACTACAATTACAGATACTACTTCTCCTTTTACTACTACAAATACTACTATTACTAACTACTACTACTACTTCTGCTACTATCACTACTACTTCTAGTACTATACTATTACTACTACTACTACTACTACTACTACTACTACTACTACTACTACTACTACTACTACTGCCACCATATTAGTAGTAATAATTTCCGTAGCGAGTATTATTGATTATATAGTGTATAGGGTCTTGTCCTATTCACCAGTTTCATATTTTCTCACTGCAGGTGTTTATGTTCTTCATTCATTATCTCCTCGCCCCTTCCCCCACCTGTTTCCCTCCCTTTCTCCGCCTCTTCTTTACGATTGGCTCTATCGGGTTATCCTTTGTTTGGCCCCGCGTGGTCTCTATGCCTCGTCTAGCGGACATGCATTTCTGTGTTTCCTACTGTTGGATGCCACATTAATAAAGATAAGTTTTTCGTTTAGTTATACGTTTTGTCTCGTTTGTGTATGTAATCCTCGAAAAAGGCTCACGCCGAAATATCGGATGTTGTATGTTTTTCATTTATACATTCCCATCTCACTGTCATACTTTCTATTCGTTTTTTTCTCACTTTTCTCACTTGACCCACTCCCTCTGCCACCTTGTAAAACCCCACTCTATTTACCTTTACTGTTTGAACCAGTTTTACGGCAGTCGCCATACCTTTTATCTACTACTACTACTACTACTACTACTACTACTACTACTACTACTACTACCGCCTTTTCCTTATCTGCATCAGCTTCTTCCTTAGAGACGCCAGCTCTCTATCGGCTGCGATATTGTAACGCTGGATTAAAAAATAAAGAAATCCTGTTTTTGTAGCCCAAGATTCAAGGACCTGACACACAAACATTCATCATAAACATCTAGTGTGAATCACGTGCATTCTTCCCTCTGCGCCACCTGCAGGCAGAGCATATTATGTATTATTTCTCTGGAGAGCTATGGCGCTCAAACGATCCCACAAAGTTGAAAAAAAAAAACCTCAAGCAGCCCAAAGATCTCAGAGGTTATTCTTGAGAACCAAAGACATCCAACCCAATAACGCTAAAGTTGTTGATCCATGATGGGACACAAGCAAACACTGAAATTTGGGTGGTTGGCCCGAGGGAGGGGGCACTGGGGGTGTTGGGAAGGAGGGGGGAAGAAGGCTCCTATCGTGCTGGAACTACTACCGGAAATTCCCCGAAATCGTTCATCAGGGACAAGACCGCATTTTGTTGTAGCATGGTTGGATGCACTAGAACAGTTGTCCATGGAGTCAGGTCCAACAACTCCTTTCCACCCCCACCCCCCCAGAATTAACAAAAAACATTACCATTTTTCTCTCCCCTTGCACCTTTGAAGACCGCCCATTCAGTTCGTGTTAGCATGGCTCTGTTAACATTAGCTGTTAACAAAATGAACTCATCGTTAAAGTAAACGTTTCTTTCATCAGTGTTCACGATCCCCGTACCGCTATCTATGTCTCCGTCGACGTCCTATTATTGCCCCTTCATAGAACAACACACCCTTTCGTCGCCGTTATGATGTTGTAGCGTTTTACATTTATGGTGATATATTCTTATGTGCTCTTTCATACCGCGGGGAACGTTCACATGGTTCTGCACAACTGGATAGTTCACCAAAGGAAGCCAACCCCAGCCTTGTTGCTTGGAAACAACTGTGGTTTTGTACATCTGGTTAGTTCACTGAAGAAGCCAGACCCCCCCATCTACTGCCTGGAAAAAAAAACACTGGGTTTCTACACCTGAATATTTCACTGAGGAAGTGTCGGTCTACTGCCTGGAAACGAATGTGATTTTGTACACCTGGTTAGTTCACCGAGGATTGGAAACAACTCTGACTCCCGTACACCTGATTTGATATGCCTGTGAGACCTGGGCACTTAACAAAGCAGCTGAGAAACACATAAATGCCTTTGAATGTGAATGCTATACAGAAGAGTCCTTCAAATATCATGGGCACAAAAAAGAACAAAGTATATCCATACTCCAAGTTTTATCTGTTTAATCCTCTTTACAAGCCAACTTTCCTCAATATTAAGTTCTTGTAGTATGGATATATGTGTTCTTTGTTTCTTTTATAAACAAAAATATATCAACGCCCCTGATTGTCCCATTTTCTACCACTGCCCATCCCCCACTGACCCTTTTTCTTTCATCACCCCCGCCCCCTCCTCCCACCCCCGGTCCTTTCCAACACCAACAGGCTGCGTTCTCGCCCACTTTTGGAAACACTGATCTATAACATAACCTAAAATAGGGGCATGGTTACCCAGGTTGAGAATCCTTGCACTGGAAAGTACCCCTAAATCTCGGGGAACAGTAATGTACTATTGCTACATCTAATAAACCGGACAGAAGTTTAGTGAACGTTCCGTGAACACAAGCAAGCAACTCGCTGGTGTTGTTGTGACAGGGACTTGAAATATGGAACTATATTTGGTGTCAGCATTGCACTGTACAGACCTGGTAGCTGATAACCTATAAAAGTATAATAGGATTCCTGGAGTATTTTTTGGAGGGGGGGGGTGGGGGTGAGGTCAAGGAAGGTGAGAGAGGATACGACAATGGGTACACATAAGGGGAAGATTAGAGGGCAAGAGATAGTGGTTCACATGTACGAGGTGAGAAAGAAAGGTCGAAATACCACACCCCCCCCCCCCCATCCTCCCTCGAAGTCCCCGAAGTAGGCCGCATTTGAAACCGGCTGTTCGGTCTCAAGTCAAGTTTGGCCGTATGTTGGCCGTTATAGGGAGGAGGTTAGACGCAAAATATAATTCACCGCTGCAACATATTACCAGTATGATTAGATTTTTTTTTTACCATCAATCTAAAATATTAACAGGACTCAAATTATCACAGTAATTATGCAGAAATTAATCACAAAATATGAGTCACACCACTTTTACTGTACACCATATTTTATTTTATTGTTTGTTAAATAAAATATATCCTATGGCTTACCAAAAGTAACATAAACATATCAATTTCTCATATCTGTTCTTGTAAGTTGACATTCATTCATTCATGTGCATGTCCCTTGCGGAACTTTGCCTCCCAAACAGCACTCCTCTAAGCCTGTTGTGAGCAAGATGGCCTGCCGCTGCTGCATCCATATGCAGATCGTCAACGATGTCTTGCAGCCATACAGTTGACATACAATACTGTAATATCTCTCTCTCTGAACCTTAAGTGCCCATGGCACATGGGGCTTCCGCAAGGGTTTTCCACAAATGCCTGTCCTTCGCCTTTTTTTTCTGCTCTTGCCCAGGTGAGCCCTCTATTGCTCAACATCCTTTCTGTTGTTCTTCTCCATGTCTCTTTTGGTCTACCCTTACTTCTGTTCCCCTGTGGTGTCCATCTTAGTGCTATTTTTGGTATACTGTAATATAACTTAGAAATATACAATGTAGTTCTGAATGGGTGGTAGTGCCATACACAGGCGTAATACGTACGGCCTATTGTTGCCATTTCTAAAACAGGGTCCAGTTTTTCCTGTAGGATCTCGGCCGTAAGTACGAACGGCCTTGACTCAGTCGGCCGTAAATCGACGTACAATTGTATTATATGTATGAAACTTTAAAGCTGTTTCTTTCTCGCATAGTTTATTATGTAGATCATATGTCCCAAATGTGTAGTGAATAAAAATGACCACAGTGGTCCTCATTATCAAAAACAAACAGTCATCTGAAAACGACGTATCTGACTAACAGTCGTTTAAAAACGACATATCTGCCTGACAATCATCTGAAAACGACGTATATGACTAACAGTCGTCTAAAAACGACATATCTGCCTGACAATCACCTCAAATCGACATATCTGACTAACAGTCACCTGAAAACGACATATCTGCCTGACAATCACCTCAAATCGACATATCTGACTAACAATCACCTGAAAACGACATATCTGACTAACAGTCACCTGAAAACGACATATCTGATTAACAGTCACATGAAAACGACATATCTGACTAACAGTCACATGAAAACGACATATCTAACTGACAGTCATAGTCACTGCTTTCTTCTATATATTGGTGATCATTAGTTTTCTGATTGTCGTAAAATGAAAATGGGGGAAAACACAAATGCAGACATGAGGTCTAGAAGAACCAGTGGGACATATTTATCCCATGCCATTGGGGTAATATATCCCATGCCATTGGGGTAATATATCCCATACCATTGGGGTAATATATCCATACCATTGATGTAATATGTCCCATACCATTTGGGTAATATGTCCCATACTACTGGGGTAATATATCCCATTTGTTGCAAAAAGAAAAACGTAATTTCAACACTTACAAAGTAAGTAAACTTGGAATAAATTGAATTAATCTCTAATTTCAACGTTAATGCACGCAAATCAGATGAAAACAGTATCCAAAACGTAATAGCAACAATTTTTTTTTTATAAATAGGAAACTAAGAGGCTTTGGTACGGCAAAATAAGAGAACATAATCTTGTAGGATTAGAGCTCGAGAAAATCGTAGACAAAGCACTTTAGTGAGACGTGAGAGAAAGAAAAATAACAAGAGAATTACCTGGGATTCGAACACGGACTCCGGTAGGACGAACAGCCGCCTAGCCACGAGAGAACAGCGTACTATCGACTTAGCCAACAAGCACCCCCCCCCCAAAAAAAAAGGTGTTTTATTGACATAGTCTTTAGTAACTGCTCAGTAGACACGAGGGATCGTGACACCCGGAAAGAAACGAGGTCGTGACACAGAAATTCCGTAGCTTAGATTCAGTCTCTCTAGCAGGTACCAACTTTTAGACAAACATACACACGGTCTCCTGCCATGTCTAGTGCAAACTTGAACAACAATAACAAACGAACGAATACTTGCTACATGAAGTTAGTTTCAGGTATAGTCAGATATGTCGATTTGAGGTCACTGTCAGTCAGATATGCCGTTTTCAGGTGACTGTTAGTCAGATATGTCGATTTGAGTTGACTGTCAACTATACCTGAAACTAACTTCATGTGATAAGTATTCGTTAGTTTGTTATTGTTGTTCAAATATGCACCAGACATGGCAGGAGACCGTGTGTATGTTTGTCTAAAAAAAGTTGGTACCTGCTAGAGAGACTGAATCTAAGCTACGGAATTGCTGTGTCACGATTCCTCATGTCTACTGAACAGTTACTAAAGACTATGTCAACAAAATACCTTTTTTTAGGGGGGGGGGGTGCTAGTTGGCTAAGTCGTTAGTACACTGTTCTCTCGTGGCTAGGTGGCTGCTCGTCCTACCGGAGTCCGTGTTCGAATCCCAGGTAATTCTCTTGTTATTTTTCTTTCTCTCACGTCTCACTAAAGTGCTTTGTCTACGATTTTTTCGAGGTCTAATCCTACAAAATGTGTACTCTTACTTTACCAAAATGTAATAGAATTTTTATTTTTAATGCTTCCTTCTGGTATTTTTCAAACTGTCAGTGGGACGTATTGTCCAGCTGGTACTGAGAGGGTTAAAATTGTGATTTGTTGTGCTATGTGTATCTGTGTAATGAAATGTGTTAAGTCCCTTTCACTTGTCTCTCCAGATCCCTGCACTAGAAACGGCGTCGCATATAGACCAGGGGAAACTATTCGTGAGAACTGCAATAACTGGTAAGTATGTCTTAACTCCCTTTGAATGCCAGGGATTATTTTTTTTGAAGGGCACAGATACACAGGGAAGAAAGGAAACAAAAACATTACTTAGTAGAAACTGAGCAGTAATAAGGCAACAAAAATGGACGAGGTAATCACGCATACACAGACGCGCATAAATACATAAACAGACGCTAGTACAACTTTCGCAGACCCAGCTCCTGCAGGTACGAAAGCTGTCTACCACAACTGCCCACGTACCACGTTCTGAACGTGTTTTCCTGGTGATTCTCTCTAGTTAACAGCCTCAGTTTAGGCTAGACCCAGCAATTTGTAATCTTATCTGAAGGTTAACAGCGGTTCCCAAACTATTCCAAATGGTGGCACACTCGGTATCACAAATTTGTTCTCGGCGTACATGCCGTCTTAAAGCATGTTACAAAATACAAAACAATTTTTTTTAAAAATTAAGGACTTTACTTAGAAATAAATATTGTTAGAACAATGCGACATTTAAGAGTGATGTAGTTCGACAAACCTTTTCAATCCTGGCTTTAATGTTTGAACACTGAAGATCGGTTTCAGTGACTGACGAATCCTGAAACTTGATTTTATATTGTTCAACGTCGCAAATGCCTGCTCACACAAGTATGAGGTGGAGAAAGATAGCAACAATGTAACAACGTCGACTTTACGCCGCCATCTTGCCACCAAAAGCACAAAAGGCGGGAGAAGTAAAAGCTGACTTTCGCGAAATTTAATATCGTCTGTTATGTGCATCCATCTAATGCCCAAATTAAAGAAAAGCTAGAACAAAACCGAAGGAACGGGAGAAGTAGAAGCCGGCTGGTTGACTAACGCTCAATGGAATTTTTATTAGCGTAGCATGAACCAGACACTGACTGGAGTAATTGTGGGGCACATTTACAAAGTTTTGCAACGCACTAAAGTGCAGCATAGATCCCTGGGTTAAGGTAACTTTGTGTCAGGCCATTAAGTCAGTCTGGGGGTACGCTGCTAAGAGCCCATATTCTCCTTGATCTTTCAGCGCGCTTCAGGATGATGTGATCATAATTATGCCCTGTCGTCTCCTCGTAACTCCAGGGGGCGCTGGGTACAGCTGAAATGATGACTAATCCTGGGGGGTTTTTCATATGTCTGTCGTACATTTTAATTTTCCTTACAAAATAATATTCTGTTTCCAAATCTATTTTCGTTTGTGCTTCTTTCCCTCCTCTCTCTCCCTCCTATCTCTCTCCTTCCTCCTCTCTTTCTCTCCCTCCTCCTATCTTCACTTCTCTCTCACTCCTCTCTCTTCCTCTCTCTCACTCCTCTCTCTCCTTCCTCTCTCCCTCCTCTTTTCATCCTCCTCATCCTTCTCCTCCTCCTCCCTCCTCTCGTCCTCTGCCCTCCTCCTCCTCTCTCTCCTCCTCCTCTCTCCATCCCTATTCTTCCTCTCCCGCCTCCTGCTCCTCTCCCGCCTCCTCCTACTCTATCTTCCTTCTCCTCCTTCCTCCTCCTCCTACTACTCTCTCTCTCCCTCCTCCTCCTCCTTTCTTCTTCCTCTCCCTCTCTCTCTCTCTCATGCGCTGTATGTCTTTATGTGTGGTACTTGAAGAAACTAGGAAAACCTGTGAAAGAAATCTCGACAATTGTGACCTCTTTCTTAGTCCCAGATGGCAGACAGAATTCTGTGTTTGACTCTATGGCATGCTGCTGAAGACATTAAGTGAGATATCCCAGATTTAGAACTCAGCAGAGAATGCTCAGATTTCCGGCCTTTAGGCAGCAACTGTGTCGATCAGAGCATGGGATTAGTAGATTCGGACTTGCCAACAGCACGGGCCTTGCGTACAGCATTACACAGGAAGAATTAAAGCTCACTCTTTTGGCAACCAGACTCAGTCTCGTCATCAGTTTTAAGGCTGATAAATTTAGATTCAGTCTCGTCCCCAGTTTTGAGGCTGATAAATTTAGATTCAGTCTCGTCCCCAGTTTTGAAGCTGATAAATTTAGATTCAGTCTCGTCCCCAGTTTTAGGGTTGATAAATTTAGATTCAGTCTCGTCCCCAGTTTTAGGGTTGATAAATTTAGATTCAGTCTCGTCCCCAGTTTTAGGGTTGATAAATTTAGATTCAGTCTCGTCCCCAGTTTTAGGGTTGATAAATTTAGATTCAGTCTCGTCCCCAGTTTTGAGGCTGATAAATTTAGATTCAGTCTCGTCCCCAGTTTTGAGGCTGATAAATTTAGATTCAGTCTCGTCTACAGTTTTAGGGCTTATAAATTTAGATTTAGTCTCGTCCCCAGTTTTGAGGCTTATAAATTTAGATTCAGTCTCGTCCCCAGTTTTAGGGTTGATAAATTTACATTCAGTCACTGCTTAAGAGAGGAACGTGTTTCTCCTAAAAATGTCTGAAAACTCTCAAAGCTGTACAGACAAAGCACTTTAGAAGAGAGACAAAGAAAAATAGTAAGAGAAAGATTGTGAAGAGAATCCAAGACTCGAAAAGTGACAGATAAGTGAGACAACATCTTAACGAGATTTCTAAGAGGGCTTGGACACCTGTGGCTAAACATTTTTGCCTTAGCAACCACAGGGGAAAACAGGACATTTCTGTTAGTGCGATCCGCTCTTGTTCTGCTGATGTACGATCTCGGAAGGTTCTAGAACAGCGGCTTATTTTCCAGACTGGCTGTCTCCACCCAGCTGGAATTAATAACGTCTTCAGCTTCCTTTAACTTCTTTAGTTTTCCACTTTTTTTTCTGCGATTTATACTCTACTTTCTTGTTTCTTTCTCCTAGCTTCCTTCCCCCTCCTTACCGCCACTTTCTCTTCTTTTCTGGCGGCATATAAGTGTCTTTGCCCCTCCTATTCACCAGTTTCATGTTATCTCCGCTCCTCCTATTCACCAGTTTCATGTTATCTCAGCCCCTCCTATTCACCAGTTTCATGTTATCTTCGCCCCTCCTATTCACCAGTTTCATGTTATCTCAGCCCCTCCTATTCACCAGTTTCATGTTATCTCAGCCCCTCCTATTCACCAGTTTCATGTTATCTTCGCCCCTCCGATTCACCAGTTTCATATCATCTCCCTGCTTCCCTGCCTCTCCCAACAACCCCCCCCCCCATACCTGTTTCTCTAGCAGGTTACAGGTGTTTTTTGCCTTTCCCCCTTTTCTCTCTCCCCTCCCCCACCTGTTTTTCTCTGCATCTTCTTTCCGATTGACTTCGTCTGCTTTCCTCTGTGGCGCCTTGTGGTTTCTATGCCTCGTCTGAAAGACACGCATTCTTGTGTTTCCTACTTTCTGGAAGATGCCACTAAGATAAGTTTTTCGTTTAGTTATATGTTTTGTCTTGTTTGTGTATGTAATCCTCGAAAATTTTGGATGCTGTCTGATTTTCGCTTATACATTCTCATCTTGCTCTCATACTTTCTATTCGTTTTTTTTCCCTCACTTACTCCTTCTGCCGCCATGTAAAACTGCACCGTATGCTCTATCTCCATTTATTACAAGACTCAGAAAGGACGTGCAAGCACCTATTTACGGAGGAACAGATCACAATCAAGTCTACCATGAAACATCCTTGGCTGACAGTGTTTCTCTCTCGTTCACAGCCGGTGATGGTTAAACTTGTTATAGTATTTTGACAAGGGTAGCTGTCCTTGATATAGCTCTTGAGTTAATCGCTTGAATATAGAGTGATCGTACTTATTTTCTAGAACATTCTAGAGGGTCTACGTCACGTTACCGGCCTTTTCTGATTGACTGGCGGAGAGGAGGAAACTTCAGGTCATAAGCAAATAAATAAAGCGAGGCAACTCCGTTTTAAATTGATGCCCTAACAAGAATAAAGTGCATCAACTAGGAAAAAGTAGGAGCAGCTTTATTACTTAATGTAAGAGAACAAATATTGTAGGATTAAACCTCGAAAAAATCGTAGACAAAGCACTTTAGTGAGACGTCTCACTAAAGTGCTTTGTCTACGATTTTTTCGAGGTTTAATCCTACAATATTTGTTCTCTTACTTTACCGTACCAAAACCCCGTAGTTTCCTATTTATAAAAAAAATGTTCCTTATTACTTAATGTGCGCGTTAAGTAATAAAGCTGTTTCTACTTTTTTTCCTAGTTTATACATTTTGTTATCGCAGCTTTATTGCAGTGGCTTCGTGTATAGTTACATACATAGTTTAATATACTTATACACTAATTATCCGTGTGCCCTCCAAGAACATACGATAATCCGGGTGAACATTTTCGTAGAGAACCAGAAAGAACAAATACCGAATCAGAAGGAAGATCAGCTTTTAAGAATAGGACATTTTAGTCTTTCATGCAATCACAGACTCCACGGTATACAAGTGTTTCTTGCATTAGACAGCCAAGATATTATTGATTTGTTTTTCTATATTAGTTATTTTTGTATTTAGTTCACCACTAGCTGATTACTCGGCGTTGCCCGGTGATTTATTTATCCCAGTCTTCTATTAGACAGGAAAAGGAATGAATTCTATCTGTAAGGTAAATTCGAAATAATTTTATTTACATGTATTTAAGTATAAGTACAGTATACAAATTATAAAGCAAAGTCTTTTACAAATTCACTATAATATTACTTTAACTCAAAACGTGATTATAAACATTTTAGTTTCACATCCAGGAGCAAGAATAAATAAATTCTTGGGTGAACCCACCCTTGAGCAAGCAACATAAAGTTGTCCGTGGGAGAAACATTACAATCTCAAATCCACTCCGCAGTACTTAATAGACTGCCTCTGTGACTTGTTCATAGTAATCGAGAACGCAAGTCTCACTGGAAATTGCAATCTCATAAAGTTAAAAGGGAGATCTGTCGGAATGAGTGGTATCAGTGGGATAAAAACTTTTTCAACCTCTCCCTTTCCTGTTAAGATAGTCTCTTCATCGGGCATTTTCGATTATTTGTACATGTCACACCCATCCCACCTCCAATCCTAGACCTCCCTGCCGATGGCGGCTGAACTTGGACTTAAACGGCATCGGGATTGTCACTATTCATATCAGCGACCCCCAAAAACTATGGGTTGGACACTAATATCGGTCGTTTCGATTATTTTTACACGTCATCCCCAACTCACCTCCCACCACAGGCCCCACCTAAGGGTGTCTTACCTCCACAGTATTTTTTTTCCAGATTGTAAGTCATCTGTGTACCAAGATTTGTTGAATTTGCTCCGGGCGTTCCAGAGTGATGTTGGAATATACATACAAACATACACACCCGTCCATATATATATTAGAACTGGGTATTGCTGTAATCCCACTGTCAGAATGTTCGTCTTGTTGTTCTGTCTATCCTGAACTACGAGCTACAGGATGTTCTCTGCAGCCCATGCTGTGAGGCTGTTGAGGCGCTTCGTCATGTCGAATGAGGAGAGTTGTGTGTGGGCTTTTTTTTTTGTCAGTCCCTACGTGGAGCTACAAAGCTAAAGGATGAAAGCAGCAATACTTCTTTTGGAGACTCCACCACCATGGGGACAGTAGCCATCCCTGTCCCGTTTTGTCGGTCTGAAGAATCCGTCGCCATGGGGGGGGGGGGGTGTGTTAGCCATCCTTGCTCCATTTTGCCGGGTTGGGTCTGCTAATGTGGGGGGTAACAAGGAAGATGTGGGTTCGGGTGTGGTTCTCCAATACTGGC
The DNA here is from genome assembly GCA_009760885.1 of Achatina immaculata. Taxonomy (NCBI): domain Eukaryota; kingdom Metazoa; phylum Mollusca; class Gastropoda; order Stylommatophora; family Achatinidae; genus Lissachatina; species Lissachatina immaculata. Next base: position 44,545,005 of record CM019720.1, read on the forward strand.
GCAAAGCATTGGGTCGCCGACCTTCACCTTCGTGTATATAAGTTTAATCATTACTACGTGCATATGATAAACCATCTTTATATGATACATGATATGTACACACGTCCATCTGATATCATATCATGATGGTGGAGAACAACAACAACAAAAATGCCGCTCTCTTTTAATGGCTAGTAGATTCATTTTTAGAATGTCAGACAAAGGTGTCAATTACGTCATCCATTGATCTAGACATCTGAGAAAGACACGCGGAGAAATGGATCGCCAGGTGGTGGTGATGGCTGAAGGTTGGCGGGGGGGGGGGGAGGAGCAAAGATGGGCGGTGGAGGAAAGCGCGAATTGTTTGACCTTTGACCCACACATTAGTAAGCCAAGCCTCGAAATCAAATGTTGAAGCCCAAGAAATAATTAATTACGGGGGGGGGGGGGGAGGAAGTAGGTCACAGATGTAGTTTCTGATCGGTGACGAAGTGAGAGAAAAGCCAGAGATGCTAAGAGGAGAAAGTGACCGAGAATGGAAGAAATAAGGACAAAAAGTAAGACGATGAAAGAGATAACGTAATTATTCACTTCAATCGAACAATTACACATCACAGAATCGAAGGGAGATAACCGTGAAATTGGTAGGCGGGAGAGCAGCCACTAATGGAATAAATAAAAAATTAAGCGAATTTATTTCTACTCTTCTTTTTCTTCTGTATTTAAGTGCCACTTCATGTTAAATCTAGGGCTCTTGTAGCCAGCATGAAACACCGAGTTTCTCTCCGGGTTACTGTTGCACTGTAAGGCATCTGCCGACGATTCTGAAACTATAGTTTCTACGTGTCCACATTGAACGGGTCAGACAATACAAAACATGAAACTAGCTTTCCTTACTTTCATCATGAGACTTTTCTGTGGTTTAATTCTTCTCTCAGAGCTTGAACTGTGGATATACAGAAGAATATGGCAAATTCCACTGCCAGGAAAGAAAACTAACAAGGAAACAGCAAATCAGTTAAAACTTAAAAGGAGAAAGGCTTTTCAAACGCAAAACCCAGATAGTTAAACTGTTTTGGTAAGAGGTATAATACAATAATTAAGATCATAACAGAGGGGGGAAATCAGATAGGGGTGGGGTGGGGGGAGGGGGGAAGAGCGATAGGATGATAGCAGTATGGTTGAGTGGCAGCATCAAGAAGTGGATTGGATTGAGGTCAGCCAAGTGTCTCGAGAAAATGAACAGAGTAATTTGGAGGGTCATTTCAGCGAAATTTCTGATGGGAAATGGCGCATGATGATGATTTATGTTTACAGAACTCACTAGATGATAGCTGGAGTGGGCGTGTCGGTGGAATGGCAGGTTCACAAACATAGCAAAATGACAGATACCCCGCCCACTTCTTTGTGAACACTGCTGCACTATTTCTAATTGACAAATTAGGTCCCGTACATTTCCTCCAAGTTGAGACATTACCCTTTTATATTTTTTTTCTAAACTCCACTCTTAAACTTCAAGAAAGCCACCCCATCCACTCTCCATCTGATTGGATCCTTGTGTTTCATGGCTTCCACAGCGTCGGCCACGAAGAACTCTTGTCAGCGCGCGCAAGTTGAAATAGTACAACAGCAGAGCCTTGCTTGAGTATTTCCCACTCAAATTAACTACCAGAAAAAAAAAATCTGCAGTTAATTGTGTCCGTGTCTAAGCTTAGATTCCATGTACTTTTACCATTACAGTTAATTTATTTGCACTTTTTTTCCAGTACTTGTGATCTCTACGAGGTACCGTACAGACGCTACGAATGGCGCTGTTCCCAGAACGTATGTTTGATAAGACCAGAGCTAATTGAAGCTATTAATGATAACCCCAGCTTCTCGTAAGTTTTCTTTTTCTTTTCTGTTTTTGACGATTTGTGTTGAAAAAGATGTGTACCTATCTTCCTATGGGGGCCGGCTAGCGTAGTGGTTAGAGCACTCGTCTAGCAACCAAATGATCGAGGGTTCGAATCCCCAGCTGAGCGGGACCTTTTTCCGACCAATACGGCCCCGAGGTCGATCCAGCCTCGCAAAATGGGTACCAGAGAAAATCTGGGAAGTAAAGGCAGCGAGGAAAGGAACTGGTCACCCTACCTCATACGCTGATGACCCAGCATAATGAGGTCTCTAACGCTTCACCCCCTACGGCATTTGCTATGGGACTATCTTTACTTTACTTACTTATCTTCCAAGAGGCATCCTGGATGGCTGAGTGGTTAGACGCTCGGTCTACTATTCCGGTGGTTCCGGGTTCAAGTCCCAGCAGTGGGAGATTTTTTTTTCTGGTACCCCACACTAAAAAGGTGCCAGGATTCGCCCAGCCTCTAAAAATTGGTACCAGACAAACCTGGGAAGGTAAATACGGCCAGGGCGTGATACTGACCACATCACGCTTTCATTTTGCTAGGGTTTTCAAAACACGGACCTAACACAGCATCCCCAATATGCCCTGTTGACATGAAAACAGGGATTTTGCCTTTGTATCTGTTATCTTCCAAGAAGATTTGCTCTGTTTAGATAGCGCAAGATAAACTGACTTAACCGTGTTCAATGAGATGAGGTTGAATATATTTCTACAAATTTCTTTTATGTTTAACTAAATTAAGCAAACGAGAAAAAAAAAACTGGAAGACAAATTGTGGCTCAAAGATATCTCCATTATACGATACGACGGCACGGCAATACACGCGGCATAGATTTTACTGCTGGTTCATTCTATCCAGCTCATGAACTGAGAGAAAGAGAAGAGAATCTACTGTATAAGGAACATAAAAGATGACAAGCGGAAAAAGAGAAAAACTTCAGGCAAGAAATATACTCTCTCTCTTTCTTTGTCTCTCTCTTTCTCTGTCTGTCTGTCTCTCTCTCTCTCTCTCTCTGGTCTATGCCAGTCAGGCGTTGGTCGTCATTGATTTCTACAAGCATCTATCCTTTGCTCTTTCTATAAGATGTGTCCTGGACGTTGCTCCGTGCTACTCTTTTAGTCCGTCAAGCGTTTAGTTTCTTTCTTTCTCTTCCTCTATCCCTTTTCCCTCTAGTTTTCCTGTTGTCACTAGTTTTCCATTTTGCCTCTTCTCAAGAACATAATGGTCTTATTTTATAAAGGCCCATCACTCATTCATATGGTCAGAAACGACTGAAGCAGTTTCTTCCTTTCTTGCCTACCCTAATGATATCTTTAACTCTTTCACTCTTAATTAATTTCCATGCTCTGCAAGAGTTAATTTGTTGATAAATTTTAGGAGAAGGAATGCGGAAGGAGGATACCGTATAAATTATATATATATATATATATATATATATATATATATATATATATATATATATTGAGTATCGTTCATTCATTTTCATTTCCCTTGCGGAACTTTGCCTCCCAAACAGCACTCCTGTAGGCCTCTCGGTTGTGAGCAAGATGGCCTGCTGCCGATGCATCCATTTGCAGATCATCAACGATGTCTTGCAGCCATCTTCACCTTGGTCTTCCTCTCTTTCTTTTTCCCATTATTTCCCTTCCAGGACTGTCTTCTCTAGATTATCATGACGTTTAATGTGTCCAATATATTTAAGTTTTCGACTACATACTGAAGTAGTCACAGTTATTCTTCTCCTCAGGTGGACGGCCAGTAACTACTCGAACCTCTGGGGTTTAACCCTGGACGAGGGGGTTCGCTACCGCTTGGGAACCTTCCAGCTCGCGGACAACGTGGTGGATATGACGCCCATTCGCGTGGAAGACGACGTCCTTCCGGAGTCATTCGACGCCCGTCAGAAGTGGCCCGACATGCTTCACCCAATTACAGACCAGGGCAACTGCGCATCGTCCTGGGCACACTCCACGACAGGTAGGGTTTGAACTTAATATAGCATGTTAGGGATTCTTGAACAAGTGACTTGCTGCACTCACGCCGCGGAAAGTCGTGAACTATGTCACTAAAATATTTTAAATATGAATCCCGGGGGAACAAAGAAAACAAAATTACAAAGTACATGACAATATGTGCTCCACGGATTTGCCTGCATTGCGTGTAACTTCCACTGTCCTTAGCCAGAATGCAAGGTAAATAACTCATTTTTAACTCTATATACTAGTACATGTTAAAACGCCTTAAGACAGAGGTTAATTAACCAGGGGAATCCATACCGTAGAAAAAAAGTAGTAAAGGTAACCCTGTCATGCCATAGAGGCACATGGGGATATGGTGTTAGTGCCCATATTTTTCTTGACCTGTCAGCACACTAGAGAGTGATATGGTCAGTATCATGCCTGGCTGCCTTTCCTACAGCTGGGTGACTGAGTTGCCGCCGGCCGGATTCGAAACCCGGACCTTCGCCATGAGAGACCAGTGGAATCCATACCGTAACTGGAATCAAATGATGGGGATAATAAGACTGTACCTCTGAACAATTTGTTAAAAAGTATTGTTAGATCTAGAATTTTGTTCAGCTGTTCTAAATGTCAAATAAACAGGGCAGGCTTGTTCAGATTTCTTTCTTGGAAGAAACATCTTAATACGGTGAACGTACTCCCTAGCACCCAGCTGAGAATCATAATCGGAAACAAACAGGCCGCAGGCTGAGGCAGAAAACAAGGAACTTTTAGTCCCAAAAAGACGCGCTGACTTTGTTTCAGCCGTCACCTCTTCCAGTGTTTTTTTTATTTTTATATAAAATCATAGGTGGCCATGGACACGTGTCTCTGTGTGTGTATTATGCGTCTTTAAGTCTGACCTATCCCTTGATCTCCAGAAGATCAAGTCCAGAGGTGACTATGGACACAAGTCTGTGTGTGTATATATGTCTTTAAATCTGACCTGTGACTATGCACACAAGTCTGTGTATGTATATGCGTCATTAAGTTTGACCTATCCTTTGATCTCTGTCTGCCTTCGTGTATACTTATCCTAATTGCATATATGACTATATGTCCTATTATCTTTTTATCTTTACGTCTTCCCATTTCTCTGTACATATTGCATGCAGTATATTTTCCGGTCCATTAGACAGTCGGCCTAACCTATTTCTTTTTTTTAACCTGTCTTTTACCTGTTATGATCATCCAGCCGTGGCGGCAGACAGGCTGAATATCGAGACAGAGGGCGCCATTAAAGACAGTCTGTCGGCACAGCATCTTCTATCCTGTGACATTGATGGTCAGCTGGGCTGTAATGGAGGTCATCTGGACAGAGCCTGGTGGTACCTCAGACAGAGGGGGTAAGTGACCTTCGTAGTGGGGGAGGGGGAGTATTAAAATGAAAACCGGATATGATAAATTGTAAATGAAATTTAACTTTCATTATAAATTTCCTTTTCTTGATAAGAATCATAAGCCCCCCTAGGCTTAAGTCTGTCTAGCATAACAGACACTGGGTAAGGGTTCGTCGCCCATGACTCAAACAGTCAGCTATGGGTCCATGACTCAAACAGCCAGCTATGGGCCCATGACTCAAACAGTCAGCTATGGATCCCTGATTCACTACCTAGTTTAAAAACTCTATTTTATTTTACTTCTATGTAAACAGAGTGGTTACAGAGGAGTGCTACTCATTTTATTTTACTTGTATGTAAACAGAGTGGTTACAGAGGAGTGCTACCCATATACCAGTGGACGAACGGGTGTCAAGGGTCAGTGTCTGATAACAAGTGATTCAGAGGAGCAGCAATGTCCCAGTGGCATCCAATACAATACTGAGAAGAGATACCAAGCCACGCCTCCGTACAGAATTCGTCCGTTTGTAAGTTAGATATTCAGTTATTGTTGATTTGTAATGCTGCGAAACATTCCTCTTTGGCTGAATCGTAAGTTTCCTGCCAGGTATGCAAAAATGAGTTGAAGTTACGATTTTCAGTCCTGCCTAAACATGGAGTAGGAACCTCCTGCGCACTTTTCATCACATCAGTGAACAATAACTCTTGCGCCTTGAACTGTTTGAGCCACACGCGAACAAAAGCTGTGATGTTTCCCTTCTTCAAGGCTCGGACCTTTGCTCTTGAACCCCACATGGTATTCTTTCCGCCAGCTCGTCCGGAAACTGTATTTTTCATGTTGTATGCATTCTAAGAGAATAAAATACTAGGAGTTACCAAGCTCAAGCATGGATCTTTCCCATCGCAACATATGCCTGTGAGACCTGGACACTTAACAAAACAGCTGAGAAACACATAAATGCCTTTGAATGTAAATGCTACAGAAGAGTTCTCTTCAAATATCATGGACACAAAAAGGAACAAATATATCCATACTACAAGAACTTAATATTGAAGAAGGCTGGCTAGTAAAGAGTATTAAACAGAGAAAACTTAAATATTTTGGACACATTAAACGCCATGATAATCTAGAGGAAACCGTCTTGGAAGGGTACATAAAGGGAAAAAGAAAAAGAGGAAGACCAAGGCGAAGATGGCTGCAAGACAACGTTGATGATTTGCAAATGGTTGCATCAGCAGCAGGCCATATTGCTCACAACCGAGAGGCCTACAGGAGTGCTGTTAGGGAGGCAAAGTTCCACAAGGGACATGCAAATGAATGAATGACCAAGCTCAAAATGTATCCACGTGCTGAAGAGTTCACTGAATCCATTACAACAGAGAGACAGAGAGAGAAACAGACAACAGATGGGTATGACAACTACAGATAAGAAAGACAGACACAGGGAGCGAGAGAAAGATGATACTTAAACGATAGACGAACTATTTTCCAAAAACAACATGATGTGGTTACATCTTCTATTATGTCATATTCCCCACCCCCACCCCCCTTCCCGCGGCACTCATTGTCACATTTCAATGCAACATCCCACCGTCACATTCTAGTCAGTATTTCCTCACTCTGTTTTATGAAGGTATAAATCCAGCTTCTGTAAATTGTGTCACTAGAAATGTATTTTATAGGTTACAAAGAATGAGCGAGGAGGAATTGTGCCATTATAAATTTGCAACTTTATTAAATAACAAGAAGAAAGCATAAAAGATAACGAGAAAAGGAAGGAGTTTAAATTCGAAATCAGAAACATCTAGGCTAGTTTGACCGAAGAAAACGGTATAGTCTACGTTAACAAAGCGTCAGAGTCGTGGACTAGTAAGTGCTCTATTCACATGGCAGAGGCAGGTGGTTTGAATCCCACTGGATACGCCCCAGTCACCCTGGAAAAAGGGTACCTGACTTCTTATACTGGAGCTGGGGAAGGAAAGGCGGTTAGATGTGCAGACAGATCAAGGAAAATATGAACGATAACACCATATCGCCTTGGTGTTTCCATGGCATAACAAGGTTACCTTTACCTACCTACCTATCTACCTACCTGCCTACCTACCTACCTATCACACCTGCATACCTACTTACCTTACCTACCTATCTATCACACCTGCATACCTACCTACCTACCTATCTACCTACCTCCCTACATACCTACCTACCTACCTGCCTGTCTGTCTACCTACCTACCTACCTACCTTACCTACCTAACTTACCTACTTACCTACCTACCACACCTGCATACCTACTTACCTTACCTACCTATCTATCACACCTGCATACCTACATACCTACTTACCTCCCTACATACCTACCTACCTACCTACCTACCTGCCTACCTACCTACTTACCTACCTACCCACCTACATTCCTGCCTGAGTATCTACCTAATCTGCCTGCCTCTCTGCTTGCCTGTCTGTCTACCTGCCTGTCTGTCTACCTACCTACCTACCTACCTATCACACCTGCATACCTGCCTACCTACCTACATACCTACCTACCTTACCTACCTACCTTCCTACTTACCTACCTACCCACCTACATTCCTGCCTGCGTATCTACCTAATCTGCCTGCCTCTCTGCTTGCTTGCCTGTCTATCTGCCTGCCTCTCTACTTACCTACCTACCTACTTACCTACCTACCCACCTATATTCCTGCCTGCGTATCTACCTAATCTGCCTGCCTCTCTGCTTGCTTCTCTGTCTACCTGCCTACCTGCCTGCCTGTATCTGTCTACCTGCCTTCCTGCCTGCCTCCCTGCCTGCATGCCTACTTACCTACTTACCTACCTACCCACCTATATTCCTGCCTGCGTATCTACCTCATCTGCCTGCCTCTCTGCTTGCTTCTCTGTCTACCTGCCTGCCTGCCTGCCTGTATCTATCTACCTGCCTGCCTTCCTGCCTGCATGCCTACTTACCTACCTGTCTACCTACATACCTACCTACCTACCTCACTACCTACCTACATATCAACCAACCTACCTGCCTGTCTACCAAACTACCTACCTCCTTACCTACCTACATACCTGGCTGCCTGCCTACCTGTCTATCTATTTACCTGTCTACCTGCCTGCCTATCTATCTACATACCTACCTACCCCACTGTCTGCCTAACTACCTGCTTCTGTACCTACCTACCTACCTGCCTGCCTACCTATCTACCTACATATGTCTTGCTCAAATCCACACTGAACAATAAACACTAAACCTGCATTTACGGACCTTTAAAACAAGTTGAACAGCTTTACAACAGAAACAGGGTCATCTTTACAACAGAAACAATGTCAGCTTTACAACAACAAAAAAACATTATTATTTATTTATTTACTCTTTGAAGCTGTTTAAACGTCTAGTAGCTGGTAAATGTCTGTAGGTTTTTTGTTGTAAACTTGATAGTGTTTGTTTGGCTCAGTTCTTATTGCTTAAGTTGCCAACTGACTCTGTTTACTAAACTTACTGATTTTACCGTCATGCAGGAGAGGGAGATCATGAAGGAAATCCTGGACAATGGACCAGTCCAAGGTAGGTCTGTACAGTAATAAGTCTTTAGTCTTTATGTTTTATAAGTTAAGAAAACGACATGATTTCTAAATATTTTGAAATATCAAATGCTACATGTGGTAAGCGTACCTGTTAGACCAACATAAATAATCCATAAGTAGTATGTAGTGTACCGTAAGTAGTATGTAGTATACCGTAAGTAGTATGTAGTATACCGTAAGTAGTAAGTAGTATATCAACAGCAGCACCATTCTATATGGACAGTTACGACCCATAGCTGACCAAAACTCTCTCCTACCTCTCCATTGATACACCCCAGTAACAAGTCTAGTTTGGATAACTGGACAGGGACCACCATAGTCCCCAAGGTGGTATAATCTGCTAAAGAAGTACTGCACATCCCCTGTTTTAAGCTGTACTAAGGGAATGAAAAACATGGTCGCCTTGACCTGCTCCCAATCCGATATGATTCTGTGTTTCAACATCTTCACAGCATCGGCTGTTAGGAGCATAGCTCGCAGTTCTGGGTAGTTGAAGAAGAAGGAGGAGGACAATTTCAATGCAACGAGATGTACGGGGACACAGTCAGTCATTTGCATGTCCTTCGCGGAACTTTGCCTCCCTAACAGCTCTCTTGTAGGCCTCTCGGTTGTAAGCAAGATGTCCCGCTGCTGATGCATCTATTTGCAGATTATCCACGATGTCTTGCAGCCATCTTCGCCTTGGTCTTCCTCTCTTTCTTTTTCCCTTTATGTACCCTTCCGAGACGATATTCTTTAAATTCTCATGACGTTTAATGTGTTCAAAATATTTAAGTTTTCTTCTGTTTAATCCTCTTTACTAGCCAGGCTTCTTCAATACTAAGTTATTATAGTATGGAAATATTTGTTCTTTTTTGTGTCCATGATATTCGAAGAACTCTTCTGTAGCATTTACATTCAAAGGATTTATGTATTTCTCAGCTGTTTTGTTAAGTGTCCAGGTCTCACAAGCATATGTTGAGATGGGAAAGGTGCATGCCCTTAAAAATCTTATTTTTGTGATTCTGTCTGTTCCTATCCACGGCTTCTTTAGTTGTTTCACTTTTTGAAAGCGATAGATGTCCCCCTTTTAATTTCTCTCATTGTATCTCCATTATTAGTTAGTAATGATCCAAGATATTCAAAACTGTCCACTTCTTCCAATTTTTCCTCATTGATATTTATTTCAGCTGCCTTATTTGTTTTGTCTGTTATCGTCAATTTAGTTTTCTTTGCATTAAGATAAAGGTTTTGCTCTTCACAAATCTTACGGACTGACATAATTAGTCTTTCTATTCCTTTTTGTGTTGTGGACAGTAATTCGGGGACACAAGTAGTTTAAAATATTAATAAATACTTACAATCGCGATCCTATTAGAAAATTCCTGGTCATTTCAGCTGCTGGAATGGGTACCTGTCTCTTTCAGGATCTATTAAAGGGAAAAAGCAATCAGAAGGTCACATGTGTGCTGACAGATTAAGGGAAAATATGAGCACTAATTATATTAAGATATTTTTTTTTTGTCTGGCGGTCTGGTTGGCTGAGTCGGTCTACTAACCCGTTGGTACCCGGGTTCAAGTCCTAACAGTGGGGATTATTTTTCGGGTACCCCCACACCAACAAGGCTCCGGGGTCCACCCAGCCTCTAGAAATAGGTACCAGAGAAATCTGTGAAGGTGAATGCGGCCAGCGCGTGATACTGAGCACCTCAGACTTTCCCGTGCCGATGGTCTTGGAAATACTGTCACACAATATCCCTAATAAGCCTTAATGGTATGTAAACGGGGATTTTTCCTTTACCTCTGCCTATTTTCTGTCTAGAACTTCAGTCCCGTTTGGGTCCGAATTCCTGTATGGGGGACCGGGGGGGGGGGGGGGGAACGGGACATATTTAGATTGATAGTTTATGAATGCGCAGAGCATTTATACTACACTGGAAGCAGCTTCTGTTCTGCTCTACTCATGATAGAAGCACGTGCTCTTTGTTTACAACTCGTCCTCAAATAAAATCGGTGTCTTTGTGTTTTCGCAAATATGTTTGTTTACAAAACTTTACGCATATGTTAGAATCATAGGCCACATGAGTGAATCAATGGGCTTTCAGAGCTGTGGTTCTTGAGAAGAGAGAAACTGGAAAACATTATAACAATGGGCACAGCTGAAGACAGAAGAGGCAGAGGATCTCCGAGGGACAGATGTTAGAAGACATGAAACTGTGGCGTTGGAAATAAATCAACAATAGTGTTACTCAGAAATCTCAAGGACCGAGATTAGTAGAAAAGTATGACCGAAACAGAATCCACCAGCATGCAGTATAAAATTAAACGGAACTATTCTAAAGCAGGTGCAGATATTCAAATACCTTAGAGCAGTAATAATTTCAGATAGGAAATGCAGAGCAGAAATTAGGAACAGAATAGGCCAAGCAAAGACTGCATTACAGAGAATGAGAAATATATTATCCAACACATCCTTATCAATGAATGTTAGAAAACGAGTCCTAAAATGCTATATTGAACCTATCTTGTTATATGGAAGTGAATCATGGACAATAGGCAAGTCTGCACAAAAATCATTGGAAGCAGCAGAAATGTGGTTTATTAGAAGAATGTTGCGAATCCCCTGGACAGCAAAAATAACTAATGAAGAATGTATGAGAAGAGCTGGATAGACAAAAAAACCTTGTCAAAAAGATAAGAGAAAGACAATGTACTTTCATATGACATGCAATGAGAAGAGGGGGCATTGAAAATATTATAACAACAGGAAAAATAGGAAGGAAGAAGATCAAGAGGAAGACCAAGAGAAATGATACTGGACAGTCTGACGGGATGGTTTGAGAGGAGATCACCAACTGAGCTGATGGCCTGCATGAAGGATCGTGTACTCTGGAGAAACGTAATAGCCAACGCCAGTCGATACGGCACCTGATGATGATGATGATGATGATGATGACCGCCAACGCAGCCCGGCATGGCACGTAATAATGATTACAATCTATGCAGAATATAACGTCTACTTTTTGTCGGTGGTGTGTGTGTATGGGGGGGGGGGGGGGGGGGAAGGTGGTAAACCCAAAACGTACAAAAACCCATGTAATCTAAGTTAAACAGTTTTATAAACATCAGTTGTCTCTCACTTTCCTCAGCCACTCTGAGAGTGCGTGAAGACTTCTTCGTGTACAACCGGGGCGTCTACAAGTATACCAGGCTAACGTCACTCCTGGGAGAGTCAGAAGACCACATGGAATCTGGCTTCCACTCCGTCAGGATCATAGGGTGAGTAACTGCCCTTGAATGCTTTCTTTCACGTACCACCATATTCTTTCTTCTGCATAGAAATACTTCTTCTCCGCCTCCTCCTCCTTCTTCTTCTAAGTTCGCCATCAAAAGGATGCTTGCTGGGTTGTATCGTTGCAATTTTTTTTTATATTCAGACCTTGCAATACTTCTGGGAAGAGCCGTTTTCCATCTGGCACTAAATCTCACACCAGTGTTTACACAGTTAACCACAGGGAAGTTATTGTATTACCAGCTTCGCTGAAGTCATCCTTCCTCGCCTGCTTCAAATCAATACATGGAAACAATACTTGCCGCGCTATTAACATCTCGGCACAGATTTTCGAGTGTAGGTTTCATGCACAAGGTGTTCTAAAAACTCATTGATACTTTCGGGAAGCCACTGTAGGAGGTGTTCCAAAAACTCATTAACACTTTCCGTAAGCCAATGTAGGAAAACAAATGCAGCGACACGGAGAAAGCGTGTGGTATTCTGTAGAGAAATTGTCAAAGTTTTAGATATACTCAACAGGGGCTCAGTGTGAGTGAGCTCCCCTGATGATATGGCATACATTAACGATATAGTCGAGTTCATGCTAGGTTTAATGTAGCATATCTGAAATAATAAATACAATGGTGCCCGTCATTCACTGATTCAGAATGTTCAGATCCTCCCCCTCCCCATAAGAAAAGTCGTAAGGTGTGACTAGAGCAGCCTCTGGGAAGTGTTAAGGAACTTTTTGAAACACCCTGTATGTTAAAATGCTACATTGTTGGTCTGCACGAGGTGTAGACAATCTGAACCCTCCTTTGCTGTAAGCCTTGTCGTCTGGTGGGATGTGAATAGTTCGACCATATACAGTACTTGTTACACTGCTCACAATCATACATAGCAGCCATCTACATCAGCACAAGAGCTCCACTAGCAGGCAAGAAGACTTATGAAAAGCAAGCCCAATATTTCTTCACAAATAATGCACAATACATATAAATGGAGAATTATCACAACAGGTGAAAAGCTCTCAGGTATTATCTTATCTTATATCTTATATCCTTCCCGTGCCGTTAGACGTCACATAGGGCTCGCAAAGTAGTTCGCCAATTTTTCCAGTCTTCGGCGAGTCTTTCAACCTCATCAAAGGATGTTATGCCTGTTAACTTGGCCTCTCTTAATAATGTCCTCTTTAGAGTTTCACGCGGTCTGCCCCTTTTTCTTCGGCCTGTTGTGTTCCACTTGATAGCTTGTTTTGGGATTCTCTGATCATTTCTTCTCATCAAGTGACCAACATATGTCCATCTCCTTTTCCTGATCACCCATGAGACTGGTTGTTGTTCAGTCATCTGTCTTATCTCTGCATTGTTCTTGAATTCATTCCACTTGATGCCGAGTATTTTCCTTAGGCATTTGTTTTCAAAAGAGTCTAATTTCTTTTCTATTTCTTTAGTTGTTTTCCAGCTTTCGCATGCATAAATGAGGGTGGATATTACATTTGAATTGAATAGTCTTAACTTGGTGAAAAGGAAATTAACAGACGAATAGCAATGGCGAAAAACACCTTCAGCAGAATGAGGAAGATCTTTATATCAAAACAAACATCACAGCAAATGAGATTACCTGTTGTAAAATGCTACACATACTCAGTATTTCTCTGTGGTGTATAAGCCTGGACTTTGAGTAAGAAGAAAAAAAAACAGAGACCCTTGAAATCTGGATGTATAGAAGAACATGGAGTATCCCGTGGATAGAAAAGATAACAAAGAAAGAAGTGCTAAACCAGTTAGAAGTGAAAAGAGAAATATTGAAAATCATAAAAACAAGACAAATAAGACACTTTGGGCATGTCAAGAGGCATAATACTGTACTGAAGACCCTTCTTGAGGGTAAGATCGGAGGGAAGAGAACAAGAGGACGACGATGACATCGATGGGTGGACAACATCAAGAGATGGGTGGAAAAAATCAAGAGATGGGTGGACAACATCAAGAGATGGGTGGAAAAAATCAAGAGATGGGTGGACAACATCAAGAGATAGGTGGAAAAAATCAAGAGATGGGTGGACAACATCAAGAGATAGGTGGAAAAAATCAAGAGATGGGTGGACAACATCAAGAGATGGGTGGAAAAAATCAAGAGATGGGTGGACAACATCAAGAGATAGGTGGAAAAAATCAAGAGATGGGTGGACAACATCAAGAGATGGGTGGACAACATCAAGAGATGGGTGGACAACATCAAGAGATGGGTGGACAACATCAAGAGATGGGTGGACAACATCAAGAGATGGGTGGACAACATCAAGAGATGGGTGGACAACATCAAGAGATGGGTGGACAACATCAAGAGATGGGTGGACAACATCAAGAGATGGGTGGACAACATCAAGAGACTGGACAGGAACCAGTTTAGCCGAGTACATTACGAAGGCAAGAAAGATAGCGGGGTGGAGATTCACTGCAGCCAATCTTCTGTGGGGAGTCGGCACAAGATGATGATGATGATGATGTTGATGAATACATTTAAGAATACGGTACAGTAAAGTGGAATGCAAAAGAAGCATTAGGATTGCTGGTTCTATTGACAGCGTGCAATAGCATTTTCAGTCAGGTTCAAGCAAGTGACGCAGATTACCAAGTACATGCCAGGTTCAATCGTTTCCCACCTGACTGACTGTTATATACTTAATCAGGAGTTCGCTGCTCTCCTCTGAGCTCTGTCAATCACGTTACACAAGTTAGAACTCCAAGCCGGGGCGCCAATTTCTGATGTCATCTTAGTTTCAATTGAACTGTCTTCGTAACCCTCAATCCGAGTCAACCGACTGCAAGTCAAGCACCAAGGGGGATGTCATTCAGCATCGTTGATAAGCTAATATAACTACTCACTCTAAAGCTAGAATAACCACTCATTCTAAGTGCAATTTAGCCACTCGGACTATGGCTAATATAACCACTCATCTTTAGCTTGGTGTAGCAATATTCACCTTTGCTTCGTAACAGCGGACTCTTCATTGGCCGCCGTCCCGTTGTTCACCAACCAACCATCTTTCTCGGTTTATTGCCCCTTTACATGAGAACTGCTTATCGCCCCTTTACGTGAGGACTGCTTATCGCCCTTTACACGTGGACCGCTGTCTTTCCTCTCTTTCGATTGGACAAATCTTTCTGTAGGTCTTGTTTCTGTGATTTCAATCGATCTAAAAGTAATAAAATAAAGTCTTTGTGAAACTTTTTATTTGACTTCTGATTCACCTTATTCAGAATCATGGCTTATGCTTTCCTTTGGAAACCTGATGGCGGAGCTGGGTAAGCAGCTAAATGGGAAGACAGCACGAAAATACGAACACAGCATGAAAATGAGAGAGAAGGAAAACTGGCGAAATAATTGCCGAAACTTGAGCACGTTATTCCCAAGGAAACTCACTAGCATAACGATTTTTACTGTTTTATCTCCCCTGGTTGCACTTAAGGGATACGGTACTTCCGCTTATGTTCATTTCCTCTCTGGTATCGAATACGTGGTCGGTTGGTTTGGGTCAGGCATTGATGTTACTTTACTGTTCTTAGTTTACATGCAAGCTTGAGTTCATATGCTTCAAGTAGTAGAAGTAGTAGTAGTGGTGGTTGTAGTAGAATACAAGAATTAGTATTAGTAAGAGTCGAGAAGTAGTAGTGGTTGTATTGGTACTAAGAACAGTAACAGTAACAATAGCAGTAATATCAGTAGTGGTATTAGTAGCAGCAGCAGTAAATACAGCAGTAGCAGCGATAGTGATAATATCAGTAGAAATAGTAGTAGTAGCAGTAGTAGTAGTAGTAGGAGTAATAGTAGTAGTAGTGGTAACAGCAGTAGTAATACTAGCAGAGCAGTAATAGTAAATTTAGCAGTAGCAGTAGTAATATTAGCAGGAGAAATAGTAGTAGTATTAGTAGCAGTAATAGTAATTATAATAGCAGTAGTAGTAGTAATAGAAGTAGTAGTAGTTGCAACAATAGAAGCAGTAGTAGAGGTAGTAATAACAACAGTACTAATAGCAGCAGCAGCGGCGATAGAAGTAATAACACTAGTAACAGTAACAACAGTAGTAGTGACTCAAGCAATAACAACAGAAGTAGTAGTAGTAGTAGTAGTAGTAGCAGCAATAGTAGTAGTGGTAGCAGTAATAACAGTAGAAGTAGTAACAGTAGTAGTTGTAATAGTAGTAATAGTAGTAGTAATAGAAGTAGTGATAGCAATAGTAGTAGTAGCAATATAAGTAGAAACAGCAGCATAAGCAGCAACGTTATGGCAACAGTAGTAGTAATAGCAATAGCAGGGTTAATTAATAGCAGTAGTAGTAGTAGTAGTAGTAGTAGTAGTAGTAGTAGTAGTAGTAGTAGTAGTAGTAGTAGTAATAGTAGTAGTAGAAATTAAAGAGTGCGTGAGCTGTCTATTTTGTACATTTGTTGTGCACGAGTATCGCATGAGTAAACATGGAGTCTGTAATGGCCACTCCTGCCAGCTGTGAGGTCCGTGGTGTGATTAAATTTTTGCAAACAGGGCACAGCGCAGGGCACAGCGCCTCCGAGATTCATCATCGATTGCGTCGTACGTACAACGATAACGTTATGAGTGAGAATTCAGTAAAAGTTTGGTGCCCAAAATTCAGAAATGATCACACATGACGAGGTTGGAGCAAAGACGACACTCAGTTATAACTGATGAACTCGTTCAAGAAGCTCGATTAGGTAAAATAAAAAAAAGCTCTTTCGCGATTTCAGACCCTCATGGTGAGTTTCCTCAAATTTCTAGAACTAGTCTGTTTCGAACTGTACTTATAAACGCTGATGTCACTTACACCAAACTGTCTGCTTATAGAAAACGTGGAAGACCTAGACTTACTTGGAAAAGAGAAATTATGACAGTGCTCAGAGACAAGGGACACACATGGAAGGAAGCAAGCAGAGAATAATTCCAAGAATGGGGATGACTGGAGAGCATTTATCCGTGGCCTACGCTCTTAAGGGAATGATGATGATGATGATGATGATGATGATGATGATGATGATGAAGCTGTCATGCACACGTAAACTATGAGACAGCTTAACTTCTTTTTTTTTTCCTCTCTATCTTTCTTGTCTTAGATGGGGCGCAGAAAGATCAACACAGGGGGACATCATCAAATACTGGGTAAGTTAAAACATGATATGCGAGATCCTTTTAGCGAAATTTATACGATTCGAAACCTTCATTCAGTCATTTGCATATCCCTTGCGGAACTTTGTCTCCTTAACAGTTCTCCTGTAGGCCTCTCGGTTGTAAGCAAGATGCCTCAACTGCTGATGCGTCCTTTCGCAGATCATCAACGATGTCCTGCAGCCATCTTCGCCATGGTCTTCCTCTCTTTCTTTTTCCTATTATGTACCTTTACAAGACTGTCTTCTCTAAATTATCATGGCGTTTAATATGTCCACAATATATATATATATATTTTCTCTGTTTAATCTCCCTTACTATTCAACCTTCTTCAATATTAAGTTGTTGTAAAATGGAAACGTTAATACGCCATATTATACGTTTGATTTGAGTGGTAGATCGTTTACTCACATGTGAGCAAGGCATGCCTATTCTTCGATTAATTCAGTGACTGTATAGAGATATACAGTGTATACAGATGCCTATAAACTGGAAAATGTACATGAATTTAAAATAAGAAGAAAAGAAGAGGGAAAAAAGAAACAAGAAGGAGGTGAGAATGACGGAAGAAAGAATATGAAGATAACTGAGAAGAAGAAGAAGACATGAAGGAAAAAAGCAAGAGACGAAAACATAAAAAATAAGAAAAGAAAGAAGAACAGAATTGATGATGACAATACACAAAGAAAAAAAGTAATGATAATAATAATAACAATCATTATTAAACAAATAGTAGTAGCAGTAGTAGTAGTAATAGTAGTAGTAGTAGTCGTAGTAGTAGTAGTAGTAGTAATAGTAGTAGTAGTAAGAGTAGTAGTAGTAGTAAAAATAATGATTGTGATAGATAGATAGATAGATAGATAGATAGATAGATAGATAGATAGATAGATAGATAGATAGATAGATAGATAGATAGACAGATAGATAGGACAGACGGACAGACAGATAGATAGATAGACAGACGGACAGACAGACAGATAGATAGATAGATAGATAGATAGATAGATAGATAGATAGATAGATAGATAGATAGATAGATAGATAGATAGATAGATAGTAGATAGATAGATAGACAGACGGACAGACAGATAGATAGATAGACAGACGGACAGACAGACAGATAGATAGATAGATAGATAGATAGATAGATAGATAGATAGATAGATAGATAGATAGATAGATAGATAGATAGATAGATAGATAGATAGATAGATTATTACATTCAAAGTAAAAGAGAAGACGTAATTAACCTAACAAAATAGCTCTCACACAGAGATATACATAAACAGAAATACATTGTCAGTACAGATCTTCTAACATATGTTTTTTTAAACAAACAAAAAAATAGTTTATAACAATATCTAACAAGTTACTTTTCGATCTATGTCATTTTAGTATTAGATGGCTGGCAAGTCATGGGCTGAGAGATTACTAGTTATTCTATCTTATATCTTATATCCTTCCCGTGTTGTTAAACGTCTTTTAAGGCTCGCAAGGTAGTTCGCCAAGTTTTCCTGTCTTCGGGCGAGCCTTTCAACCTTATCAAGGGATTTCATGCCTATTAATTTGGCCTCTCTTAACAGTGTCCTCTTTCACGTGGTCTCCCTCTTTTTCTTTGGCCTCTTGTGTTCCACTTGATAGTTTGTTTTAGGATTTTCTGACTGTTTCTTCTCCTCACGTGACCAACATATCCTTTTCCTGATCACCCATGAGACTGGTTGTTGTTCTGTCATCTGTCTTATCTCTGCATTGTTCTTGAATTCGTTCCACTTGATGCCGAGTATTTTCCTTAAGCATTTGTTTTCAAAAGAGTCTAATTTCTTATCTATTTCTTTAGTAATCCTTATGGAGGCATATAGTTACAAGCAAGTAAATAATGAAACAGGTTTGAGTTAAAGTATGAAGTATTACTAATGGATTTTAAATGGTAGGGGAGTGTGTTCCGGAGCTGTACTGCAGAGTATGCAAGGTTTTTCTTCTACAGATCAATCCTGGGTTTAGGAAGAAGACAGTTTTTTAGACGCTGGCTATGTTTAGTGTTATAAATAAACAGTGACCACAAGTAAGGCGGTGCATTGTGCGACAGAATTCTGTGAACAAGCTTAACTTTGTTAAAAATGATTCTATTTTTGAGGGGTAGAATTTTGAGTTGTATGTGCTGATCTACAGCCTGTACTGGGTGTTTGTCATAAATCAGATTTAATGCTGGTTTGTGAAGTGAGTTGGGCCTTTTTGTGTTTGATACTGACCATCCATCCCAGATTGTGGAACAGTAACCTAAGTGTGTTTGTATGTGTGATATGTAGTATATCTTTCTTGTGTCTTTGTCGCTAAAGTGTTTAATTTTGCTAGTTAGTAAACTTTCTGTGCAATCATGTTTGTTAAGTTATGTACAAGACAGGTAGGTAGGTAGGTAAATATGTAGGAATGTAGGTACGTAGGTAGGTATGTATGTATGTAGGTAGGTAGGTATGTATGTAGGTAGGTAGGTAGGTATGTATGTAGGTAGGTAGGTAGGAATGCAGGTAGGTAGGCAGGCAGGCAGGTAGAAGAAGAATGAATCTTTCTGGGCACTGCTTTCGCATCATTAAAAATAAATAATGTGCTTCATATAGACATTTTAAATAATATACCATCCTTTTTACTTTTCTTTATAATATTTATCTGAGCAGATCTGCGCCAACTCTTGGGGCCCTGACTGGGGAGAAAATGGCTACTTTAGAATTCTCCGAGGAGTAGACGAGAGCAACATCGAGAGTTACGTGATCGGGGTATGGGGCAAGATTACAGGAGATCCAGCCTTGCGTGTCCTGCTCAATGAAAACAGACGGCGCCGACTGCAGTAAGTAACAGGGGAGTTAAGACATAGTTTCTTAATAGAGCAGACAGATTCAAAGGGAGAGAATAACAGCAAACGATTCTTTCAGACAACACACAGAATCACGAATGAAGGCTTCTTGACGAAATAGACCCTTCAGAAACTATTAGTGAAAATCCCTAAATTACACATATCGTCTTGGGAATCTTTTCTTCTTGTTCCTGTTCTGTCTCTCAGGATGGTCTTTGCGGCATATGTAGTGAAGGTCTAGAACAGTGTTCACTCTAAGCTGTGCGGCAGGGCATACAAAAAGTCATAGGAAATACGAAATTTTATATTCTGCCCAAATATAAAACATTGCTACTTCTTTCCCCACCTTTCTTATGTTACTCTTGGCTATGGTAATGCCGAAAACAAATTACGATGGCGCTATATGAGCTTGTTTTTTTCCAGATTTCTTTAGATTTGAGTAGTTTTTTTTTTCAATGAGAATTTTAAATTATAACTTGGCATTAAGACAGACATTTGCAAGCCCATTTTTTTTTTACTCTTTTAGGAATATATTTACACAGGAGGTGAAAATCTTGAGCACGGACTGCAAGACCGTAGATGACATATTGTTCTAGAAGCACACACAACGCATTGAATAAGAAGCTAGTTACGACAGGTTCTAAGGACTGTTATACCCAGAGGTGGGGTGGGGATACGCTTTCCACTCCTATTAAATGTCTCCAAGGCGTGGGTCACAAATAGCCTCTGACAGTCCAAGTTCACCTCCTGGCCTTCTCGTGGCGGAACTGTTTAAACTGACAGGAAAAGGGGCGAAAGGCGAATCTCTGGCGCATGAAAACCATACACTTCGGTTGGACGAGAGTCTTGTTTGGTAGCTCATCTAGGAGAAAGAAAACTCTGATTTAAAACCAGCTGCTGGTGAGATTCTTCAGCTGCCGTGTGTTGGATAAAACTCCTCCCGGCCAAAGAAGAAAAATGCGATTAGGGTTGCAGCTTGGCGCCGCCGTGGAAAAGGTGAAGGAAAGGATAAAGTGAAGTAACTAGTGGTCTCGAGGTCAGGACTACTCAATTCACATTTCCTCTGCTCTATAGGCCGGCCGGGTCCTGTATACACCCATACTGAGGCAGATTGGCTAAACTGGCTTAACCCAGGGGTTAAACTAAGACACTGGTGGCGAGATTCTTCGGCTGCCGCGCGTGGGATGAAACTTCTCCCGGCCAATGAAGAAAATGCGAAAGTGCGATTAGGGTTGCCGTGCGGCGCCGCTGTGAAAATGGTGATGGAAAGGATAAAGTTAAGTTTAATCGGTATGTCCAGTAGTCTCGCGGCGAGAGCCACTCAAGCCACGGCATCTCTGCTCTGGATGCCGGCTACGTCCTATATATATATACCCATACTGGTGAAATATGCTTAAACCGGCTTAACCTAGGGGTAAAACTCGATGGCAACGCATATCACGATGCCTCCGCTCTAGAGCCCGGTAATGTCCTAAATGCGCCCATACTGGAATAATACGCCTAAACCGGCTTAACCCAGGGGTGAAACTCACTTGTGGCGGGGAATCGTCTTCCTGAACAAAAGCTCCGTCCCAGTCATCACCAGGAAGGATAGCGGCCACGATCACAAAATGCTGAAGTCGGAGACACTTGACCAGTGCAGTCTAGATAGCAACCACCTCTCACCCGACGGGGATATATTATATACAAATCGCTTGGGGTTTTCCGGTGAGAAAGTCCAATGCTGGACTGGATGGGCATCCACCTCTCACCCGGTGGAGATATACCGATATCCAAAACACGTCGAGGTTTTCCGGTGAGAAAGTCCAACTCTAGACTAAACTGGTGCAACGAAAACCACGGTGTCACGCAATCCGGCTTCTATGACCCACCGAGAATATAGGCCAAATCCCCACGATGCTCTGAGCCTTTATCCTTAATGAGACTACCGCGAGAACCACAGGAGTAAATTCAGTAGGATCACGGGGCGATCCTGGTGGTAGAAGCGAACGAAGAAGAAGAAGAGGTTTCAACGACCTGCTGACCCGGAATGATGTTTAAAAAATGCGGGAAAATGCGCTTCGAAATGACCCCATCGTCAAAAGGAGCCTGAACTTTTGGACAAAGCAGAGTCTGTTACATGGAGGAGCAACAGAGAAATGGGACAAGGTCTTGATACTGAAAGAAAAAAAGACATTAAAATGGGCGAAGAGAAGCGCATACAGAGATATCAGAAGAAAAATTCTAGGCTCGTAAATGTTTAGAACAAGCACATAACGAAAATATAAAGTGATACATCAATAGTCAGGTGTGCTATAGGAAGTCTAAAAGAAAAGGCTTTGGAGTTAAATTTCCAACCTAATACGGGTAGATAATTTGGAAAGTGAATTTATT
The DNA here is from genome assembly GCA_009760885.1 of Achatina immaculata. Classification (NCBI taxonomy): domain Eukaryota; kingdom Metazoa; phylum Mollusca; class Gastropoda; order Stylommatophora; family Achatinidae; genus Lissachatina; species Lissachatina immaculata. Next base: position 44,567,471 of record CM019720.1, read on the forward strand.
TAAAACATGCCAGCTCTGGCTGACCTTTGACTGGCTGAATTATCGGAAAGGGCAAGCAAATGTCAATAGTCTCTGAGAAAGAATTTAATGTAAAGGAAATAATGAACACTGGAGTTTTTATTAGTTCATTGGTTTTACAGGTTTCTCTCTGAATCAATATGTGCTCGTTTAATTCTGTATTTGTAACTTTTTTTTCATGTGAATTGCCAGAACCCGAGGCTAAAGAGTTTGCGTTTTATTATATAATTGTGTGTGTTGTTTCTCGTCATCAGCTCATTCTTTTTTTTCACCTCTCTCTCTCTCTCTCTCTCTCTCTGTCTCCTCGATATTATTTTCACTTTCGCTCTTTTTCTCTCTTCACACAGCTCCATTTTTCTTGTGCACTTTCTTCTTCCTCCCTCGTCTCATTTTCTTTCTTTCTTTCTTTCTTTTTGTTTCAGCGTCTGTCCGTTTCCCTATCTTTCTATAACTCTTTATTCCTTAATCTTTTAATTTCTCTTATGTTTTATTTTCTTTTCGCCATTTCTCATATCTATCCCTTCATTTATTCATCTTTCACTTTTTTCCTGGTCTCTCTGTCCCTTTCTTCCTTTATTCTGTCATTTTCTGTTCCTCTCTCTCTCTCTCTCTCTCTCTCTCTCTCGAGCAGAATGTCAGAGGGACTTGTGTGACCAATCCTTTACCCTTTGAAAATAACATTCTTTCGTTCTTTTAATGGCTGCACATTGTCATAAACCACATCAATCTCTTTCTCTGTCATACATTTTGCCACACTACACACGCGTTGTCGATTTTTTCAAGTGTGGTCTCGATCTGACCTAACTCCCCATATCTCGGCATACTTGTAGCAACTGCTTGACCACTTGAACCTTTTGTTAAAAAATCAGAGAATTAGTCTGGCCAATCAGTTAACTGTTTTACCGTTAACCAATCAGCTCTAATGTTACTGTACTCTCAATTATGAAATGCAAATATCTACCTTACCTACGCAGACAGTTCAAGTTTTAGATTAGTTTTCAAAGATTTTTGTCTCGTACCTCAGTTACCAAAATCTCATTGTTTTAAACTTGTATTCACGGATTCACCCAACAACTAATTCTACCGCTGCATTTATGTTACAGTATCACAATCAGCCTTGAAGCTTTCTTTTTTTTTTTTTGACAAAGAGGTAATCCTTCTTCAAATTACATGTGAATAGGTGGTATATGTTCTTTAGTTTGAATTTTAGTTTAGCTCACACAAAATGGTGGTCGGTGATGCATTCATCCCCTCTGTAACCTCTGATATGAAGTATGTTTGTTGTGTCCTTGGTATCAATTATAACATGGTCTATCTTTATCGGGAGATTTCCATGTTTGTCCATGGATGTTCTTATTTTGAAAACGTGTGCTGCTTATTCTCGTTCCATAAGCTTCTGCCATATTTATTAGTCTCCATCCATTATCCTTAGATGTTTCATGCAGACTTTCTTTTCCTGTGATGTAAAGCATGACTCCTCCTTTCCTATATTTGCTTTGAAATCTCTCTGTTACTCTCTCTCTCTTTTCTCTCTCTCTCTCTCTCTCTCTCTCTCTCTAACGTGCTGTAAAAATTCTTCTTTGACTTCATCCTCTGTATCTTCTGTTGGTGCATGCACATTAATCTTTGTTATATTTTTCTTTGTTCCCTGGATGCGGAGGCTGCTGATTCTTTCACTGGTGGCACTGAAGCCCATCACCAAGTCCCATACTTTTCTCTTCGCAGCAAAACCTGTTCCAGGTTCAGGTCTTTCATTGGTTTTACCTCCATATACTAGTCTAGTACCATTCTCCTATGACTTTTATATCTTCTCCAAGACATCTGATTTCCTGTAATGCTGTCACGTCCATGTCATACCTACTTATCTTATATCCTTCCCGTGCCGTTAAACGTCAGATAGGGCTCGCAAAGTAGTTCGCCAATTTTTCCTGTCTTCGGCGAGTCTTTCAACCTCATCAAGGGATTTTATGCCTGTTAATTTGGCCTCTCTTAATAATGTCCTCTTCAGAGTTTCACGCGGTCTGGCTCTTTTTCTTCGGCCTGTTGTGTTCCACTTGATAGTTTGTTTTGGGATTCTCTGATCATTTCTTCTCATCAAGTGACCAACATATGTCCATCTCCTTTTCCTCATCACCCATGAGACTGGTTGTTGTTCAGTCATCTGTCATATCTCTGCATTGTTCTTGAATTCATTCCACTTGATGCCGAGTATTTTCCTTAGGCATTTGTTTTCAAAAGAGTCTAATTTCTTTTCTATTTCTTTAGTTGTTTTCCAGCTTTCGCATGCATAAATGAAGGTGGATATTACATTTGAATTGAATAGTCTGAACTTGGTTTTTGTACTTATAACTTTTGAATTCCATATGTTCTCAAGATTCTTGAAGATTGATGCTGCTTTTGCAATTCTGATCCTAACTTCCTTTCTAGTGTCACCATCCTGGTCTATGTAGCTGCCAAGATATGCAAATTGATTGACTTCTTCAATATCTGTCCCTTCTATGTGTATTTTTCCATTTTGATTGAGAGGAATTTTCATTATTTTTGTTTTGTCCTTGTTAATTTCAAGTCCTATTTTGCTAACCAGTGAAGACAGGCTATCTGTTTTTTCTTGCATGGAATTCACATTATTACTGATAAGAGCTATGTCATCAGCAAAATCAAGATCTTCTAGTTGGGTCCCATGTACTCAGTCAATACCTGTGGTACCTGTGCAGCATTTTTTCATTATGAAGTCTATTGTAATCCCAAAAAGTAAAGGAGACAGTATACATCCTTGTTTCACATCTGTTTCAATCTGGAACCATTCACTCATCCCTTCTTCTGTCTTGACTGCACAAACATATCCATTGTATAAATCCTTAATGATGTTGACAATTTTAGATGGTATTTCATATAGACATAAAATTCTCCATAATGAATCTCTGTGTATGCTATCAAATGCCTTTTTAAAATCTATGAAGTTCAGTATTAATGGTTTCTGCTTTTCAATATGTTCTTCAAGTATTCTGAGAGTAAAGATCTGGTCGAGACAGCTTCTCCCTTTTCGAAATCCTGCTTGTTCTTCTCTCACTGCAGTATCCACTATATCTTTGAGTCTATTCAAAATGACCTTGCAAAATATTTTTGACACAACTGATATTAAGGTTACTCCTTTCCAGTTGTTATAGTCACTAAGGTTGCCCTTTTTTGGTATTTTAACAATGATTCCTTTCTTCCAATTAGAAGGGACCTTTTCTTCTTTCCAAATCATGTTAAACATTCTCTGTAGTTGTCTCATGTTGTCACTATTGATAGCTTTTAGCATTTCGGCTGTTATTTCATCTTCACCTGCAGCTTTGTTGTTAGCCATTAAATTCACTGCTGTTTCAATTTCATGCAATTTAATTTCATCTAGGTTGACATTTAGTTGTGGGGCTGGTAAGTCAGTTTCAAGGTTTAACAATTGTTTTGGGTGTGGTCGATTAAGTATTTCTTGGAAGTGTTCAGCCCATCTTTGCTTTTGGTCTTTATTTGATGGTAATAGTGTTCCAGTTTTGCTAAGGATTGGTCTCTCTTTATATGCAATAGTACCTGTTAGCCTCTTTTGTATGTTATGTAAAGTTTTGCTGTCTCCTGTTTTTGCTGCTTTTTCTGCCTCTTTCGCCATATTGTCTATGTATTCTCTTTTATCCCTTCTAGCTGAACTTTTTACTTTCTTGTCTATTTCTTTGTATTTTGCTTTTGCCAAATCTCTGTCATGATCTGTTTTTGCATTCAGCAATAAACTGCTCGTCTTTCATGTATATACTTCCATGTTTTATCTGATATCCATGCTTTTCTATTTGGTTTTTCCAGTCCAGCGCTTACTTTTGCTGCTTAGTTCATCTGTTAATTCTTTAGCTGCCCCTTGTCTGTATAAGCTTCTTATATTCGATGTTCCAAATCTAATATTTTTTTTGACGTTCAAAGGTCGTTATCCATTTTTATCCGTCCACTTTCGAGGCTTCTCTATTTGTTCAGTGACACTAATATTTTTGTACGGAGATAGAGTCCTTGACCCCATGCTTTAACCTCAGATCTGGAGGACCAGGGTGCAAGTTTCGTCTGACCGCTACCCATAATCCCAACGAATTATAAATGTCTTGAAACTGAACAGACTTCGCCGATTAGGCCATGTAGAGAGAATGAAAGAGAACAGACAAACGAAAAGTATGTATGCACAAGAGATGAGAGAAACAAGACCAAGGGGTAGACCAAGACAGAGATGGAAAGATAGCATAGAAGAGGATATAAAAGAAATTGGTGTCACCAACTGGAGAAAGAAGATTAGGAATAGAGAGGAATGGAGGCGAACTTTTATCTGCAGCAATGAGCCTTAATAGCTCAGAAAGCTGAAGAAGAAGAAGATAATACAATAATACATGTTAGTCACACATAGATCCTGTTTTTAATACTCGAATAGTTGAACGTTAGCCCCTGCTTAAGGAGGATCCTTCAGATTAGATGGCTAGATAACATCAGTAATGAATAGCTATGGCAGAAAACGAACCAACCCACAGGGAAAGAAATGATAATGAAAATACGATGGAGATGGATAGGTCATACACTTTGAATAGGTCATACACTAACCTACCACCAGACAGGCTCTTACCCGGAATCCCCAGGGTAAGAGGAAAGGAGGAAGACCTAGAAACACCAGGTGAAGGAGTCTTGAAGCAGAGATTAGAAAGGTGGACTACAACACCTACACACAAGGACAAAACAAAAATAATGAAAATTCCCATTAATCAAAATGGAAAAATACATGTAGAAGGGACAGATGTTGAAGAAGTCAATCAATTTGCACACCTTGGCAGCTACATAGCCCAGGATGGTGACAACAGAAAGGAAGTTGGAATTAAAATTGCAAAAGCACCATTAATCTTCAAGAATCTTGAGAACATATGGTATTCAAAAGTTATAAGCACAAAAACCAAGTTACGATTTTTCAGTTCAAATGTAATATCCACCCTCATTTAAGCATGTGAAAGCTGGAAAACAAATAAAAAATAGACAAGAAATTAGACTCTTTTGAAAACAAATGCCTAAGGAAAATACTCGGCATCGAGTGGAACGAATTCAAGAACAATGCAGAGGTAAGACAGATGACTGAACAACAACCAGTCTCATGGGTGATCAGGAAAGGGAGATGGACATATGTTGGTCACGTGATGAGAAGAAACAATCAGAGAATATCAAAACAAGTTATCAAGTGGAACACAACAGGCCAAAGAAAAAAAGCCAGACCACGTGAAACTCTAAAGAGGACACTGTTAAGAGAGGCCAAATTAACAGGCATAAAATCCCTTGATGAGGTTGAAAAGCTCGCCGGAAAACAGGAAAAATTGGCGAACTACCTTGCGAGTCCTATCTGACGTTTAACGGCACGGGAAGGATATAAGAACAACACCTAGAGACAGATCGAAGAATCAGCCCAGGATAGAAATAAATGGAGAGCCACTGTTGATGGCCTATGCCCCTGCTGCAGATAGGAGTAAATAAGACAAGGAAATAAGGACGAAAGCTGAACGTTAGTCAGACAGACATATATTGTGTTTTAGACAGTCAAATAGCTGCACGTTAGTCAGACAGACACAGAATTTGGTTTTTTTTTATACTTTAAAAAGGTACACGTTAGTCTAACAGACACAGATTATGTTCCTAAGTACTTAGATGGTAGACATATATTCTGTTTCTATGTATTTAAATAAGTACAGGTTAGTCACACATATATAGATTATGTTTCTGTGTATTTAAAAAGACGCTCGTTTTTCAAAGAGAATATGTATTTTGTTTCTTGATACTCAAGCAGGTAGACGTTAGTCAGACATAAGTTCTGATTCTTGATACTCAAGCACGTTAGTCAGACATAAGTTCTGATTCTTGATACTCAAGCACGTTAGTCAGACATAAGATCTGTTTCTTGATGCTCAACCAAGTAGATGTTAGTCAGACAAAAGTTCTGTTTCTTGATACTCAAGCACGTTAGTCAGACAAAAGTTCTGATTCTTGATACTCAAGCACGTTAGTCAGACATAAGTTCTGTTTCTTGATACTCAAGCACGTTAGTCAGACATAAGTTCTCATTCTTGATACTCAAGCACGTTAGTCAGACATAAGTTCTGATTCTTGATACTCAAGCACTTTAGTCAGACATAAGTTCTGTTTCTTGATACTCAAGCACGTTAGTCAGACATAAGTTCTGTTTCTTGATGCTCAACCAAGTAGATGTTAGTCAGACAAAAGTTCTGTTTCTTGATACTCAAACACTATAGTCAGACATAAGTTCTGTTTCTTGATACTCAAGCACGTTAGTCAGACATAAAATCTGTTTCTTGATGCTCAACCAAGTAGATGTTAGTCAGACAAAAGTTCTGTTTCTTGATACTCAAACAGGTAAACGTTAGTCAAACATAAGTTCTGTTTCTCGATACTCAAGCAGGTAAACATTAGTCAGACGTAAGTTATGTGTCTTGATACTCAATGACGTTAATCAGACATAAGTCTTTATCTTGATACTCAAGCAGTTAGAAGTTAGTCAGACATAAGTTCTGTTTCTTGATACTCAACTTATGTTCTGTACGTTTTCAGATCCGAGAGAGCTAGAAAGCGGAGACATCTTCGCCATTTAAGAAGTCGTGATGAGCTTCAGCGACGTCGGAAACGTCGTCACCATGCGGATGCTGATGAAGAGGAGTCCCTCCACAGAGAGATGCCACGAAAGAAGGACAAACACAGCGGAATAAAGACCCACAAAGGACAAGAGAAACTAAACAAACTTAAGAAACTCAACGGGCAGCGTAGTAAACATAACAAACAAGGCAGGCAGCAAAAACATGGACACAAAAAACACGCAAAACACGCCCATAACCAGAAACATGCAAATCAAAATACCCCGGATGTTCACTGGAAGGGAGCCTACTCTAAAAACATCGCGGGGAAGATTTTGTATGAGTACTAGGAAATCACACGTTTTAGTTTGTCTAGAAAAAACTATATCATTTATCTGTGTCGCCCCCTAAACTATACGTGACTGTTTGCATGATCTGAGTGTGCTATATAAGTGTTCCATATATATATATATATGGAACATATATATATATATATATATATATATATATATATATAATACATTTCCCCACTTCATATTTGATTTACGCCATTAATAGACTTGATTTACAGCCATTTATATCTGTGGTTTACAACCATCTATAGCCATAATTTATATAAAGTGTTGAATATGCTCTTTAAGGAGATTTTGAAGTGATTTTTTGTGTAAAAAAATTAAAATTAAGAATGACATCCTCCAGTTTTCCTTTATCTAAACTTGTTACTTTCTTCTACCTAAACTTGTTACTTTCTTCTTCTATATAAACTTGTTATTTTCACCTCCCTACTACTATTCGGTTGTGGGAAAAATAGAGCTGATGCTCATCTTTCCGTCCAGGTATGAACCTTCCTGTCATTTACGTTACATCGCGATCCCAAGTGTCACCTGCCCCCTCTGTCGATAGAAATATCCTGTGGTGCCGCGGTGGTGTAGTAGTTATAATATTGGCCTGCCGATCAGAAGACCCAGAGTTCAATTTCGCACTTGAGCGGAATTTTTTTCGGACCGGCCGGCACAGGGCAAACAAACAAACAACAAAATATTTTAAAAATGGGTTCCTGGGGTTTCTCTAAGAAAAGAAAGGCGACGAAGACAGGTGATGACATCCTTTATCTCAAATGCTGTAGTGGCCTAGAGATGTGAAGGCACTACCACTTCACAGCACAACGGCAAGCACATACTGTGGTACATTAGTCTCCTGCAGGCCTTCGACTACCATTATTCTTATCTATCTTGTGGTCACCAATCTCCCTGGAGAACCCAGCACAGACAATCGTTGACAGATTCTGCAGGAAGATAGAAAGTCCAGTTGACAGTTGAAAGAAAGAGATCTCCCCCCCCCCCCCCTTTTCCATTTTGTCTATTTTTTTTTTCTTTTGTTAGTGCGAGAAAAGTGACTTTTATCTCCTTTTAGTCTTTATATAAATTTTACGTGTGTGTGTGTGCGTGAAAGGGATAGACATAGTGAGAGAAAGAGTGAAGGAGAGAGAGAGAGAGAGCCTGTGTGTGTGTGCTAAAGACAGAGAGAGAGAGAGTGAAAGAGAGAGAGTGCGTGTGTGAGAGAGAGAGAGAGTGAAAGCGAGAATGTGCTTGAGAGAGAGCGTGAAAGCGAAAGAGTGTGCGAGAGTGAGAGAGAGAGAGTGAATTAATGTGGAAGAGGATTGGACAGAAAGAGGAGGAGAGTGAGAATGAGAGAGAGAGAGAGAAAGAAAGTGAAAATGAGAGAATGAGAATGAGAGAGAGAATGAGAGTGAAAATGTGAAAGAGAAAATGAAAGAGAGAGAATGAGAAAGTGAGAATGTAAGGGGGAGAGAGAGAGAGAAAGTGAGAATGAGAGAGAGTGAAAGATAGAGAATGAGAGAATGAAAGCGAGAAAGTGCGTGAGAGAGAAGGGGAGAATTAAACATAGAGAGCGAGAGAATGAAAGCAAAAGAGTACGTGAGAGAGAGAAAGAGAAAGCGACAGAGAGAAACAGTGAAAGGGAGTGAGTGCGTATGTGAGAGAAAGAGAGAAAGAGAAGGAAGGAATGAACTTTAATTTCAAAGAATCATGAAATGGGAGTGGCGATTCCTTGGACACGTTCTGTTCTTCATTACACCCTCTGTCAGGTATTCAACATTATTAGGAGTGGCGAACCCATGGCCTAGCGCCAAAATTGGCGAGCACGCCATTTTTCTTTTTCTGTACCACACGATACCAAAACAAGTTCGCACTTCAAAAGATACGGTCAAATTACATGCACTAAGAGCATGTAAGGGACGTATACTTGTTAATATCGTTAAACAGTTTTAGTACTCTTTCTCAAAACGTTTAGTGCGGAAGAGAACTGGATGAGGAAGAGAGAGTGAGAGAGAGAATCAGAGAGTGAAAATGAGAGAGAGAGAAAGTGAGAATGAGAGAGAGAGAGAAAGAGAGAGAGGGTGAGAATGAAAGAGAGAGAGGGAGAGAGAAATGAAGAGTGGTAGAGAGATTGAAACAAAGAGGACGAAGTGAGTGAGAGAAAAAAAGAGAGGGAGAGATAGAGAGATGAGGAGAAGTAAAGTTCATAGTATACAAAAATCAGACACTAGGAATAAAGAAGAAAAAAACACGAACAAGACATAAGACGAAGAAATCCCAAGTGACGTAGCCACTTCCAGGGATGACAAATATCCCTTAAACAATCCAAGCCCTCAATCATTAGCAGCAACAGCGACCGCTCCCGTGGTCTTGGCGCCAGTTTCAACTCCGAGAAGATTTTAAAATCATCTGAAATATTAATCAGAACGTAAGATGAATGAAGTGGAGGGAGAGAGGGGATCCCTCATAATTGAAAAAAAGAGCAATCTGTGGCTTTGAGCACACACACACACACACACACACGCACACACACACACACACAGAGATGGAGGGAAAACGTACAATTAGCTTACCACAGAAGCAAAAACACTCCATAATGGTTGGTTTGTTTACGAGCAGGTTGGTGGTACTTCTCATGAAACCCAGACAGCCCGTGTTGTGGATTAAAACAGAATGGTTAATCAATATAGTATGTAAACAGGGAACAAAGTTAAGTGCTCTCTCTCTCTCTCTCTGTCTTTCTCTTTAGCATATACACACACACGTTCACTCTTTCTCTCTTTATGTGTCATTCTATTTAACACACACACACACACTCTCTCTTTCTTCTTTCTCTATGTCTTTCTATTTAACATACACCACTTTCTCTCTGCGTTATTTCCTTTAAAGCGCGCGCGCACACACACACACACACACACACACTCTCTCTCTCTCTTTCACTCTTTCTACCACACTCTGTGTCATTCTCTTTAAAATACATACATATACTCTCTCTTTTTCACACTTTCTCTCTCTCTCTCACTGTCATTCTCTTTAGCACGAACACGCACTCTCTCTCTCTCTCTCTCTCTCTCTCTCTGTTTTTACTTTTTTTGGGGGGGGGGGAGGGCGCGAAGTTTAGCACTGGCTTATAACATTCTTCCAGGAGACGTTACGCGCGAGACACACAAACACTCTATACTATCAAGACAACTGTTTGCAGAGGTACGAAGTCCAGTCACAGAGCACTTGTCACGTGCAAGCAAGCAAAGAAAGGACAAGTTAACCTTCACACTACTAAAATGCACCACGCGAGGGTGTTCGCAGATCTGAACGTTCCTCGGGTAAGAACTATGAAGTAGGAAGCAACGAGGCTTGCGCACAGTAAGGAGGTAAAGCCAGGACCGTAGACAGCCATGCCGGGTCCTGGGGTCAGTTATTGGGGGTGGGGGAGCATCATTAGGCCCCTTTAATCAGTCCAGGCCACAGGGTTATAATCCTGGTTCTCCACCCCAACCCGCTTTTCTCTCTCTCTCTCTCTCTCTCTCTCTGTCTTTCCCTCTTTTTCTTTCTCTTTCTTTAAGCATCTTTCTTTCTTTTTTTTCTCTCTCTTTCTCGTTTGTCTTGATAAAGCATAGCTTTGTATTCCTCTCTCTCTCTCTCTCTCTCCTCTCTCTCTCTCTCTCTTTCTACAAACGCCTGTCCTTTGGCTTTTTTCCGCTCTTGCCCAAGTGAGCCCTCTGTTGCTCAACATCCTCTCTGTTGTTCTTCTCCATGTCTCCTTTGGTCTACCCTTACTTCTGTTCGTTCCCCTGTGGTGTATTCCTAGCTTGGAAAAAAAACACAAAGCACATTCATGGCCTGAGATAAAGCATTTAGTGTCAGGTTATGGCTTCAGCATGTCTCTACTGGAGTCGGTGGTTCGAGCCTCGGTCATTCTCTTACTATTTTTTTTTATTTTGCCAATGACTTAAGAGCTTTTCATTGTTCTAGACTAAACCATACAATTATGTGCTCTGAAAAATTACCCAGAACCCGTTTACCAGTAGCAAGCACATTATATGAAGAGAGGAAGGCCAGTAGAGATGGACTTAACTAGATTTTAATACTGGGGTTCGGTGAGAAATTAGCTAGATTTTAATACCGGGGTTCGGTGAGAAATTAGCTAGATTTTAATATTGGGGTTCGGTGAGAAATTAGCTAGATTTTAATACTGGGGTTCGGTGAGAAATTAGCTAGATTTTAATATTGGGGTTCGGTGAGAAATTAGCTAGATTTTAATATTGAGGTTCGGTAAGAAATTAACTAGATTTTAATACCGGGGTTCGGTGAGAAATTAGCTAGATTTTAATACTGGGGTTCGGTGATAAATTAGCTAGATTTTAATACTGGGGTTCGGTGAGAAATTAGCTAGATTTTAATACTGAGGTTCGGTGAGAAATTAGCTAGATTTTAATACTGGGGTTCGGTGAGAAATTAGCTAGATTTTAATACTGGGGTTCGGTGAGAAATTAGCTAGATTTTAATACTGGGGTTCGGCGAGAAATTCTAAGCCGGTGAAAAAATATTCAGATTCCCCCCCCCCCCCCCCCAAAAAAAAAAAACAATTCTACTTTCATCCACAAGGGGGGCCCTACGAACCGCTCCTTAAAACAAGTGAAAGCCTTCGAGCTCCGAACCAATGCACCGGCTGGATCCCCCCCCCAACCCCACACACACAGAGGTTCAGTGAACCTGGCCTGTAGAAAAATGAAACTCGTCTGGCAGAGGTCGTGAGAGAAACTTACAATTCGATGAGGAAGCAGTCATACGCGCCATCTTTACACTCAGGTCAGTTGCCATTGGTTACTTCAGATTTTCCTTTCACGCATAAATACATACTCTTTTAGTGTTTAAAATTAACGGTGGATTCATCATTTCATACATACACAGAAATAACGCGCGCGCGTGTGTGTGTGTGTGCATGTGTATATGCGCGTGTGATGTACGTATGTGTGAAGATAGCAAGATATGTATGTAATATTGAACGCAGTATATTGGTCTGTGTTTTTTTAATGCACTGACAATAATACAGGGCATTAAAAGGAAAATGTTGTTTGCGCATGTTCAAAGATAACCGGAAACGGAAATAAAGTAATATAAGTCGCATCTTGACTTTTGAAAGATTTTAAAAAAAAAAAAAAGTTCCACTGCAAAAAATATTCTCAATGAAGAAAGTTCTAAACTAGAACAATAAAAGAACTGATTTGTTCAAATGAAGAACAGGCTATAAATTTTCACTTTGTATTCAAGTGTGTGTGTGTGTGTTTGCTTTGTAAAATATGTTTCTGTATTAATCTGCCCCATAAAACAGACATCTGCATGTGAAAAGATGTATATGTGTTCTAGATATTTCCTAAACACGCAATAGGATTACTTTATAACTTGTGCATGCAATATTAATCACTTTTTTTCCAGCAAAGATAAGAGAAATGGCGACTGCTGGTTCTGGTAATAAAGACAGACAGGATTTTGTGGTTTACAAAAAAAAAACAGGCAGAAAGTATGAGGAGAGTGGCAAGGAACGAGAGTGGCAGAAAACATGATGAGGACGTATAACTGAAGGATATGCAACAATCTAATATTTCGGCTAAAGCTTTTCTTTTAAGGATCACATAGCAAAACAACTCAACAGATAAAAACAGAGTTAAAAACTAAACAGTTTGCTGTTTTTTACCCCCCCCACCCCACCCCACCCCATCAACCCCCTTGTAAGAATGCCTTGTGCCTGTCTTTCTTAACAAGGAGGATACCAAAAGAGCTGTTTAATTTCTTTTATCTGTTGTTCATGTTTCATCTTATGGTGTTGTTTTTGCATTGCGATACGGGAAAGAAAGACTTTAGGCGAAATATTGGATTGTTGTATTGTTGTATATCCTTCATTTACACGTCTTTATCACGCTTTCTGCCATTCTTGTCCCTCTATCTTTTTTTTGTGTGTAAAACTGAACCATACACCTCTACCTTTATTTCCAACAAATAATTGCCTGAGATTAAGAACTTCGTCAATTTCTCACAGTTTCAAGAAGCATAACAATTGCACAACACGAACACTTTAAAGGTCTAATGCTTCAATCATCCTCATTGTTATTATACCTAGTAAAGCTTATATTTATCACTTGCTAGTTCGAATTTGCGTTGATTTTTTTCTGTTATCTCTTTGTTATATGTGATTCATCGTATGTTGTTATATTACTCGGTTAGCATTGTGTCCCGATGTTTGTGTGTCTTATTCTGTTAACATTGCATTTTAACGTATGTGTGTCTTAGTCTGTTAACACTGCATTTTAACGTATGTGTGTCTTAGTCTGTTAACACTGCATTTTAACGTGTGTGTGTCTGTTAATATTGTATTTTAAGATATGTGTGTCTTACTCTGTTAGCATTGTATCTTGATGTGTGTGTGTGTCTTACTCTGTTAACATTAAGTCTTGATGTGTGGGTGTCTTACTCTGTTAATATTGTATTTTAACGTATGTATGTCTTGCTCTGTTAGCATTGTATGTTAATGTATATTTGTCTTACTCTGCTAACATTGTATTTTAAAGTATGTGTGTCTTACTCTGGTAGCATTGTATTTTGATGCATGGGTTAAAGAAGAAGAAGAAGTTATCTTTGATAACCAGGCCGACTAAACACAGATCGATCAAATCACCCAATTTAAATTTCTTAAAGAATTTCAGTCTTGATCTTTTTTTCCCCTGGAAAGCTTTCAAATAAAGCCACTGTTAAATCCACATCCAATAAATGGCTTTTGTCCTATGTGAAACAATTATAGGAAGGAATAACTCAAGATAATGACCAACAAGGCACAAATTACTGGAAAGACTTGGAAATACGCGTATGTTAGCTACATTATTCCATCCACATGTTGCGTCGATCTAGAAGTTAAATTTCTTATTTTGGGTCGATCTAGAAGTTGATTTCTTATCTTTTACTGACATTTTATCGAGGCTGTGTGTATGTGAAAACTATTTAGCTAATAAACCGATTATAGGTATATCAAATGTAGTTTTATGAATAAAAAAAAATGTCACCACAGAGTGTTTCTGTGGAAATTTTGCTGTAAACATTAGTTGAATGACAAAACTGGGACATAAAAAAACACGAGAAATTGGTATATCCCGTAAAGGAATTGTAAGGTAAAAAGTAAAATTCCCATTTTCATGCCATTAAAGCATATTTGGAATGCGCTGTTAGGCCCATATTTCCAAGACCATCGACACATGAAAGTGTGATGTGGTCAGTATCACGGCTGGTCGCATTTCCCTTCCCAGATTTCTTTAATGTCAATTTTTTTAGGCTGGGTGGACCCCGAGGCCTTTGTGATGTGTTAGTCATCATCATCATCATCATCATCATCATCATCATCATCGTCATCATCATCATCGTCATCATCATCATCATCATCATCGCCTTTCACTCCCTTGAGAGCATAAGCCACGAATAAAGGCTCTCCATTCATTTCTGCTCTTGGAAATATTCTCGGCTTTCTTCCATGCACTGGTACCAGAAGACAAATCCTCACTGCTGGGACTTGAACCTGGTACCACCGGATTAGTAGACTGAGCGTCTAACTACTCAACTAACTAGGCCGTCAATGCTGCCAGTGTGCCATACTGTGAAACATCTGTTTCTATACAAAGGTTTTTCCCTACCCACACGGACAGCATGAGTGTCACAGTTCATCAGAGCTTGAAGACCCCAGGGAAAGCTAATCAAACTTATTTCTACTATTTAGCTCATACATCGTGAGAAACTTCCAGTTAACAATCATTTTTTACATTTGTATTCACCATGTCAAATGCTGGTCTGCGTGGCTGCCCCAAGAGAACGGATGACAGATAAGTTTTTTTTACCCTGTTTTATCTTCGGATTTGCCTTTTTCTATTGTCCTTGATAAAGGTATTTTTTCAGAAATATTCGGTTGTTATTGTTGTCTTTCATACCACTTCCTTCCTTCCTTCCTTCTTTCCTTCTTTCTTTCCTTCCTTCCTTTACTTTGCTTTCTCTCTTCCTCCCTCCCTTTCTCTCTTCCTTCTTTCCTTTTCCTTTCCTTTCTTACCTCTTTCCCTTCCCTTTCCTTCTTTTCACTTCATTCCTTTCCTTCCTTTCTCCCTTTCTCCCTACCTTTCTCCTTTTTTCTTTCCTTTTCTTCCTTACCTTTCCTACCTGCTTCCCTTATATTTCCTCATTTCCCTTTCATTCCTTTCCCTTCCTTCCTTTCCCTTTTTTCCTTTCTTTCATTTTCTTTCCTTTCATCCTTTCTTTTTTCCTTCCTTCCTTCACCATATTCTCGTAAAACTGCGTCATACAATTTCGTCAAACTCTGTTCCCCGGGAAAATATATCCTTCCTGTTGGCAATTCTCTCACAGCCATCATTAGACGATAATGATAAAACATCTTTCAGATATTTACAAACTATCCTGATGAGCTGCCGTACTGATTCACCAGCTCTGTATTTGTTTTATGCGTGATCCGCTTAAATCCGCGTTTATAGCACTACTAAAGGAACTAGGTGTAAAGAAATGTGAGGACCACAAGACTATCAGCCTCTCATGTCATATAACAAAGCTACTTTTGAGAATTATTATGAGAAGAACAAAGGAAAAAGATAAAAATGGAAATAGCAGATCAACAGTTTGGATTTGTTGAAGGAAAGGGAACACACAATGCCATTTATGCTTTACGAACACTAACAGAAAGAGCTTTAGAAGTACGGAAAGATCTCTACTTATGCTTCATTTATTACACCAAGGCATTCGACAAGGTGAAACATAACGAAATTATTAAAACGCTAGAAGACATAAACATAGATGCCATAGACCTGAGGACTGTAAAACATCTATACTGGCAGCATGAAGCAGCAATTCGAGTTGAAAATAAAACTGGAAAATACCAACCAATAAAACGGAATGCAACAGGGGTGTGTACTATCTCCAGACCCTTTTTCTCTGTACAGCGAGAATATTCTAAGAATGGTCATTACAAGACCAGGTATAAAAGTAGGAGGATACAATATTAACAACCTTCGGTATGCTGACGACACAGTACTGATATCTGAGAACCAACAAGACCTGCAAAATCTCTTGGATAATGTCGCCAAAGGAAGTGAATAGAAAGGCCTTACTTTGAACACCAAAAAGACAGACAATAGTTATATAAAAGAAACAGAATCCACCAAAATGCTGTATAAAATTAAATGGAACTATTCTAAAGGTAAAAGTAATCATGTCATGCATTAAAGGCATATAGGGATATTGTGATAGTGCCCATATTTTCATTGACCTGTCAGCATACTAGAGGGTGATATGGTCAGTATCACGCCTGGCTGCCTTTCCTTCCCCAACTCCAGAAGAAGTCGGGTACCCATTTCTACAGCTGGGTGACTGGGGTGCCTCCTGCCGGATTCGAACCCCCGACCTTCGCCATGAGACCAGTGTACTAACCACTTCGTCACTCAGACACCCTATTCTAAAGCAGGTGCAGAAATTCAAATACCTTGGAGCAGTAATAACTTCAGATGGAAATGCAAAACAGAAATTAAGAACAGAATAGGCCAAGCAAAGACTGCATTTCAGAGAATGAGAAACATATTAGCTAACACATCTTTATCAATGAATGTTAGAAAACGAGTCCTAAAATGTTATATTGAACCTATCTTGTTATATGGAAGTGAATCATGGACAATAGGCAGGTTTGCACAAACGTCTTTAGAAGCAGCAGAAATGTGGTTTATTAGAAGAATATTGCGAATTCCCCAGACAGCAAAAATAACTAATGAAGAATGTTTGAGCAGAGCTGGAGATAACAAAAATCCTTGCAAAAAAATAAATAAGAGAGAGAGACAATGTACTTTCATAGGATATGCAATGAGAAGATTGAAAATATTATAACAACAGGAAAAATAGAGGGAAGAAGAGCTAGGGGAAGACCAACAGAAATGATACTGAACAGTCTGATGAAATTGTGCGAGAGGAGATCACCAAACTGAGCTGATGGCCTGCATGAAGGATCGTGTACTCTGGAGAAGCATAATAGCCAACGCCTATCGGCACGGCACATGATGATGATGATGATGATGATATTTGTTTTATCTATCATAAAACAAAAGTCTTTCCCATTGTATTTAGAGAAAAATCGTTACTCCATGAAGATTCAGAAAGCTAAAGAGAAACAAAACAATAATAATAATTTAAAAAAAAACTCAGGCTTTCGGTACAGGCAATGAAATTCGTTGTTCAAAGCCGCGTTCACGTCAGGAACAGATTTCAAGTCCACGTGGAACTGATTTCAAGTCCACGTGGAACTGATTTCTGATTTCTTTCCAGACTTAGGAAACGAAATCTCTGAACATGAGAGTTCAATAAAAAGTGTTTTCTCCCCGCTCCCCTTCAAGAGCCACTATTAAAACTGAATACTATACCAGGATGGCTTAATCGCGTGGAAGAGAAAGATAATAACAAAACAAGAGTGAGTAGCTCAACATGTGATTTGGTAAAATTTCCAGTAAATTTCTTTTAAGACTGGAATAAAAAAAAACAAGGTTAGAATGACATCGTCAGACTTTGGAATACAACGTGCCATATGATAACTGAGAAGCTGGAAAATGGGTAAACATTGTTTGTGTGTATGTCTCTGTTGTATGAGATTTTTCTTGTTCCTGTTCAGATCGCTAGTATTTTTTTTTGGCTTTAGCCCCGACACGCTTGGTTAGTATTTTGAGATATGTTTTTCCTTCATACTCCCTTTCTTCTTCTTCTTCTTCTTCTTCTTCTTCGAAGTTTCCCACTGACTATCAGGTTCTTAGAACTTTCTGTCTTGTATCAGTCGACCTGTTCTACGTCAGTTACTCGCCCATTATAATAACAGAAATACAAGTATACCATTATAATTACAGAAATACGAGTATACCATTATAATAACAACAGAAATACGAGTATACCATTATAATAACAACAAAAATACGAGTATACCATTATAATAACAGAAATACGAGTATACCATTATAATAACAGAAATACAGGTATACAATTATAATAACAGAAATACAAGTACGCCATTATAATAACAGAAATACGAGTATACCATTATAATAACAGAAATACAGGTATACAATTATAATAACAGAAATACAAGTACGCCATTATAATAACAGAAATATGAGTATACCATTATAACAACAGACATACGAGTATGCCATTATAATAGCAGAAATACGAGTGTACCATTTTAATAACAGAAGTACGAGTATACCACAGGATAAACTGCAGCTGTCTCCATATGTTTATGTGTATGAGTGTGCGAATTTATCCTCGCATGCGACTCATCAAATTTCTTCTTCTTCTTCTTCTTCTTCTCCTTCTTCCCCATTTCTTAACACTTTGGAAATAAAAATCAATCAGTCATTTCTTCTTCTTCTCTTCTTCTTCGAAGTTTCCCACTGACTATCAGGTTCTTAGAACTTTCTGTCTTGTATCAGTCGACCTGTTCTACGTCAGTTACTCGCCCATTATAATAACAGAAATACAAGTATACCATTATAATTACAGAAATACGAGTATACCATTATAATAACAGAAATACGAGTATACCATTATAATAACAGAAATACGAGTATACCGTTATAATAACAGAAATACGAGTATACCATTATAATAACAGAAATACGGGTATACAATTATAATAACAGAAATACAAGTACGCCATTATAATAACAGAAATACGAGTATACCATTATAATAACAGAAATACAGGTATACAATTATAATAACAGAAATACAAGTACGCCATTATAATAACAGAAATATGAGTATACCATTATAACAACAGACATACGAGTATGCCATTATAATAGCAGAAATACGAGTGTACCATTTTAATAACAGAAGTACGAGTATACCACAGGATAAACTGCAGCTGTCTCCATATGTTTATGTGTATGAGTGTGCGAATTTATCCTCGCATGCGACTCATCAAATTTCTTCTTCTTCTTCTTTTTCTTCTTCTCCTTCTTCCCCATTTCTTAACACTTTGGAAATAAAAATCAATCAGTCATTTCTTCTTCTTCTTCTTCTTCTTCGTGCCCATTCCTTAACACTTTGGAAATAAAAAATCAATCACTCATTTCTTCTTCCTCCTCTTCTTTTTCTTTGAGTACCTGCTGAACTCATCAACTTTCCGACCCACTGAGGCTCAATGCTGATTACAAGACCCGCCTCCTCTCCTCCCTGTTCCTGATCTTTTCTTGCCAGTTGTCGACTCCAAGAGAGCGTATATCTTCTTCTAGGTTGTCTCGCCTTCGTCGTCTAGGTCTACCTCTTGGTCTGTCACCTTTCATCACCTCCGTATAAGCCCATCTCTGTCTGTCCTCCTCCATTCTCTCTAACATCTCTATTATTTATGTATAATACTTGATTCATACACACATACATACAGGACCTAATGGAGGGGGAGGGGGTTAAAGGTGAGGGAATTCATTGGTGCATCCGACGTTTCCCTGTTTTACGGATGGGGAAAAGCAGGGGGAAGGGGGAGCATTGTGCATTAACCCTTTTGCTCCAAAAACAGCACTGATAGGGTTGGTAGATCGTACACGCTTGAGCAAAACAGTGTTCAGTGTGATATTTTGTCGAGGACTTAAAAAAAATAGAAATGAAACGAAGCATATTCCTAACACAGGCCATAGTTTGATATTATAGGGTAGCTTCCTTATAGTTTGTTTGTTCTGAAATTTTTCAACCAATTTGTTTTTTTTCCTTGCATACCATGATAAATAATTCAAGAATGAAAGAGTTAAAACAGAATGGCTGATCAAAAGGATAGGCAATTGTAGTGATTGCGAGAAGAAGTGTTTTTTTGTTTTTTGTTTTTGTTGTCATATTACAAAACTTCGCTCATGGGGACTTGCGTATATAGACACACACACACATATACACGCATATAAATAAATATATATATACATATACACGCACATACAAATATATATATATATACACACACGCATATATATTTATATAGGTATGCATACATAACGCTGTAGCACTAGAAAAAGCCATGCATGTGGGCCTGAAATAGACAGCTTAATCTCAAATTCATGGCACCTGACAAAGCAGAACAAGAGATGTTAATCAATGCAAAGATAAAGCATGGATTGTATTTGAACAAATAAACAACTTAATTTATCTTGCACGCCAAATAACACAGAGGCGGAAAATGTGAAACGGAAATCAATAGGAGATTACAGATGACCAAATGGACATTTCGGCAAAAAGAGACAAATCCTCGCAGAGAAGGGCATCTGTGAAAGAATATATTCTGGGCATAATCTTTACATCTAAAACAAGGGAATTAAACAGGGAAATGGGAAAGAGATTTAAGGTCCTATATGTTGAAAGGTCTTTCACGAGCAGGAGAAAGTAAGCGAGAAATAACGCAGAGAATGAAGTAGATGTCTGAAGAGAAATGATGAGAAGATGTACACTTTTGTCACTCCTTGGTGTAAGGCGCGATTTAGTGGTGAATGCTGTATGTGTGACGACTCATGTTGTAAGTGGTGACAGCTCAGCATACAACAACATCCAAACAAACGAAAACTTCATGCTAACTTTAACCACCACTCAGGAACGGCCTTCTCATTAAAGAGCAGGTCCAAGCATAAGCCCAATTAAAGAGCAGGTCCAAGCATAAGCCCAATTAAAGAGCAGGTCCAAGCATAAGCCCAATTAAAGAGCAGGTCCAAGCATAAGCCCAATTAAAGAGCAGGTCCAAGCATAAGCCCAATTAAAGAGCAGGTCCAAGCATAAGCCCAATTAAAGAGCAGGTCCAAGCATAAGCCCAATTAAAGAGCAGGTCCAAGAATAAGCCAAACTCCAAGATCTCGCATATATACTCCAAATTTAATCACTTTCTCAGCAATCGTATATACAGATAAAGACTTTGCATGCTTCTTTCGTCCAGCCTCTGCTTTTCAAATAACTGTTCTCCCAATAGAAGTCCCGTCAAAAAAACATCTTGTGACCAGCTTTAACAACAACTCAGTTACGTGACCAAATGACCAAATTATCGTTCCCTAAACATGTGTTACTGTGACGCCTAAACCGCCACGACACACGTAGCAACCCATACACTGCTATGTATCATCTGCTTTATAGTGGGCTAGATATATCTTGAGGAGATTGTTCACTGGACCTCCTTCTCAGAAATGTGTTTACCTGACAAGCTGATTCAATGGACCTCCTTCTCACAAAGATGACTACCTGACAAGCTGATTCAGTGGACCTCCTTCTCACAAAAATGACTACCTGACAAGCTGATTCAGTGGACCTCCTTCTCACAAAAATGACTATCTGACAAGCTGGTTCAGTGGACCTCCTTCTCACAAAGATGACTACCTGACAAGCTGATTCAGTGGACCTCCTTCTCACAAAGATGACTACCTGACAAGCTGGTTCAATGGACCTTCTTCTCACAAAGATGACTACCTGACAAGCTGGTTCAATGGACCTTCTTCTCACAAATATGACTACCTGACAAACTGGTTCAATGGACCTATTTTTCTGTCTCTTCTCACGATAGCTCACCTGGACAAGCTTTCTTAAAATGGCAACTCACATGAACAAACTTTCTGAACATGATCGATCATCCGGAACAACTTTCTAAGCATGATTGTTCATCTGGATAAGCTTTATTACATGACTTTTCGCCTAGGCAAGTTTTCTTAACACGATTGTTCGCCTGGACAAGCTGGTTAAGTGACCTTTTTCCCCGCCTCATGTGAGATTGCTCACTTGAGTAAGCTTTCTTAATGATAGCCAACATCTGAACCGTCGCTCTATCACAGCCATTAGTTTTGGGCGTATTTATCTGTTATTTTGTCGCTTCTATTGTATCTGACAAATGCGTTCTGCCGAAATATTGGACTGTCATCTTTTTTTTTTCTCTTTTTTTCATTCTATAATGTTGTGGTATTTTATATTCACGATGTTTATACCTTCCTTTCATCGTTCTTTCATATTACCATATATATCTGTCCACCTCTAAACCTCTACTTTTATTACAATCGGCATCATACTTATCTTTTTTATTATTATTATTATTATTTTCATTACAACAGACCTCACATCTTTGGTTAAACATCACATAAATCATTCATGAGATGAATATCTCTTATATTTTTTTCCCCTTCAAAATCACCAATCTCCCCTTACTTCACGTAAAACTCTCTTCTGCACATGCTCCGTTCTCTATATTTTAATCTCCTTGCGATAAGCTGACTCGCGAGAGAATAGATGTATCCAGCGCTCCAGCACACAGCAGCTCACACTGGACGAAACCAACACACGGGGGGGGGGGGGGGGGGGGGCTGGTATAGGAAACTCGGACAAATAATAGATCGGCCAGAATGTTTGTCCCTGCAGAAAGTTCTTTAACTTTAGTCGAAGTGACTTTCACGTTCAAAAGCAAATTCATCTAGTTCTAATATGTGCGGGTAATTTAGGAAAATATCTTTTTTTTAAAATATTATATAATTTCATAGAATATTTTTTTTGTCTTTGTTCAGTAAAATCCCTTTAGTGTATTTAAATGCATTATATTTTTCTTCCCCCAAAGATTTGTAGATGATACGTTATTATGATAATATACAGAATAATAAAACAGGAAATTAGATGTAAACAGAAACATAATTACAGAGTATACAAACTCTGAAGCATAGATGATGTCAGAAGGTTAATTATTTTATACAAAGTTTTATAAAGAATGCTGAAAAGGTTTCCTGAAGCACATGTTTTGCTGAAAAGGTTTTCTTGAAGCTCAGGTTTTGCTGAAAAAAAAATAGTTTCTTGAAGATCACGTTTTGCTTAAAAAGGCCTTCAACCTACGTTATTCTCTAGGTGAGTACAATAAGGTAATAACGTACCTTGTCGGCTTTTGTGTGAGTGTGTGTGTGTGTGTACGTCATTGCTGGACGTGATTCACGTGCGCTTGAAAGATCACGTGTTGGATATATAGTTTCTAACTCAGGCGTGCTTAAAAGATCATTTGTTGGTTATTTAACTTCTAACTCCTATGTGATTAAAAGCTCATTTGTTGGTTATTTAACTTCTATGTGATTAAAAGCTCATTTGTTGGTTATTTAACTTCTAACTCCTATGTGATTAAAAGCTCATTTGTTGAAAACGGAACACCTAAAGCACATTTATTTAAATCATCAAAGCAATATTTCTCGTAAGAGTTATAAAATTTTAATTCTGTCGGTTTTGAAAACTGATATCATAAATATTACAAGTGCAAACGCCAAGTATATGTTGGTCCAGCATTATGGTGCGTCGCTTAATGCATACTGAAAATCCTTGAAAATGATTAAACTATAAAAGTAAATTATAACATATACTAGATGTAACCTGTTCAAATACGGTTTACCGTCTGGATTATCGTTATTGCACTCCGGATATGTTCATACCTCCTCTGATTATGTAGCATGGCCTTGTAAGTAATGATTATAGTTATTATTATTATTACTATTATTTTTAATTAATATGATTATTAATTTATTGTAGGCATAATAGTAACATCTAATAGCGACAGAAAAAGTAAATAGGAAAATTGGAGCAAGGCAGAAAAAACAAACTTCCTTGACACTGTATGGCTGGACGCTGACAAGTGTAAACAGAATAGAAAAGACAAATAGAAGAGACAGACACAATGAAAAGCGAGGACACAATGAAACCTCCGACATGAAAGAGCAAGACAATGACTTAGATAAATAACAGTTGTATAGACGAAATTGAAACAGACTGTCACGACTGACACCCATTATCGTTAGGATGCTATTATGACGCTATTGCACACGGTTTTTAAATAAAGGAGTGGCCAACTCGGCCAGTTGACCAATTAAATATTTAGAGGTGTGGCCTATTGGACAATTGACTTATTACATATAAGTCACGGGGCAGTTTGAATGACGGACAATCAGAACGCGAATGAGAATCAGTGGACATCTGAAGGGTGTTGGACTTGAAGATAAAAAAGGCAAGCGGAGAGACAGGAGAGGACGAAGAAGTACGAAAGTACAGGAGAGAGGAGACAGAGTAGGGAGCCCGAAGACGGAGGAACAAGGACGGTCAGTGAATAGAGGCCGGTCAAGACATCACTGGAAGACAGTCCATGCCAGGAGTCGAAAACACTCACTAGGGGACACGGAGAGGACCGAAACACATGCGAACAAGAAAGAGAACGAGACGATAGAGGAATCAGGAATAGTGTTAGACTGAAGATGCGGTTCAAGTGATTCAAGTGATTAAGAAGATTTGATAGTTTTGGAGCTTCGAGTAAAGCGATTTTTGACAAGAAACTAGTTGACTACGTGTTGCAGATCTGATATAACACTGAGTTAGGAAATGCTCTCGTATCAAGTGTAGAATATCTTGAAGTTTTATTACATCGCCGAAATGCTGCATGTAGAACATGATAGAGTTTGATATTGTGAACAAATGATTAAGTGTTTCAATCCAAGTGATGTTGTCAACAATACATCTTGAACTTATTTGTCAAAATTAAATAATGCAGTGAACATTTCACCGGACTTACTCTGGTCTAGTGAATGTGGTAATGCGTGTGAGACCTCGATGTGTTATAATCAAAATAAAAACTTAATCATCTTCAATCTTCATCAATAATATGATAGTTCACACCTTTATATTGTTATAATTATATCCATCAGAGTCCTAAGCCTGACAGTGCCCATTATGTGTTGGTTAACAATCCCTCTGACGCGCTCCATGTGCCTTTCATCCCTGACCGTGCTAATCTGTACTCCCAGCTCTCTCAGTCTAAGCAACGGTGTAGGTTCGCTGCTATCGAACTCCTCCACTCTTCCTATCTCTCTAAGTGCATTGATAGTATCTGTTCGATCCAGCGGTTGTCCATCTGCGATGATGGCAGGGCCAGCCAACCTATCAGCTCTTTCATTTCCCTGGACGCCTATATCCCCAGGGATATATGTGAATGTGGCTCTGGAAAATCGTTGATCTCCCTCCATGGCTCGCCGTCACTGCCTGCGTACAGAGTCTGCCTCGACCTTCCGGGTCATACTCATTAAATCGCTTAGTATGCAGACAGGGGAGTAGACTTGTGACTCCAGCCATATGAATGCTTTCGTTAATGCCATCACCTTCAATATCGTACTGCTTGTGGTCATAGCGAAGGTTCCCACTGGCTTCCTGGATTGTTCTGCCTGGTGAGAATAATGTGAATGCCTGTGTACTTCTTTGATGTTGCACAATGGACCCATCTGGGAACTCTGCTTTCACAGTCAGTTGATTATGCTCCCCGCTCCTCTTGTCAAACGTGACAATGCAAGAGAGGGTGCCCCTGAATGCTGGACCCACATGTAACCATTCCTCGCCAGGGTTGATGTTGTTAAGTTCACAAACCTGCTTGATAACATCTTCTGCATGACCCATCCATGATTTGACCCTCTTTAGTCTGTCACCCTTTCCTTTGAGGAGCTCTTGATGCAGTGGGTGCTCCTTATCTGTGCTTATCTTGAAGTACCTAGATCTTGATCCCGTGATTCATGGTAGGGAGATCAAGAATGTATCTCATCACTACACAGGAAGTGTCTCACCCGTTAAAATAATGAAGGGATAGTAAAATATAAATACAAACAAATTGTATTCAGTAGAGTATCACAGTTTACAAATACTTAGTTTCTGCTGTTATTAATTTTGAGAATGTCGGATAAGTCCAGGGTCTCTCTTTTTAATCACTCCTTTATCCCATTCATAGCCAGAAAGTCATGGTTTGAGGTATTCTGACTTGCTCAATGCAGGATTTGCTGGATAACTTTTGTTGACGCCTTATGCTCAATCGGGACTGAGGAATGATGATGATGATGATGATATCCCCTTCATAGCAAACTCTGATATTGTTATAAAATGCGGCCCGCAGACACAAACCAGCTGCCTCCACGATTTCTAATGCCGCAGCCAAGCTAGAAAACAGGTCAGGAAGAAACTGTTACGACACAGAAGAAGAGAATCGCCCAGACAACTGGAATGTCACAGGTGACCCCAAAGCCAGGGAGGAAAAAAAAAAAGAGATTAAACTGACAGACCAAAGTTTGAACAGTCCTACACGTATTGACTTAACTCCTGCGAGAGATAAATCTGAGGTTCTCATTCCCGGAAGAGATAAAGCTGTGATTCTCATTCATGGGAGAGATAAAACCGTGGTTCTCATAACTAGGCGTAAGTCTGCCTATTGGGTATCTGCTTTCATTCTGCGTTGGTTGTTTTATTCCTGAAATAGTCGAAAGTTAACCTTCCTATCAAAACAGCATGAAAATCAAAAGGAATATAACTTGCTTGGAAATCAGGACCTATTTTTGTGCAGAAAAGGATGAATGCCAGCTATGTGAGTATCCAGCGAGCCACATTCATGTTCATATGCAATAAATGAAAGTATAATAATGAAACCTTATAAAACTAAGAATAGCAGTTATTTTGCTGACGTAATATAAAGTATGACGCCATAATCAGTGCGATGAGATCCATGAGCGGGAGATTTCGGACCCTGGTTTAAAGTAAATGAAATGTAACGGAAACATTCTGATGGTTATATTCGTTTATAATAGTGTGCTGACATATCGAGACCCATTATCCTGGTCGTAGAAATAGGTATCATAACTGCGTCAGATCAGTTGCTTTCAATTCTTTTTTTTTTTTTGTTCGAGGTACAGTCAGTCCCCGTCTCAACCCGTATCCACAACACCATACAGTCAGTCCCCGTCTCAACCCGTATCCACAACACCATACAGTCAGTCCCCGTCTCAACCCGTATCCACAACACCATACAGTCAGTCCCCGTCTCAACCCGTATCCACAACACCATACAGTCAGTCCCCTTCGCAACCCGTATCCACAACACCATACAGTCAGTCCCCTTCGCAACCCGTATCCACAACACCATACAGTCAGTCCCCTTCGCAACCCGTATCCACAACACCATACAGTCAGTCCCCGTCTCAACCCGTATCCACAACACCATACAGTCAGTCCCCTTCGCAACCCGTATCCACAACACCATACAGTCAGTCCCCGTCTCAACCCGTATCCACAACACCATACAGTCAGTCCCCTTCGCAACCCGTATCCACAACACCATTTTACATACACACATTCAAACACACACCCCGATTGGTTTTGGTGTCCCCTGTCGCTTCTTTTATACTCAAACCTCACACCTGTATCCTCTCACTGCCCCTGTCTGCAAGATTCCCCCCCCCCCCCCCAAAGAGTGCCCCTTGCTGACTGTTGAAACCACTGTAATAGATCAGTGTTTGCCAACATATCTTACCCAGCAACTCTGTGAATGTGGTTTCAATGAATATCAAGAAAGCAGGAACTTGTATATACCAGCTTGGTCTTTCTAAACCAAAACCTGACGAAAATAGCACTCGGTCAGTCAGTCAGTCTGTCATTTGCATGTCCCATCCGGAACTTTGCCTCCCTAAAAGCTCTCCTGTACGCCTCTCGGTTGTAAGCAAGATGCCAAAGTGGTGATGCGTCCATTCGCAGATCATCAACGATGTTTTGCCGCCATCTTCGCCTTTGTCTTCTCTTTTTTTCCATTATGTACCTTTCCAAGACTGCCTTCTCTAAATTATCATGACGTTTAATATGTCCTAAATATTTAACTTTCCTCTGTTTAACGTTCCTTACTAGACAACCTTCCTCAATAGTAAACTCTTGTAGTATGGATATATTTGTTCTCTTTTGTGTCCATGATATTAGAATAACTGTTCTGTAGCATTTACATTCAACGGCATTTATGTGTTTCCTAGCTGTTTTGTTAAGTGTCCAGGTCTCATAGGCATTTGGTGTGATGGGAAAGATGCATTCCCTTAAAAATCTTATTTTTGTAGTTCTGTCTGTTCCTCTCCACAGATTCTTTAGTTGTTTTACTTCTTGAAGAGCGATAGATGTCCTCTTTTTAATTTCCCTCAATGTATCTCCTTTAGTAGTTAGTAGTGATCCAAGATATTCAAAACTGTCCTCCTCTTTCAGTTTTTCCTCATTGATATATCTTTCAGCTGCCTTGTTTGTTTTGTCAGTTGTCATCAATTTAGTTTTCTTCCCATTAAGATAGAGGTTTTGCTCTTCACTGTTCTTACGGACTGACATCATTTGTTTTCCCATTCCTTTTAGGGCGTCAGAGTGGCGAAGTGGTTAATGCACTGGTCTCTCATGGCGAAGGTCGGGGGTTCGAATCCGGCCGGAGGCGCCCCAGACACCCAGCTTTAGAAATGGGTACCCGACTTCCTCTGGAGTTGGGGAAGGAAAGGCGGCCAGGCGTGATACTCACCATATCACCCTCTAGTGTGCTGACAGGTCAAAGAAAATATGGGCACTATCACCATATCCCTATGTGCCTCTAAGGCATGACAGGATTACCTTTAACTTTTTTTTTACCATTCCTTTTTACGCGTATGTTGTGGACAGTAATACTGTGTCATCAGCTTATCTAATCTCTGGTATTTCGTAATCGTCGATTGTTATCACATTGTAATATCAATTTGTCTACATCATTTCTAACAGTTCTCATTATATTTTCAGTATAAGAGTTAAATATGTAAGGCGACGGTATGCAACCCTGACGGACCCCATGTTTTATACCAAACCAAGTTGTTGTTTGACCATTTATTCTTACTCCTGCCTGTTGTAAGTAGCACTAAATAGTAAACAAACATTGGCAAGGATATAACTATTAACTGCAATGAAGGACAAACTGTTCTCAAAGCTTAATAATACATTTAATAGTAAAAAATATAATACACTTTGTTAAATGAGTGCAACGTTACTTGTCTTATCGCCTTCCTCGTGTACCTTTCAATCTTCATGGGAGATTTGTCTATTTAGATGTCTTTACAGTGCTCGGCGATTTGCTTCGTGGAATGAGATATGTTCTCTCCTTCTCTTGCCTGGGCGGCCTCTCCTTCTATTTCCTGCGAGTTCTTTGCGTGCATGTTTTCTGTGGTATGCTGTCTGGTGGTAGTCGTGTAATGTGGCCAAACCATTCGACTTGCTGCTTCTGGATGTTGTGTAGTAGTGGTGTCACTCGAACCTGTGCTCTGAAGGCGTGGTCTCTGATTTTATCTCTTCTTGCTTCATGTAGTACTCTCCCCGCACGCTTCATTTGTGTCGGGATGGCTTCCCTTTCATTTTAGCTGTTGGTGTCTATGTTTGTCATTGACAGTAGAGATCTGGGAGGAAGATGGATTTGTATATCGTTATCTTTTCTTTATTCAGCTGTGATGTATTTGTTTTTCAGTAAAGCTGTCATTTGTCTAATGACATGGTGTGCTTAACTGGCATCTGTTCTGAATCCTGAATCTCGCCATAGATTTTTCTTAGACAAAAACTCTTATGAACACTTGAACTCCAGTATTTTACTCAGACTGTATAATAGTTAAAATGAGAGAATACATGAAATATAAAATCGATAGCCGTAGGAAGAAACGACAATCTTCCGGAACACAAAGCCTAATAGAATCACTCAGTACTGAAGCAAATAACTAACTTCAATTATCCGGGTACGTATCTTAAAAGCAGAGATAAAAAAGGAGTAATCAGTATAAAAGCTTTGGGAGAGACATGATTTGTGAAAGTTAAAAAGCACTTTTTTAAATAGTAAATGATTCCCAATGGTCTCAGGTTTCAATCTTCTCTTTTTAATCCAGGCTGTCTCTGGTTTTTTTTCTTTATATATTGATTCATCATTTCTTCTTTCTTTCTTTCTTTCTTCTTTTTTTTTTGCACTCTTTTGATGTGTTTTTTTTTTCCTCATGTAATTTGTATACTTGTATTAAATCGAGTGTGTGGGAAGAATGAAAGATTGAGTGATGAAGGACGGAATGTAAAACGGGCATTTACCCTTAAAAAAAAATCATTCATTCTTCTTTGGGCAGTTGCTGAATTCAGCAACTTTCCGAGATACTGAGGCTCACTGCTGAAGACAAGGCACCTCTCCATGCCTCTCTGTTCTTGATCTTATCTTACCACTTGTCGATTCCAAGAAGGCATGTATATCTTCTTCTAGGTTGTCTCGCCATCCTGTCTAGGTCTGCCTCCTATCATCACTTCTATTAAGGCCATCTTTGCATGTCAATCCTCCTCTGTTCTCTCTAAAAGCCCGAGCCAACTCAGTCTGTTGTTTTTCCTTTTTTGCTGTCATAAAACGGAGCGTTAAAACAATGCGTAGAGTCCTTCAAATGATCCTTTGAAATTAAAAAAAAATCATCATCAGCTCCTTACTTGGAAAAAAAAATCCTTCTTCTTAGACTTCAAATTCCTGCTGCAATGAGCTACCTGCCTCTGAGATTCATCACTAGCAACAACAAACTTTGTTTCTAAGGGGGGAAGAAGGGAAATAACTCTACATTGTAAAAGAAAACCTTTCATTCGTTTTATTGACCAGTTGCCGTGCAGACGGACATTTTAGGGTCTTGTTTCTCCGTTTTATGTAGTCCTTGGTACTTCTGTTCTCATTGGTTGCCTTTCTTTTCCTGATTTATGGGACAGCCCATTCTGTTGTTTTTCTTTCTTACCACGAATTCTCCGCATCTTTCATTTCTCCACATAGTTTTTAGTGTTAGATTCTCCGTCTTCTAACTCAATGGTTCCCAATCTATTGTCCGTGACGCATTTATCGAGTGGCCGGCGTGTGCAGGAAACTCATTACTTTAGAGAGAAGAACAATACAGCTCACTAGATTATCAGAGGAAATAACCCACTTCTACAGCTATCTGTGGAGAGGAACAGATAGAACTACAAAAATAAGATTTGTAAGGGCATGCATCTTTCCCATCGCAACATATGCCTGTGAGACCTTGACACTTAACAAAACAGCTGAGAAACACATAAATGCCTTTGAATGTAAATGCTAAATAAGAGTTCTTCAAATATCATGAATACAAAAAAAAAAAAAAAAAACAAATATATCCATACTACAAAAAATTAATATTGAAGAAGGCTGACTAGTAAAGAAGATTAAACAGAAAAAACTTGAATATTTTGGACACATTAAACGTCATGATAATCTAGAGAAGTTTGTCTTGGAAGGGTGCATAATGGGAAAAGAAAGAGTGAAGATGGCTGCAAGACATCGTTGATGATCTGCAAATGGATGCATCAGCAGCAGGCCATCTTGCTCACAACCGAGAGGCCTACAGGAATGCTATTAGGGAGGCAAAGTTCCGCAAGGGACATGCAAATGAATGAATGACAGCTATCACTTTTGCCTTGACTCGTGTCATCTGCCTTAGGTGCTTGACCAGATCATTGTACTTCTCATTCTTGAGTATATGTTGTTCCTCTGCTCTTGTTTCTCATAGAACATTTAGAGTATTTTTAGCTCGATCGTTATACGTTCCTGTTTTGATGTGGAGTCACTACAATGTCCAATCCCACTCCTGTGTCCTTGATGACCGTTGGGTATTTTCTTCTTCTTCTTGATAACATTTGGGTATTTTCTTCTTGTTCTTGAGAACAGTTGGGTATTTTCTTCTTGTTCTTGAGAACAGTTGGTATTTTCTTCTTGTTCTTGATGACAGTTTGTTATTTTCTTCTTCCTTATATGAGAATTAAATTCTGTTGAATAAAACGAATAAGGTCTTTTAAACAGTTTTTGGATGCGGGTGTCAACCCCACTACTATTTTTTTGCTGTCGACGCCCATGATTTTGGGTTTACGTTCGAGTTGTTATTAAATGCGTTGCTTTGACTTGAGTGACTGGCATAGCCCCAGTATGAAAGTGCATATGAACGTCGTGGAAAACTTGGACTCCTGGTTCAATATAGTAAGACTTTGATTGCTATGGAGGCAATGGAGATGTGGTGTATAAGAAGGATGTTGAAGGTACCATGGACAACTAAGAAAACCAATGAAGAAGTCTTAAGAGAGGCTGGAGTTTAAAAAGCAAATTATAGCAAAGATCAGAGGTAGACAAACGAGATTTATAGGGCATTTCCTGAGAAGAGGAAAACTGGAACACACTGTAGCAACTGGAAAAATTGAGGGAAGAAGAGACAGAGGAAGACACATACAGAGAGAGAGAGAGAAAGAGAGAGAGAGAGAGAGAAGTTACTGGATGGGCTGTCAGTGTGGTTAGGAGGAAAGTCACCGGCGGATCTCATAATGAAGTCTAAAGACAGGAAATTGTGGAGAGAAATGATCGCCTACGCCACGCGGCACGGCACTTGAATTGAAGATTGCTGTCTGAGCCAGATCTCTGAGTGTGACCGCTGCTGGTAACATTGAGTTTCTGTTGTAACTGAAGCTTGAACTGTGGCCATTGTTAAGAGAGACCAAGTTGATAGGCATAAAATCCCTCGGTGAGGTTGAAAAGACAGGAAAACTCGGCGAACTACAATGCGAACCCTACGTAACGTTTAACGGTACGGGAAGGATGTAAGACGTAAAATATGGTTATGTTTTTGTTTTATACATTTTCATCTTTTTTGTATGGATCGCAAGTTTAATGGCCAGATTGTTACGTGTCTAAACTAGAGGTGTTTATTTTGATATGTCACACGATACATCTTCCATTCATCACGTCATCATCACCAAATTCCATCCATTAAATGTAAATGTCTTATGAGTATTATGACAAAATGACTGCCAAATCAGACAGCGTCTTCGTCGCCATCTTAAATATTAGACACGCGAGTTTAATAATGAAATGTAACTTCATATTTGAACGTACGAAAAATCAAAAGCACGGATTACACAGAAAAAAGCACGAAACAAAATTGATTGAAATATTGACAGGAAAACAAAATAATTTTAAAAAAAAACATTTCTCACAACAAAGTCTAATGATAATTACAGATGTCTAAGAAAAATGAGCATTAGAAAACATACAACACTGGTCATATTTTGATGGTTGTGTACTTTACACTGCACTACAGGAAGCAAGACTAATAAAGAATGTAATCAGTCGGACAAAATGGCGAACTCTGGAGAAGATATAATACATTTTAATAATTCTTTCTAAATGATCGTTTTTGTGGAGTTACTGGGAGAAAAAAGACTATTCAAACTATGAAAAATAAGAGAAACTGATTTATATTTCACCAGAAATATTAATGACAGGAAAAGAATTCAAATCCCGAGAGCAGAGAAAAGAAATGAGACGAGATTCGTTCATTAAAACAAGCTGTGAATCCACGGAGAAGGAAACGAAACAAAACAATAACAACAACAACAACAGCAACAACAACAACAAAAAGAATACATTTAACAGAAGATACTGCAATAATAATAATAATATTAAAATGCTATATTTTCTTCTACAAAATGCACTGATAAATTAAAAAGAAACAATAAAAAAAGAAACATTTGCCGAACAAGATTAAACAGAAATTTCTGCAAAATGCCAACCAGTAACTCGGTTCTCATCCATTTCTTGGGGAAAAAAACATGAAGAAACGCGCAAATTCATTTCTTAAATTTTGTTCTGTGCATGATTATGGAGTTTGTTCACAGTTTTAATAAAATCAATATTTAGCTCCACGAACAAACAAACAGAAAATGAAAGAAATTTAATGTCTTTCAATGTAACACTGACTCTTGTTAGTTTATTTGTTTCGTAAAACATCGTTTTTTTTTCATTACCGTTTCTTTCTTTCCACTTCTTTTGTTTCGTTATAAATTTCTTCTTCTTTTTTTTATTTACTAGTGTTATCATTGATCAGAAATTAGATCGAGTTTATCATCAAAATTGTCAGTTGCCCATGTACCAAGAAGTGCATAGAAGATGGAGACACATTTTTTCTACGTGAAACCACTGGTTTTCTGTCCCGTTTTCTAGTTTCCGTTTTGTCTTTCTTGCATTTTAAGAATTCGCTTTAGCTTTCTTTTTTAAATATGATCGGTTTTATTATTTTAAAAAATAAAATTATGAAAACTGTCGGTTTGCTTCTGTAATATAGCTTCTGAGATGAAATTGGAAGGGTGGGTCTTAGCCATTTGTTAACCGTGGACATTATGTCCTGCATGAGAAGAGCTGTGGACCTTATGTCCGGCATGAGAAGATCTGTGGACCTAGTGTCCGGCATGAGAAGAGCTGTGGACCTTATGCCTGGCATGAGAATAGCTGTGGACTTTATGTCCGCCATGAGAAGAGCTGTGGACCTTATGTCCGGCATGAGAAGAGCTGTGGACCTTATGTCCGCCATGAGAAGAGCTGTGGACCTTATGTCCGGCGTGAGAAGAGCTGTGGACCTTATGCCCGGCATGAGAAGAGCTGTGGACCTTATGTCCGCCATGAGAAGAGCTGTGGACCTTATGCCCGGCATGAGAGGAGCTGTGGATTTTATGTCCGGCATGAGAACAGCTGTGGACCCCATGTCTTGCACCAGGACAGCTGTGAACCTTATGCCCGGCATGAGAGGAGCTGTGGACCTTATGTCCGGCATGAGAGGAGCTATGGACCTTATGTACGGTATGAGAAGAGCTGTGGACCCCATGTCCGGCATGAGAACAGTCGTGGATCTCATGTTTAGCATGAGAATAGTCCTGAACACCATATCCCGCATGGACACAGCCTTGGATCCTATGTCCGGCATGAGAACAGGCGTGGACCCCATGTCCGGCATGAGAACAGCTGTGGATCCCATGTCCGGCATGAGAACAGCTGTGGAACCCATGTTCGGCATGAGCACAGCCGTGGGTCTAAAGTCTGGCATGAGAACAGCTGTGGACCCTTCATTAAAACCAAAGCAGTAAATAGAATCGGGATGATGCTAAGATTAATTTTAATCAAGCTGGTCCGTGGATCCACATGGATGTCTGTTGATCCCAGGATGAGAAACGCTGAAGTAGAAATTAGAGCAACAATGGTTAGTATAATCTTTAACAGTTTGTTTAGGAACATTGCACAGAATGAAAGCACCGTAAATTTGGATTTTAAATTTTCAAACGTTCATCCATCTGATGGCCAATTTAGATTCTTAACTTTGCATAATTTCGGAAACTTTTGGCGTTAGTTTCATTCAAACTATATATAAAATGAATGAAATTCAGGCATTCAGATGAACATTCTAACTCTCTCGAATACTCAGACTGACTTTGTCTTGCAATCCCTTGAAGTTTCGGTAGGAAAAGCGCGATCTAAGATGTAAACGGAGACTATAGATCTCCCTAATACTCTACTTCCAGCAAGATTTTTGGTGTGATGACTGGAACTCTTCTCTTTACTTATTCTTCTTCTTCGTTCGCTTCTACCACCAAGATCGCCCCGTGATCCTACTGAATTTACTCCTGTGGTTCTCGCGATAGTCTCATTCAGGATGGAGGCGCAGAGCATCGTGGGGCTTGGGCCTATATTTTTGGTGGGTCACAGAAGCGGGATTGCGTGATACCGTGGTTTTCGTTGCATCAGTTTTGTCTAGAGTTGGACTTTCTCACCGGAAAACCTCGACGTGTTTTGGATATCAGTATATCCCCGCCGAGGGAGATGTGGTTGCCCATCCAGTCCAGAACTGGACTTTCTCATTGGAAAACCTCAACGTGATTTGGATGTATTATATCCCAGTCGGGTGAATGGTGGTTGCCTATCTAGACTGCACTGGTCAAGTTTCTCCGACTTCAGCATTTTTTTTTGTGGTCGTGGCCGCTATCCTTCCTGTTGGTGATCGGGACGGAGCTTTTGTCCAGGAAGACGAATCCTCGCTACTAATGAGTTTCACCTCTGGGTTAAGCCGGTTCAGGCGACCCCAGTATGGGTGTATATAGGACGTGATCGACCTATAGAGCGGAGGCACCATGATATGCGTAACCATCGAGTTTCACCCCGGGTTAAGCCGGTTTAGGCAAATTTCACCAGGAACTAATAATGATGGAGCTTACGGTTCCGTAAACAAGAATAAAGGAGCAACATCTATTCAAATGTGAGAAGTACAATGACCTGGTCAAGCAACTGAGGCAGGGGGCAGGAGTCAGGGCAAAAGTGATAGATGTAGAAGTGGGAGCGAGAGGATTCGTAGCAACATTAGCATACGACCTATGTAAACAACTTGGCATAAAGGGACAAGCAAGAGCAAGGGCATTGAAAAGCCTTTCAGAAACAGCAGAAAAGGCTTCATGTTGGCTGTGGAGAATGCGAAACAAGCATTGGGAACATAAATAATTTCGCTCGTTGCGGCCAATACCAGTCCTCCGTGGCGAAATCGCTAAAGATGTACTTCAAAAGTGCGGTGTCAACTCAGTCCCGTTAAAAAAAAACAAGCAACAACTCATAAGACGTCTGGGAATCATGACCAGGAGGGGCCCACCCTCCTTAAAGTGTCAGGAGCCGAAACACATGTCTGGGGGGGGGGTACTTCCTCTGATGATCTGAAGGAGTTGTGTTGTTGTTCCGCTCTCTACAGTAGAGAGTTTCCTGCATGCATACACCAGTATGGATTTATATAGGACGTGCCCGGCCTCTAGAGCAGAGGTGCCGTGGTATGAGTAGCTCTCGCCGGGAGACTACTGGACATACCGATTAAACTTCACTTTATCCTTTACATCACCTTTTCCACAGCAGCGCCGCACGGCAACCCTAATCGCTTTTTCGCATTTTTATTCATTGGCCGGGAGTAGTTTCACCCCACGCGCGGCAACTGAAAAATCTCGCCAGCAGTGTCTTAGTTTAACCCCCGGGTTAAGCCGATTTAGGCAATCTGCCCCAGTATGGGTGTTTATAGGACGTGACTGGCCTCTAGAGCAGAGATGCCGTGTTTTGAGCAGTCCTGACCTCGAGACTACTGGTTACTTCACTTAATCCTTTCCTTTACCTTTTCCACGGCGGCGCCGCGCGGAAACCCTAATCGCATTTTTCTTTATTGGCCAGGAGGAGTTTCACCCCAAGCAAGGCAGCTGAAGATTCTCCGCTGCAGCGGTTCTCTTTAATGTTTGCTCTTCAGTGGAAATAGATGGTCTGGTTGACTGAGTGGTTAAGCGCTCGGTTTACTAATCCGGCTGTAATGGGTTCAAATCCCAGTAGTGGGACTTTTTTATAGTACGCACCAAAAAGATCCCGGGGTTTCACTAAGCTTCTAAAAATGAGTACCTGAGGAATCTGGGAAGGTAAATGTGGCCAGCCGTGATACCGATTCATGTCCCCATGGTCTTGGAAATACGGGCCTAACACCGTATCCCCAATATGCCTTAATGACATGGGAACGAGGATTTTATCTTTTTTACTGGTTTTAGATGAATTACCAGAGCAAGTTTTCCTTAATTTTCGACTTGGTCTTGGATGTTGTGGAACTAAAAAGAGTACAGGATTGATATTAAGTTCAGTATGTGGAACTAAAAATTATAACACACTATGCCATTTCTGTTCTTGTATTACATCATATGGGGATCTTTCTAACAAGTATAATAGAGAAATGGAAACTTCAAGAATCATTTGAAAGAGAACTTAGTAAGTTTGCTAGTAATTATCTATGAAAGAGATAAAAGAGAAGGAAACACAGAAAAAGAGGAGGGAAAGAGAGAGCGTGACTGAGTGAGAGGGAGAGAGTGAGTGAGTGAGAGAGAGATAGTGAGTGAGAGGGAAGGAGGGAGAGGGTAGAGAGAAAGAGAGAGAGTGAAAGAAAGAGACTGAATGAGAAAGAAAAGGAGAGGAGAGGGGCATAGAGAGAGAAAGAAAAAGAGTGAATGCGTGAGAGAGAAAGAGGGCATAGAGTGAGAGAGATCACGGCAGAGAGAGAGAGAGAGAGAGAGGGTTGAATTGGATTCAAACATCAGCTACAAATTGTGTGTTCATTAAGTCCAAAATGTAGTTCTAACCGAGTCCAGAATAAAATGTCATTCACAAGTTACAGCCGTTACAGTTCCGCTCATAGTACAAAAAACAGTAACAGAAATGTAAAGTTCACACAATAAATAGGTAGTAGACACATTGTAGGTAATGTGTTTGTCTGGAAATCTTGTCTGGATTCTGAAAGGAATTAGAAATTCAATTAGTCTTCAAGAATTGGTACCAACCATGAATCTGATGGAAACGAGGAAATATGGAGGGCACTATTAGAATTCGTGAGCACGCGACAAGTACGAATCTAGACTCTTTATTTTTTCTTTCCTTACTGAACTGTATTGTTTTGATCGGAAAATAATTTTAAAATGGGGAGAAGAATGTCAATGAGTTATATGAGAGCATAAATGAGTTAAGAAGATACTAATTTATGCAGCATTTGTAATACTAAATCGTTTGAGCCTGTTTTAGATAAGCTGTTCAGTGTTCTTTCTGCGCGTTAAAGTAAATTACGGGAAATTCGGTAATCCGGGGCTGCGTACGGAGCAAAGAAAGGAAGCAGAAGAAGACACATTTTCTTGCTGACTTCCATCAAAGGTCAACGACCACATTCTTTCGTTTCGATAATCTGAAACTCGATGTAAAAGATACAAACACTACCATTAAAACATCCCGGACACTGGAGACATGTAGCCTTCGTGAACCGCAGACAAACATTCCAGTCTTTTCACCAAAATGATTCTACATTTTCTTGTCATGATTAACTGGAGAAGATGGGAATGAGCTGAGAAATAATGGGATAGCAGAGTAAGGAATAACATGAAATCATCAAAGTAGTCTGAAGGTAACAGAATTTCATGATTTTACTTTTCATGCCGTGGAAAACTGATATCAGCTTTCCAATGTTGCTTCAAGAATGATGGATCAAGGAGAGGACAGTCGATACGGAGCTGAGAGACGAATATTTAGTGTTTTAGTGCATTTCTGAACACGGCATCTTTCAGGCAACAGCTTCTTACAAGTCACAGCTAAATGTTCAATTCACTTTATATTCTTTTATTCTTTTTTTTCCTTACCATTTATATTTTTACATAGCACTCATGTGAATTTATACTTTATCTTCCCTCTCTTTTTCTTCGTCCTGTGTGTTTTTGTATGATTAAGGTTCATACCGAAACGTCACTGTGCCCGTTAATTAGTAAATCTGTTCCTACTTTTTCCCCCTAGTTTATACATATAAAAGCCAGATCTTGATGGCGTTTGAACCCGTTTCCCAAAGGTTAAGCTGTAGTTTGAACTGATGGTCACATAGCAACTCTTTTTTTTAGTGTCTGTTCTAGCTTGTGTCTAGAAATTTCTGCTTTTTTACAAGAAAAGCTTTACTTATTTTGCTCCTCATCTTTAGAATACCCTCCCATCCTGTATTTAAAAAAAAAAAAAAAATATATATATATCTTATATATATATATAAACTATACTCCTTCCTTTTCCAATTTCTATTTTATGTCGACTACATGCCTCCACGAATTATAAAACTTAAAAGTTATTTTAGACTGGCCTTATAGACACCGAATTCAGTTAATCGTTTATTCTGAAGAGTACTGACATCGTTGTTTGGTAGATGGTCATTTATATGTGTGTGTAGTTACTTTAATGTTAATTATGTTTGTTATATAAGCAGCTTATTTGTAGAATGTCTTGAACAGAATGAAAGTTGTATGATAAAGGTTCATACCGAAACGTCACTGTGCCCGTTAATTAGTAAATCTGTTCCTACTTTTTCCCTAGTTTATACATATAAAAGCCAGATCTTGATGGGGTTTGAACCCGTTTCCCAAAGGTTAAGCTGTAGTTTGAACTGATGGTCACATAGCAACTCTTTTTTTTTTAGTGTCTGTTCTAGCTCGTGTCTAGAAATTTCTGCTTTTTACAAGAAAAGCTTTACTTATTTTGCTCCTCATCTTTAGAATACCCTCCCATCCTGTATTAAAAAAAATATATATATATCTTATATATATATATATATATATATATATATATATATATATATATATATAAACTATACTCCTTCCTTTTCCAATTTCTATTTTATGTCGACTACATGCCTCCACGAATTATAAAACTTAAAAGTTATTTTAGACTGGCCTTATAGACACCGAATTCAGTTAATCGTTTATTCTGAAGAGTACTGACATCGTTGTTTGGTAGATGGTCATTTATATGTGTGTGTAGTTACTTTAATGTTAATTATGTTTGTTATATAAGCAGCTTATTTGTAGAATGTCTTGAACAGAATGAAAGTTGTATGATAAAGGGCAGAATGTCAGACAGGCCTGCGTGCCAAAATTGAAATAGATATCAATCAATCAATCAATCAGCTACTTTCGTTTAAAATGAATCTTACATCGGGTGTCATGGATCAAGGATCATCAATGATGTCTGGAGTTTTGATTTTCCTTATTATTTTTACCGAAAATTGTGTTGTCTCCACTTGTATTCAAAGCAGCCATCTTCTGTGTTAACAAAAATAACAATTAACATAATGTAGAGTGTATTGTTTTGAAGGAAATCTTATTTATATGTTCTGTTTTGCCTGAGTACCTGATCGGTATTAAGTTCAGCATGGAAGTAACTTTAGAGACAGATCTGTTAGAAGTCTCTCTCTCTCGCTCTCTCTCTCGCTCTCTTTATCTCTCTCGCTCTCTTTATCTCTCTCACTCTCTCTCTCGCTCTCTTTATCTCTCTCGCTCTCTTTATCTCTCGCGCTCTCTCTCACTCTCTCGCTCTCTCTCGCTATCTCTCTATCCATCTCTCTCACGCTCTCTCTCGTTCTCTCTCACTCTCTCGCTCTCTCTCTCTATCCATCTCTCTCATGCTCTCTCTCGCTCTCTATTGCTCTCTCTCGCTCTCTCTCACGCTCTCTATTGCTCTCTCTCATGCTCTCTTTCGCTCTCTCTATCTCTCTCTCTATCTCTCTCGCTCTCTCTCTCTATCTCCCTCTCTCTCGCTCTCTCTATCTCTCGATCTCTCTCTATGTCTCTCTCGCTTTCTCTCTCTCTCTCGCTCTCTCTATCTCTATCTCCCTCTCGCTCTCTATCTCTCTCTCCCTCTCTCTCTCGCTCTCTCTATCTCTCGCTTTCTCTCTCGCTCTCTCTCTAGCTCTCTCTATGTCTCTCTCGCTCTCTCTATCTCTCTCGCTCTCTCTCTATCTCTATCTCTCGCTCTCTCTCTATCTCTATCTCTCGCTCTCTGTATCTCAGTGTTACACGTAAAGGTAACACTGGAACGCCACCGAGGCTCACAGGCAACATGACAGTGTCCATATTTTGCTTGACCTCTCAGACACTACAGGGTGACGTGGCCAGTATCATGTCCTTCCCTTTCCCCGCCACAGGAGGAGCTAGGTGCCCGTTTCTTCAGGTGAGTGACTAAAGCTTCTCAAATTTACCTCGAAACACCGATCTTCCAGTGAGAGCAGAGAACTACTGCACCACAGAAACGCCTCTCACCATATTGTTAGGGATATTACTTCTTCTATATAGTTGGGGGGGGGGGAGGGGGGGGGGTGCAGAGGCGTGAATATGCAGTGCTTAAATTGAATAATATACAACCTCATCCATCTCTCTCCGTGTTGTTGCTATAGCAAAAGCCTCATAGTTTC
This sequence comes from Achatina immaculata, assembly GCA_009760885.1. Classification (NCBI taxonomy): domain Eukaryota; kingdom Metazoa; phylum Mollusca; class Gastropoda; order Stylommatophora; family Achatinidae; genus Lissachatina; species Lissachatina immaculata. The sequence continues at coordinate 44,608,940 of CM019720.1, forward strand.
CAGTTTGCGTCAGTATTAGCAAATCTATTCCAATCATTCTAACTTTTAGTGGTCTCCCCCCTGGAAGCAACCAGTAGTTTGAAAGAATGAATAGGGATCGAATGAGAAGGCAACCCCACCGCCTCCCCCCTCCATCCCCCCTCCCGCCCCCCAAAAAATAAGCTATACCGAATGTATATGTGTCGCAACGAAAATTCCAGATATCGCAGTCAACCTGCAAGCATCGACACAACACAGCCAACGCTGTTTTGAGTGCGAACTAAAAAAAAAAAAAACAAACAAACGAATAAAGTGATTTCTAATATGAAAAAAAAGAAAAAGACCTATAAACATTTTTCTGAAATTGAGCAGAAAGCCAGGAAAAAAAAAATTGCAGAGAGCACAGACAGCTGTCTCCAAATGGTACCAGGCAGTGAAAAAATAGAAATTCTCCAAATATTTTGTTATATATTGTGGACCCAAGTTCATGAAGCGCAATCAAGGATTCTTTACTAAGTCATCCAGCGGTGAGACCAAAGAATAAACTGAAAATCGGGTCAGACGTAAGCTACGTCTTGGATTAAACTCAAATTATCTCCGAACAGATAAGGGAGAACCAGATAAATTATGGTTAATGCACGTGATATCCAGTATTTCGGACTTGCGTCATTTACGACGGTATATACAACATGCACGCTTTCATTAATAGGGAAAACCAGTGGAGGGATGTACCCACTGCCTACCTTAGCGAACCAATTTGGACAGAATAATAAAGTGCTTGTATTTAATTAGCAAGCACCAATTACTTGACTTCGTTATACGAATGAAAAACAAATAAAGCTTCGGAAAAATCAGCCTTCTTGCATTATCCAGACGCTTTCCTTTCTCCCCCCCCCCCCGGATTATTAAATAAAGAGAGGCATTGTAATACTTCTCCCGCAGTAATACAATTTATGCGCAATTGAAATTCACGAGGAGTCCCATTTTGGGATTCTTGTTGTTTCTAGGACGAGGCTTCTGATAAGTTTTCACCGAGTTCCACATTACCAGAAGCTGTAATTTGCTTTGTAGGGATCGTTTAGCTCTGATTTGACTCATTGTGAATGTTTGCTGGTGTAACATCTTGAGATCGTTTAGCAGTGATTTGACTCATTGTGAATGTTTGCTGGTGTAACATCTTGAGATCGTTTAGCAGTGATTTGACTCATTGTGAATGTTTGCTGGTGTAACATCTTGAGATCGTTTAGCAGTAATTTGACTCATTGTGAAGATCGTTTAGCACTGATTTTTGACTCATTGTGAATGTTTGCTGGTGTAACATCTTGAGATCGTTTAGCACTGATTTGACTCATTGTGAATGTTTGCTGGTGTAACATCTTGAGATCGTTTAACACTGATTGTGAATGTTTGCTGGTGTAACATCTTTTTCTTTTCATTAAATCTTAGCTCTGCTATTTTTGTTGTAGCTTTTTTTTTAAGCACAAAAGATTAATCACCGCTGTTCATCTTCAAGTGGCCCGAAGCCCACAACTGTATCCACGTATCAAGTTGTGGGCCGCATATAAACCAACCAATGTTTTGTCGAAGTGCGTACGGTAAACAGACAAAAGAAAACGTCAGTAGTTTGGACGCTGTAAAACGTCATGAGAGTTTGGAGAAGACAGTCTAGAAATGTGTACATAGCGGGAAAAATAAAGAGAGGAAGATCAAAGCGAAGATGGCAACGAGATATTGCTGATGATGTGCGAGTGGATGCATCAGCAGCAGGGACATGCAAATGAATGAATAAATGAATGAACATCATAAAACTTTTCAATTAACTACACAATCATTTGAAGCTATGATGAGTTCTTTATTTCCAAACATGAAAATAAACTTCTTCTTCTTCTTCGTTCGCTTCTACCGCCAAAACCGCACTGTGATCCTACTGAATGGTGGTGGTCCTCGTTAGGTCCCGTGGTCTCCTGTGTGGTCCCCGAAAGGACCACACGAGATCCACGAGAGGACCACAAGGGGTTCAGAGTATCGCAGGGCTTTAGCCTGTATTCTTGGTGGGCCTTTGAAGCGGATTGCGTGACACCGTGGTTTTCGTTGCACCAGTTTAGTCTAGAGTTGGACTTTCTCACCGGAAGACCTCGGCGTGTTTAGGATATCAGTGCATCCCCGCTGGGTGAGAGGCGGTAGCCCACCCAGGCCAGAGTGAAAACCTCGACGTGTTTTGAGATACCCGTGTATCACCGTCGGGTGAGAGGTGGTTGCCTATCCAGTCCAGAGTTGGACTTTCTCACCGGAAAACCTCAGTGTGATTAGGATACGCAAACATCCCCGCCGGGTGAGAGGTGGTTGCCTATCTAGACTGCCCTGGTCCAGTGTCTCCGACTTCAGCATTTTGCGGTCGTGGCCGCTACCCTTCCTAGTTGTGACCAGGATGGAGCTTTTGTCCAGGAGGACGAATCCTCGCCACTAGTGACTTCCACCCCTGGGTTGAGCCGGTTTAGGCATATTATCCCAGTATGGGCGTGTTAGGGACGGGACCGACCTCTAGAGCAGAGGTACTGTGACATGCATAGCCTTCAAGATTCACCCCCGTCGTAAGCCGGTTTAGGCATATTTCACCAGTATGGGTGTATTTCGGACGTGGCTGATCTCTAGAGCAGAGGCGCCGTGTTATGGGTAGCTCTCACCGCGATACTACTGGACATACCGATAAAGTTTCACTTTATCCTTTCCATCAACTTTTCCCATCGGCGCCACTCAGCAACCCTTTTCCGCATTTTCTGACTGATGGAAGAACGCAGCTATATAGCTTCAGCTTATGTGTTTATTCGCACACAGTCATAAATATGAAAAAAATATTTTGGCCAAACACCATAAGAAATAACATCTTATTGGCAGAAATGCAGATGAAACCACTGACAACAATTATTGAGGAAAGACGATGGCGATGGTTGGGACATGTACTCCGAATGACTGACAACTCACTACCAAAAATAGCACTAAGATGGACACCACAGGGGAGCAGAAGTAAGGGTAGACCAAAAGAGACATGGAGAAGAACAACAGAAAGGATGTTGAGCAATAGAGGGCTCACCTGGGCAAGAGCAGAAAAAAAGGCGAAAGACAGGCATTTGTGGAAAACCCTTGCGGAAGCCCCATGTGCCCTGGGCACTTAAGGTTCAGAGAGATATAGCTTCAGCTTATGTGTTTATTCGCACACAGTCATAAATATGAAAAGAAAACACCCTATAAATTAACACTCGTGATACACAGCGCATCTTCTTCCTCCTCCTCTCCTCTCCGTCTCCTCCTTCTTCTTCTTTTTCTCCTCTCCTCCTCCCCCTCTTCCTTCTTCTTCTTCTCCTCCTCTTCCTTCTCCTCCTCCTCCTCCTCTTTTTCTTTCTTCTGCTTCTTCTTCTTCTTATGCTTCTTTCAATCACTATGCCATGCGAAACCATAACCCCTGTGGCTAAGATAAAGCTCACATTTAACTTCAGGTTTCCGCGGCAGCCTCCGTAACGTTTGCCACTGATCTAGAGCCTGTGGTCAGATCTAACTGTATATGTCTAGAAATGTTAGATATTCCTGCAGCATGTGTTCTAAAGGTCACACCGCACTCAACAATATCAGGTTTTTTTTTAAATATGGTATGTTATATGATATGTTATAAAAGTGAAGATGCCCCTAGTCTGCAGCAGTGAACCTCAATGGCTAGGAAAGATGATGAATTCTGCAGCTGCTCAAAGAAGATGACGAAGAAGAAGAAGTAGTAGTAGTAATAGTAGTAGTAGTGGTGGTGGTAATGGTGTTTGTAGTAATAGTAATAGTAGTAGTAGTGTAGTAGTAGTAGTAGTAGTAGTAGTAGTAGTAGTGGTGGTGGTGGTGGTGGTGGTGGCAGTGTTGGTAGTTGTGATGATTGTATTAGTAGTGGTGATGGTGATAGTGGTGGCAGTAGTAGTGGTGGTGGTAGTAGTAGTAGTAGTAGTAGTAGTTGTAGTATCATTAGTAGCAGTAGTAGTAGTGGTAGTAGCAGTAGTAGTGGTAGTAGTAGTAGTAGTGGTAGTAGTAGTGGTAGCAGTAGTAGTAGTAGTGGTAGTAGTAGTAGTGGTAGTAGTAGAAGTAGTAGTAGTGGTAGCAGTAGTGGTAGTAGTAGTAGTAGTAGTAGTAGTGGTGGCAGTGGTGGTAGTTGTGATGGTGGTATTAGTAGTGGTGGTAGTAGTATTGGTAGTAGTAGTGGTAATAGTTGTAATATTAGTAGTAGCAGTAGTAATGGTGGTAGTAGTGGTAATATTAATATTAGTAGATGGTAGTAGTATTAGTAATAATATTGGTGGTAATAGTAGTAGTAGTAGTAGTAGTAGTAGTAGTAGTAGGAGTCCCTCGTGTAGTACTCGGGATCTGCAAAGAATAGGACCACTGTACCCTATCACGCATGATCGTAAAAGGCGACTAAGGAGGGTTCGGCATAGGGCCAGCAACCCTATCTGGTAAAAAACCTATCAGACTGCTACAGAAACAGAAGCAAAGGAAAAAACAAATGCAGGTGGAAGAAGAAATGCTTATCAGGAAACTGAGCCCACGAAGGTTGTGGATGAAAGCCAGCCACTGGAAGTCCCCAGCCCGATTGCAGACCTCCTGGAACCTAAACACAAGATGCAAATAGTATAAGAACACTTAGACTGAAAAACTAGCACAAACCATCAAAGAAATGCATAGATACAAACATACAAACAGACATACTAGGAATACACGAATCAAGATGAACAGGACAAGGCAGAAGGAAATTAACAACACAGCGCACAGAAGATACAATAATATGGTCAGGTAAAGAAGATCTTCATGAAGGAGGAGTAGCATTGATTATAACAAAAAAAGCATCAAGAGCATTGCTGAAATGGATCCCTATAAATGAGAGATTATTATATGCACGCTTCAACTCAAGATTCACGAATCTGTCTAGTATAGTTTGTTATGCACCAACAGAAGCAGCTGAAGAGGAATTAAAAGAGGATTTATACAACAGCCTCCAAGCCACAGCAGAAACAATACCCAAGCATGATATGCTACTCATCTTGGATGACTTCAATGCAAAAGTAGGTAAGGGAAATGAAGACAGAAGAAGAATCACGGGAAGAGAAAGAATCAGATAAATAAATGAAAATGGAGAAAGACTGTGCAGTTTCTGTGAAGAAAACATGATGACCATCAGAGGGACAATTTTCCAACATAAAAACATCCATAAAGTGGCTTGGAGGTCCCCAGATAAAATCACAGGAAACCAAATCGATCACATACTAATAAACAACAGGTGGAAACGGTCACTACAAGATGTGAGACCAAGGAAAGGAGCAGATGTAGGAAGTGATCACAATCTTCTGGTAGAAAAATAAAACTATAATTAAGGAAAGTCAAAATCGGAGAACACAGAAAGACACGTTTTGATACAACAAAACTGAAAGACCAGCAAACAAGGAATGAATTCTCAATAGTACTTAAGAACTGCTTCAGTGTCCTACAAGACGAAGCAGAAATGTCCATACTAGAGTTCAGTAAAACACCATAGGAAACAGCAAAAGAGGTGCTGGGATATCGGAAACGGAGAAAATAGGAATGGATAAGCAAGACACATGGGAAAAGATAGAGCAAAGAAGGGAAATCAAGAAAAATTACTGAACACCAAATCACAAGGCTAAAAGAACAAATTTTAAGTAATTATGCACAAAAAGACAAAGAAGTGAAAGAATCATGCCTTCAAGATAAACCTCAATATTATGACAACTTAGAAGAAGCAGCAGAGAAAGCAGTATATGTAAATGACATGAAAACCATATACAAAATCACAAAGCAGATGACAGGTAACTTCAGCACAAGATGTAAGAGTGCAATAAGGACACATAAGGGACACCTGGTAAGTGAAGAAAGAGAAAAAATTGAAAGATGGAGGAAACACTTTAACACCCTACTAAACAGAACACAAGCAGCACAAACATTAGACATACCTGAAGCAAAAACGGAACTAAACATCAATACAGGACCAATAACAATAAGTGAAGTAAAGGAGGCAATAAAGAAGCTAAAATTAGACAGGGCACCAGGTGAAGATGAAGTGACTGCTGAAATGTTGAAAGCAGAAGAAACAGGAACACCAAAACAACTTTGCCACAACAAATTTGGGATCTAGAAAAAGCTCCAGAGGAGTAGAAAACTGGCCTTATAGTAAAACTACCAAAGAAGGGTGACCTCAGAGACTGCGGGAACTGGAGAGGCATTACTCACCAGTAAAGTATTTTGCAGAATAATCATCAACAGAATTGTATCAACACTTTATGGAAAACTTCGGAAAGAGCAGGCAGGAATTAGGAAAGGAAGATCATGCATAGACCACATATTTGTACTTAGACAAATATTAGAACAGACAAATGAGTGGCATAGCACAACATATGTATTGTTTATAGATTTTGAGAAAGCCTTTGACAGTGTCAAGAGAGATGTAATGTGGAAAATCCTAAGATGGCATGGCCTCTCCCATAAAATAGTGAATGTAATCAAAGCCCTATATGAGGGTTTTCAGTGCAAAGTGATCTCTGGAGAACATACCTCTAGCAACTTTAGGGTACAAACAGGAGTGAAACAGGGATGTGTTACTATCACCAACATTATTAATCTTGGCAGTAGACTGGTTAATGAAGGAGGCAACATCAGAAAAACGCAGAGGATTACAATGGACCCTTGACACAGTGCTGGGGGATCTTGACTTTGCTGACGACATTTGTCTACTATCAAGCAGCCAAAAAGATATGCAAGATAAAATAAACAAGCTAACTCAGAAAACAAACAACATAGGACTAAAGATCAACGTAGGAAAGACAAAGTTAATGAAGCAAAATGTGAACAGCAGAAATGTACTCAGAGTAGATAACGAGTTAGTGGATGAGGTCAACGAATTTGTATACCTTGGTAGTAGAGTAGCAGAAAATGGAGACAGCACAGAGGACTTCAACATCAGACTTACTAGAGCAAACCAGGCTTTTGCAATGCCGCAGACTATATGGAAATGTTAAAAAAAAACTAAGCATAAATATGAAAATCAGGATACTTAAGAGTAATTGTTCTAAGTGTACTACTCTATGGAAGTGAATGCTGGAAAATCACCAAAACAATAGAAAACAAGTTGAATTCTTTCCAGACTAAATGTTTACGAAGAATTAGAAAAATAATTTGGCCAAACACCATAGGAAATAACATCTTATTGGCAGAAATGCAGATGAAGCCACTGACAGCAATTATTGAGGAAAGACGCTGGCGATGGTTGGGACATGTGCTCCGAATGACTGACAACTCACTACCAAAAAATAGTACTAAGATGGACACCACAGGGGAACAGAAGTAAGGGTAGACTAAAAGAGACATGGAGAAGAACAACAGAAAGGATGTTGAGCAATAGAGGGCTCACCTGGGCAAGAGCAGAAAAAAAGACAAAGGATAAGCATTTGTGGAAAACCCTTACGGAAGCCCCATGTGCCCTGGGCACTTAAGGTTCAGAGAGAGAGATAGTGAGTAGTAGTATTAGCCTCAGTATCTTGCAGAGATAATCTCTTAATTAAAGAAGTATGGCGTGATCAGTAATGAACACTCTTTTCTGCAAGTTATTTTTTTTCAAAACCAATTTAAAATTAATCCCACGGTATTAGAATTTAGAAGCAGTAAGTGTTCAGTTCTAAAAACACCAGGCAGAAAAAGAAAAGAAAAGAAACAACAGTTATTCACATTTAGATAAATAATACTGCGTTTTATTCTCTCTGCATTCCGGGAAAGTTGAAATTTCTGCCAAATGAATTAAAGAAAAAAAATGAAACTGATGACAATCGAAGTTAAAGTCTGAGTTTGTTGCTTTATATTGTCTGTGTCGTTTCTGTGGTGTTACTGTGTTTTGTCTTTCTTTTTTTTTTGGGGGGGGGGGGGGTTGGGGGGACAATGTTTAGATTTTGAGACAACAATACTGATCTAAGCATCTGCACACAAGTTATAAGACTACCTTCTCAAAATAAAGGATTTCAGAGACAAAAATATAATAATAAATATAATAATAATAACAACAGATAGAGGTAAAATTCTCGTTTCCATGTCATTAAGGCATATTGGGGACTACGTTGTTAGGCTGATATTTTCCAAGATCTTCGGCACATGAAAGTCTGATGTGGTCAGTATCACGCCCTGGCCGCATTTACCTTCCCAGATTTCTCTGGTACCCATTTTTAGAGGCTAATAATAATTTAATATGTTTATTAATATCTTAAGAATACGTACATTTAAACAAAATTATACGGGAAAGAAATGTCAGTGACATTGAAATCTGGTCAGACTTAGATGTAGATTATGCTTATCTAGGCTGTCTAGAAGGCACTTCATAATGGCTGTAAGAGTTGGCATTCTCAGCGTTCCCTCCCCCCTCCCCCCACGCCGTCCTTTACTGATAGCATTTGAGGACGTCATCCATGTAAATTTGCTGCTAATAGTCTTGCTCAGTGACCGCGTTAACCGGCAATTACTGTTAGAAAATAAACGAGAAAAAAAAAGAGAAAACCCGAAACTTTTGGAGTTCGTTGGTTACCGTAACCGGTTTATATTATCAAGGATCTAGTAGAAAGAAACCAGCCAAATCTCTGTCTTTCTCTCTCTCTCTCTGTGTCTCTCTCCCCTCTCTCTCTGTGTCTATCCCCTCTCTCTGTCTCTCTCCTCTCTCTCTCTGTCTCTCTCCCCTCTCTCTGTCTCTCTCCCCTCTCTCTGTGTCTCTCTCCCCTCTATCTCTCTGTCTGTCTCCCCTCTCTCTGTTTCTCTCTCTGTCTCTCTCCCCTCTCTCTCTGTCTCTCTCCCCTTTCTCTCTCTCTGTCTCTCTCTCCCCTTTCTCTCTCTCTGTCTCTCCCCTCTCTCTGTCTCTCTCCTCTCTCTCCCCTCTCTCTGTCTCTCTCTCCCCTCTCTCCTCTCTCTCTGTCTCCCCTCTCTCTGTCTCCCATCTCTCTCTCCCCTCTCTCTCCCCTCTCTCTGTCTCTCTCTGTCTCTCTCCTCTCTCTCTCTGTCTCTCTCCCCTCTCTCTCTGTCTCTCTCCCCTCTCTCTCTGTCTCTCTCCCCTCTCTCTCTCTCTCTCTCTGAAGATCCTTGCTGACATGCGTAGGATATCGTGTCCTTCGATAACCCTCGATCCATTGTGTATCTGAACAGGCTTGTCACAGACGTTTTCCTGTGGCCAGGATGTCAAACCATCAAACTTCTTTCCAGATCGGTTGAAAGATAGATAATCTGGCCAGTGAGGGGGGGGGGTGGCGGGCTGATGATGCTAAAGGTGCATGGTGGAGAATCAGCCGGTTTTGACTCTGGTTTAGCTTGTGAGCATTTTGTAAATTGTAATTCTCGTCACAAGCAAGAGAAGACACATTTGAGACGAACATTTCATTTCCGTTGATGTGTGTAAAGTTTGTTTAATTTTACATTAAAAAAAAATATAAGATACCGAATGTTGTGCTCAGATAACTGGTATTTCTGAACGTATCTCATGAAAGGTGAATGGCAGGCACATCTGTACTGGTTTCGGTGAATCCGTAGCGCGAACATCAGCCTTTTTTTTAATGCCCGCATGGGCTCGCTAGATAATTTTAATTTATTTCATGGTAATCTTCCGTGTCAGGTACGCTGCTTCTTCTGTCTGACAGAGTGAGGACTGCTTCCATACTAATTCGTGAACATCAGCCTTGCATCTTCCACCGAAGAGGGCACAAAGTATTAGACACTTCTCCGAATCTGCACGTTGCTTTGTATATATTTTCTCTTTTTTACTTTTCTAGTTTTGACACACAATGCAGTGTGCCGTCTATGATTATACAGGATATATTTTGGAAGGCGATTAGCGCAAATATTGATTAACGGACCTGGAGACATTTTTTGGAAAGGATTTATTTACTTGATTGAATTTTGTGTCCGGAATGTCAGCAGGGAAAGAAAAATATTTGGTACGGTCTTCTTCAGTAATCCTCTGGGTATTATTTCCCTTGTCATAAGCAAATTACGTCCCTTTCGTCCATCTTGAAATGTTTGGAAATTTCCTTTCCATCTCAGTATCTATATCTGTCGATCTCCTTCTTACTTCACCTTCCAGTTTCTTTGTTCCAATATTAGCTTTGATTTTCTTTCACGTCCTGTCCAGCAATATATTGATCCTTTGATCAATTGATTTGTTCATCTTCTGTACGAATTTCATTTATATTATTTTGTGCTTCAGTTTTGCTCGGACGTAGTTTCCTGCAAGTCATCAGTAAGTCCATTCATTCATTAGCATTTCCCTTGCGGAACTTTGCCTCCCTAACAGCTATTGCGCAGGCCTTTCAGTTGTAAGCAAGATGGCCCGCTGCTGATACAGTTATTCGCAAATCATTAACAATGTCTGGTTGCCATCTTCGCCTTTGTCTTCCTCTCTTTCTTTTCCCTGTTAATTACCCTTCCAAGACTGTCTTATCCAATCTGTCATGACGTTTAATATGCCCCAAATACTTAAGTTGTCGCTCTTTAATCTTCTTTACTAATCGCTCTTCCTCAATATTAACTTTGTGTAATATGTATATATTTGTTGCTATTTGTATCCATGATATTTGTAGGACTCTTCTATATAGCATTTACATTCAAAGGGACTTTTGTGTTTCTCAGCTGTTTTGTTAAGTGTCCAGGCCTCGCAAGCATACATTGCGATGGGAAAAATGCATGTCCTTAAAAATATAATTTTCTTAATTCTGTCTCTCCATCTCCACAGCTTTTTCTAGTTGTTTGAGCTTCTGAAGAGCGATATATGTCCTCTCCTTTTTTATGTCCCTCGTTATGTCTTTATTATTAGTTAGTTATGATCCAAGATATTCATAATTATCCATAATTTCCAATTTCTCCTCATATATAAGCTAAGTGCTTCCTTTTTTCTATTATTTTTCCCACTGTTATTTTTGTATAGCATTCATCCCAATTTATATTTTCTTTTCTTCCACTTTTTCTTTGCCGGGTAGCTTTTTGTATGATTAAGGTGTAAACCGAAAAGTTACAACTGTGTGTTCGTTTATTAATGAAACTTCTTCTTCTTCTTCTTCTTCTTCTTCTATGACCAGCTGTTGAATTCATCAGCTTTCCGAGCCAGTGAGGCTCACATTGCTGCAGACAAAACAAGTCTATTCCTCTCTGTTCTTGATTTTCTCTTGTCAACTGTCGATTCCAAGAGCGCCTACATCTTCTTCTTGGTTGTCTTGATATCGTTGTCTACGTCTACCTCTTCGTCTATCCCCTTTCATCATTTCTGTTCCTACGTTCATTAAAACAGTCGCTACATTTAAGAAGCCTTTCCTGTGGTGATTTTTGTATATATTTATATATTTAGTCTTACATATGCCACAAAACCTTTCGTGTGTTTTTATAATTTCAGACTTTCTTATTTGTCTGTTCAATTACAGCTAATCCAAACTGATACCCACGCACACAAAAAAAAAAAAATCACTCAGACATTTGGCAAAACATTGCGAAGAAATCTGGCAAATCTAAAGCCGGAGCTACCTCGACAAGAAATGGAAACAGAGGTCGGTGCACTTTTTGTGCCAACAAAAGGTCATATTAAAGGTCACTTCCAATGGGAAAATAAAATGCAGGAGTAATCGAACGCAGGAAATTGAGATAGCAGACTCCTGCATTCACGAAAGCAAAATGCCGTAACTTCAAAGCTCTACCTTAATGAAGCGCTGTTATCATGAACATGAGTATCCGGGCTTTTTTTTTTGTTGCTGTTTCTTTTGAACATGAATATGGCCGTAATACTGGCAGCTTTTTTCCCCGCATGTTCGGCTCATCCGTTTTATCCAGAGGTCCCACTCGCTTGATCTCATCTTCCAGAAAAAAAAACAATGTAATATGGTTTCGCGTCAACGTACACTGCAACTTTTTAAAAACCTCATTATCTCCCTTTCACATATGGACATTTGCCTGTTACTGAATTTCACAATGGCGTCTGTTAACATAGTTTCTTAATGCGCGGAGTCCTATATATATTATCATAACTGCTATTGTGAATTCAGTCCTGATTTTGTGTGTGCGCGTGCGCTTTTTGTAGCATTGCCACCGCTTGTCAAAAGAGATTTTTTTTCCCCTTTCATTTCTTAGTATACCGCCGTTGAAGTTTAACTTTCTTTTCTAACTGAAGACTAAAGAAGCCTACGGTTGAAATATTGTTTGCTTTCATTCATTACACTGCTTCTTTTCTTACCTTTTAATTTTTAAACGACATTTTTTCTTTTGGCTTTTTTTTTCACCTGCACACTACGCGCCCTAATCTGTCATGTCCTGGAGTGAGAAAGACTTTAAGTGAAACTGCCAGTTGTAGCTGATATGACGGGGTCAGATGTTGATGAACCATAGCTGGGCAAAACCTTACCCACTCTTCCGTTGATGTCCCCCCGTAACAGCCTTAGCTGGCTAACGGGACAGGGATCGCCGTAGTCCCCGTGGCGGTGGAGTCTGCTAAAGAAGTACTGCACACACCCCCCTCCCTCTGCTTTTTAATTCCACTCAAGGACTGGAAAAATAGCCGCCATAACCCACTCCCAAGCCGACACGATGCTGTGTCTCAACACCTTCACAGCATCGGTTGTAAAGAACATCAGCTCGTAGTTCCAGTGAGAAGAAGAAGAAGTATGTCGAAGGAAAAAACTAGGTCAGTGGTTATTACCTTTTTGTTGGCCATGAATCCCCTTTCCAAACTAAGAACAGCTGTGTACTCCCTTTTCTGTCTGAGAACAGCTGTGGACCTCATTTCCGACATAAGAACAGCTGTGGACCCCATTTCCTACCTAAGAATAGCTGTGGACCCCCTTTCTTGCCCGAGAACAGCTATGGGCTCCCTTTCCTGCCTGAGAACAGCTATGCACCCCCTTTCCTGCCTGAGAATAGCTGTTGACCCCCTTTCCTACTTAAGAACAGCTACGGACCCCCTTTCTTGACTGAGAACAGCTATGGACCCCCTGTCCTACCTAAGAACAGCTTTGGACGTCCTTTCCTGCCTAAGAACAGCTATGGAACCCCTTTCCTACCTAATAACAGCTATGAACCCCCCTTTCCTACCTAAGAACAGCCGTGGACCCCTAACTAAAAAATACAAAGCAATAAATAGAATCCAGACTATCCAGAACAAAACTAAGATTTTAAAAATTTTTTTATTTTAATGGAGCCAACCCATTTGCTGATCCCGGGACTCTCCAAAAATCCTTCCTCGGGTCATGTGGGTCCATTATCCCAAGCTTAAGAACCACTAGACCATATCATCTTACACAAAGAAAAAATGTGAATATTAAAATAAAACTTAGCTCAAACAACACATTGAATAAGAAGGAAAAAAAAAACATTATCTCTTAGTTAAGACAAGAGACAGGAAAAAAGAAATTAGATGAACTAAAACAACGCACAGAAGAGTACAATATAGTGTTAATAGACAAATACAAAAAAATATAGCACAGCTCTGAGAGAATTTAGAAGTAAAGCTATAGACGATGAATTCACAAAAATAAAATGAGAAAAAAAAATGGGAAAATTTACCAGCTGATGAAAATGAGCATCAAAAGACCAAAATCTGGCGGGACAAGGTCTATGGTTAAAAAGTAGAGAGCTGGCAAAGAAATACCGAATGGTGAAATACCTTATTCTACGATGTATAGAGATGATGCTATTATGCTCCGTAAAAAAAAAGCTTTTGTAGAATTACTAAAATAGAAACGACAAATAGAGGTAATTACTTTGTGATAAAGAGAAGATACTCTGTCGACGGAAATATGAAAAATCATATAAAATATATTTGATTATAAGATGGAAATAACAGGAACTAAATGGAAAATGAGACAATGGCGTGCAATGTTTCAAGGCGAATATGACAGGAACGTTATTTTCTTTTCGTAACTCAAATAAATGACGCTTTTGTGACCTGAAGAGTACCAGCTTTCATTCCAGTCCATAATGGAGCCACGGACAGTCCCCAACTTACGTAGATCCTACTTACGTTGACATGTACAAGGCATATGAACCCTGACTTCAGATATTTAAAAAAAAACAAAACTTTTTTTAACACTTCCTCATATTATATGCTGTACAGTTAGTTACAGCACTGATATTACACGCACAGCACTGAAAGTACATGCACTCCAGCATTTCAGATTTTAAATGTATCGGCTTTTTTTTCCACACGTGGTTTTATATAATACGTTCATTCTTTATTATAACTCATTTGTTTGCGTCTTTGTGACATACCTGTACGATACCCGTGCGCCTTTATGGAACAATCTGCCGTACGCTAATCGGGTACCGTCTGTAGTTTATTTAAGGCATCTGCTCAAATTATGGATTATTTTCCGGGCAGTTGTTTACAAATGTCTGCAGCAATAACAGAAATGAGGAAACTGTAGGTGAGCAAAAGCAAAAAGCAATCAATACACAGTTAGAAAAAGGAAGTGGATAGGGCACGCTCACATTGAGAAAGCTGAGAGACAGTAAATCAGGACAGACTTTGACACTGAACAATCTCAAAAACCAAACGAAAACAGGGAAGGATACAAGAATACATGAAGAAATGATGTAAGGAAGATCTTCAGAAGTACAAGAACTTGAAAGGGAGTGTTCTGGAAAAAAACAAGGACAAATATGGCAATGAGTGGAAGATATTTGTCTAGGGTTTATGCTTGCAGGAGGGGCTTTGGACATTGATTGATGGATCAACATAAAATTTGTAGGAGAGGCTTCGGACATTGACTGATAGATCAACATAAAATTTGTAGGAGGGGTTTCGGACATTGACTGATAGATCAACATAAAATGGTCATACAACGTGCTTCTTTTCTTAACTTATAACGATAGAAAAAGAGAAAGAGAATTGGGGGGGGGGGGGAGAAAGAGAAAGGGAAAGAGAGAGAAAGAAAGACAAAGAGAGGATGAGAAAGAAAGAGAGAAACATAAAGAGAGGGGGAACAGAAAGAGAGAGAGAGAAGAAGGAGAGGCAGAGAAAAAGAAGGAAAGAGAAAAGACATAGACAGACAGAGCGAGATAGAGAGTCATGCTGAAAGAGAAACAGAGAGACTCAGATAGAGACAGACAGACAGACAGAAAAGTCGGATGCCAGTCAGTCAGTAATTTGCATGTCCCTTGCGGAACTTTGCCTCCTTAACAGCTCTCCCGCAGGCCTCTCGGTTGTAAGCAAGATACCCTACGGCTGACGCGTCCATTCACAGGTCATCAACGATGTCTTGCAGCCATCTTCGCCTTGGTCTTCGAAAAGAAAATCGGATGTACACTGCTAGTTTTAGAGACCTAAACGCCAGATAATGACATTTGTAAGTCTTAAACTGACAAATTCCAGCTCTTCTATAACGACCTGCTATTCAGTTTGTCACTGATAACTTGAAAACCGCTGTAGGAGCAATGATGCAGTCGGTGCTGGCGGTTATCGTCTGAAAAACAGCCGCCGTAAACAGCTCCCGACTCGGTGCAATACCGTGCTTCGCCATCTTCACCGCATCGGCTGCAGAGACTACCAGCTTCCAGTTACAGAGCCATAGAAGGACAAGAAGAAAAAGAAGGAGACTTCTTCTGCTTCTTCTTCTTTCAGTTGTTTGTTGACTGCTCTTACAGAGACCGAATTAAGTTAATTATTTATTCTGAATAGTACTGATATTGTTATTTGGTAGATAGTCATTTAATATATGTATGTAGTTACTTTCTGTACCGAGTGCATGGATAAGAGCGAAACGTAAATGTTATTTTATTTTATTTTATTTTATGCCTCTCGGCTACAATATTAATTATGTTTGTTATATGAGCAACATATTTGTAGAATGTCAGAAACAGAGTGAAAGTTGTATGATAAAGGGCAGAATGTCAGACGGGCCTACGCGCCAAATTCTTAAACCTTTTGAAATAAAGATCAATCAATCTTCTTCTTCTAACACCGACGTCGAAAAGTGATGGGGAAAGAAGGAATTGACATGATTAATCAGAACGGAGAAAGATTAATTGAAATATGTCTAACAGAGGGCATGGTCATTGGAGGCACAATATTTCCACACAAAGAGATACATAAAACAACGTGGATATCTCCAAATTACAGAACTAGAAACCAGATAGATCATTTTTGTATTAGAAAGCAATACAGAACATCTCTGATAGATGTAATGGCATATAGAGGTGCAGATGTTAACAGTGATCACAACCTGTGCATAGGGAAAATAAAACTAAAATTGAAAAGCCAACACAAGAAATCAATACACAGAAAGATAAACAGCCACAGCCTACAAGAAGAGAATACTAACAGTAATTTCAATTAAGAACTTGCCAATCATTCCAAAACACCCAGTGAAGTTGAGGAGATAGGTATAGATGAATTATGGAATTCTTACAGCACAGCCATAATCACAGAAGCAAAAGCAAGCGCTGGACTGAAAAAGCCAAATAGAAAAGCATGGATATCAGAAAACACATGGAAGTACATACATGAAAGACGAACAGCCAAATTAGACATGTTGAACGTAAAAACAGATCTTAGAAAAGATCTGGTGAAAGCAACATACAAGGAACTAGACAAGAAAGTAAAAAGTCCAGCTAGAAGGGATAAAAGAGAATATATGGACAATATGGCGAAAGAGGCAGAAAAAGCAGCAAAAACAGGAGACAGCAAAACTTTATATAACATACAAAAGAGGCTAACAGGTACTATTACATCTAAAGAACGACCAGTCCTTAGCAAAACTAAAATCCTATTAACATTAAGTAAAGACCAAAAGCAAAGATGGGCTGAACACTTCCAAGAAATACTTAATCGACCACACCCAAAACAATTGTTAAACCTTGAAACCGACTTACCAGCCCCACAACTAAATGTCAACCTACATGAAATTAAATTGCATGAAATTGAAACAGCAGTGAATTTAATGGCTAACAACGAAGCTGCAGGTGAGAGATGAAATAACAGCCGAAATGTTAAAAGCTATCAGTAATGACAACACGAGACAACTACAGAGAATGTTTAACAAGATTTGGAAAGAAGAAAGGTCCCTTCTAAATGGAAAAAAGGAATCATTGTTAAAATACCAAAAAAGGCAACCTTAGTGACTGTAACAATTGGAAAGGAATAAACTTAATATCAGTTGTGTCAAAAGTATTTTGCAAGGTCATTTTGAATAGATTTAAGGTATAGTGGGGTGCTAGTTGGCTAAGTCGATAGTACGCTGTTCTCTCGTGGCTAGACGGCTGCTCGTCCTACCGGAGTCCGTGTTCGAATCCCAGGTAATTCTCTTGTGATTTTTCTTTCTCTCACGTCTTACTAAAGTGCTTTGTCTACGATTTTTTCGAGGTTTAATCCTACAATATTTGTTATCTTACTTTACCGTACCAAAACCTCGTAGTTTCCTATTTATAAAAAATTGTTCCTTAAGGTATAGTAGATACTGCAATGAGAGAAGAACAAGCAGGATTTCGAAAAGGGAGAAGCTGTCTCGACCAGATCTTTACTCTCAGAATAATACTTGAAGAACATATTGAAAAACAGAAACCATTAATACTGAACTTCATAGACTTTAAAAAGGCGTTTGATAGCATACACAGAGATTCATTGTGGCGAATTTTAAGTCTATATGGAATACCATCTAAAACTGTCAACATCATTAAGGACTTCTACAATGGATATGTTTGCGCAGTCAAAACAGAAGAAGGGATGAGTGAATGGTTCTAGATTGAAACAGGTGTGAAACAAGGATGTATACTGTCTCCTTTGCTTTTTGGAATTACAATAGACTTCATAATGAAAAAATGCTGCACATGTAACAAAGGTATTGATTGGGTACATGGGACCCATCTACAAGATCTTAATTTTACTGATGACATAACTCTTATCAGTAACAATGTGAATTCCATGCACGAAAAAACAGATAGCCTGTCTTCACTGACTAGCAAAATAGGAATTGAAATTAACAAGGACAAAACAAAAATAATCAAAATTCTCATTAATCAAAATGGAAAATACACATAGAAGGGACAGATATTGAAGAAGTCAATCAATCTGCATACCATGGCAGCCACATAGACCAGGATGGTGACACCAGAAAGGAAGTTAGAATTAGGATTGCAAAAGCAGCATCGAT
The DNA here is from genome assembly GCA_009760885.1 of Achatina immaculata. Taxonomy (NCBI): domain Eukaryota; kingdom Metazoa; phylum Mollusca; class Gastropoda; order Stylommatophora; family Achatinidae; genus Lissachatina; species Lissachatina immaculata. The sequence goes on from CM019720.1 coordinate 44,627,107, forward strand.
CTTCAAGAATCTTGAGAACATATGGCATTCAAAAGTTATAAGCATGAAAACCAAGTTCAGACTATTCACTTCAAATGTAATATCCACCCTCATTTATGCATGCGAAAGCTGGAAAACAACTAAAGAAATAGAAAGAAATTAGACTCTTTTGAAAACATATGCTTAAGGAAAATACTTGGCATCAAGTGGAACGAATTCAAGAACAACGCATAAATAAGACAGATGACTGAACAACAACCAGTCTCATGGGTGATCAGGAAAAGGAGATGGACATATGTTGGTCACTTGATGAGAAGAAATGATCAGAGAATCCCAGAACAAGCCATCAAGTGGAACACAACAGGCCAACGAAAAAAGAAAAAGAGGCAGACTGCGTGAAAATCTGAAGAGGACATTGTTAAGAGAGGCCAAATTAATGGGCATAAAATCCCTTGATGAGGTTGAAAGGCTCGCCGAAGACAGGAAACATTGGCGAACTACCTTGCGAGCCCTATGTGGCGTTTAACGTCACGGGAAGGGTATAAGATATATAAGATAAGAATCTTCTTCTTCTTCGTTCGCTTCTACTACCAAGACCCCCCCCCCTAATCCTGCTTAATTTATTCCTGTGGTCCTCGATGCGTCCCGTGGTCCCCTTGTGGTCCCCTAGAGGCCCACAAGAGATCCCCGAGAGGATCACAAGAGGTTCAGAGTATCGCAGGGCTTGGGCCTGTATTTTCAGTGGGTCTCAGAAGCGGGATTGCGTGACACTGAGGTTTTCATTGCACCAGTTTAATCTAGAATTTGGGCTTTCTCACCAGAAAACCTCGACGTGTTTTAGATATCAGTATATCCGGGTGAGAGGTGGTTGCCCATTCAGTCCAGAGTTGGACTTTCTCACCGGAAAACCTCAGCGTGATTAGGATACACATACATCCTCGCCGTGTGAGATGTGGTTGTCTATCTAGAATGCTGTGGTCTAGTGTCTCCGACTTCAGCATTTTGTGGTCGTGGCCGCTACCCTTCCTAGTTGTGAACAGGACGGAACTTTGTCCAGGAGAGCGAATCCTCGCCACTAGTAAGTTTAACCCCTGGGTTGAGCCGATTTAGGCGTATTATCCCAGTATGAGCGTGTTTAGGACATGACCGACCTCTAGAGCGGAGGTACCGCGACATGAGTAGTCAAAAAAGTTTCATCCCTGGTTTAAGAGGGTTTAGGCATATTTCGCCAGTATGAGTGTATATCGAATGAGGCCGTCCTCTAGAGCAGATGTGCCGTGGTATGAGCAACTTTCGCAGCGAGACTACTGGCCATACCGATTAAGCTTCATTTTATCCTTTACATCACCTTTGCACGGCAACCCAAAATGCTTTTTCGCATTTTTTCATTGGACAGGAAGAGTTTCACTCCACGGGGGCAGCCGAAGATTCTCGCCAGCAGTGTCTTAGTTTAACCCCTGGGTTAAGCCGATTTAGGCAATCTGCCTCAGTATTGGTGTATATAGGACGTCCTCTAGAGCAGAGGTGCCGTGATTTAAGTAGTACTGACCTCGATATTACTGTTTACTTCACTTAATCCTTTCCTTCACCATTTCCACTGCGGCTCTGCGCGGTAACCCTAGTCGCTTTTTTCTTCATTGGCTGGGAGGAGTTTCCTCCCACCCACGGCAGCTGAAGAATCTCGCCAGCAGCTGGTTTTCTGAGCTTTTCTTCTCCTAGATGAGCTACCAAGCAAGACTCTCATCTACCTGAAACGTCTGGTTTTCATGCGCCAGATATTCGCCTTTGCCCTTTCTCCTGTCAGTTTGAACAGTTCCGCCACGAGAAGGCCAGGAGCTGGACGTGGACTGTCAGAGGCTATTTGAGTAGCACGCCTTGAAGACATTTAATTGGAGTGGAAAGCATAACCCCACCCCACTTCCGGCTATAACAGTCCTTAGAACCGATCAGTCAATCAGTCTTCTTCCAGCTCCATGGAACTAGGAGCTGGAATTATTTGCAGCCTGTGCAATCAGGATATTAAGGCACAGCATCTTGTCGGTCTTGGAGCGGGTCATGGCAGCTATTTTGTTTTTGTCCCAAAGTGCAGATAAAAAGCACAAGGGCGTGCCGAGTCCATCGCCATGGAAATAACTTTGGCCATCCCTGCCCCGTTAACCAGACTAGGCCTGTTACTGGAGGTACCAACGAAGAGGTGGGACAGGATCTTGGTCAGATGTGGTTCGCCAACCCTGACGCTAGCATATCAGCTTTGGTTCGCTAACCCTGACGCTAGCATATCAGCTTTGGTTCGCCAACCCTGACGCTAGCATATCAGCTTTGGTTCGCCAACCCTGACGCTAGCATATCAGCTTTGGTTCGCTAACCCTGACGCTAACTTATCAGCTTTTGTTCGCTAACCTTGACGCTAGCATATCAGCTGTGGTTCGCTAACCCTGACGCTAACATATCAGATATGGTTCGCTAACCCTGACGCTAGCATATCAGCTGTGGTTCGCTAACCCTGACGCTAACATATCAGTTATGGTTCGCTAACCCTGACGCTAGCTTGCCCCAGCTTCACCAACCCTGACGCTAGAGTGTCAACTATGGGTAACTTATTGTGAAAACGGACAGTGTCTTCGTCACGTCTCTTTCCCCCCCCCCCCCCCCAACCCCCACCATTCAAATATATTCCTAAAATTCACTAACAAGATGTCAATTACACCGAAAAAAACTTTGATATTAAAACTGTTTTATTTTGTCAATAGTGCCGTTATTCTCTACTTACGACAATCGGTTCTCTTCCTGATACACTGAATCTGAGAACAGAATTAGTTTCATTTTATCTAGAGCCAGTCAGTCATTTGCATGTCCCTTGCGGAACTTTGCCTCCCTAACAGCTCTCCTGTAAGCCACTCGGTTGTAAGCAAGATCCCCTGCTGCTGATGCATCCATTTGCAGATTATCAACGATGTCTTACAGCAATCTTCGCTTTGGTCTTCCTTTCTTTCTTTTTTTCTTTTTATGTATCCTTCCAAGACTGTCTTCTCTTAAAAAAAAGAGTGCTAAAAGCATATTTTTTTTAAAAACAATGTTTTTTAGTATCTTTCCTTTTTCTCAAAATTTAAATTAATTTCTTTTTTTTTTCCTTTCCTTGTTTTCGTTCTGGAAGTCTTTTATGAGTAAGATAAAGGGAAAAAGAGTGAACACTCGTAAACCCGGGGGTCGGAAAGTTAGAAAATGAGTAAGATAAAAGTTCTTTTCGACCTCTAAGTTCTTTTATGAGTAAGTTATGTCCAGCTGCGTGTTCCGTTACTGAACCATAATGTTGCTACCTTTTCTTGTTCCTGTTTCCTCAACACAGTTATCTCAGCATTTCTAGGGTAATCTCCCTTGTGTTTTACATAGTTAAGTTTATGTTGTCCCGGCATGCCATAGAGGATATTATGTTTAGTGCCTGTAGTTTCCTTGATCTGGTGGAGTACTACAGGATAATGTGGTCACGTCTGTCACCTTTCCCTTCCCCAGCTACAGGAGGAGTACACATTCTATATTTTATCAGTTAAAAACAAAGATAGCGACCATTTTATTTCTACATTGTCTCAACTAGTCTGTAGCGGTGTCACGTGGTGTCTTGACCTAGAAACATTGGAGCGGACAAAACTAGCCATATTGCTTCCGAATATGATAGAATGGACATTTAAAACATACTCGCCCCTGACCGGATTTAAAAGAAAATGATGCAGACAGAACAAATGATTGATATTTATTTTAAAAGGGTGAAGAATTGGGCGGGCAGGCCCGTCTTACATTCTGCCCTTTATCACTCCATCTCTCTTTCTTTACACACACTAGATTATATATATATAAAGTAAAGGTAATCCTGTTGTGCCTTAGAGTCACATAGGGATATGTGTTAGTGCCCATATTTTCCTTGACCTGTCAGCACACTAGAGGGTGATATGGTCAGTATCACGCCTGGCCGCCTTTCCTTTCCCCAACTCCAGAAGAAGTCGGGTACCCATTTCTGCAGCTGGGTGACTGGGGTGCTTCCGGCCTGATTCGAACCACCGACCGTCGTCACGAGAGACCAGTGCACTAACCACTTCGTCATTCTGACACCCACTATATATATATGGGCAACATCATAATATATATATATATGGGTGTCTGAGTGTATATATAAGAATGCAAGATGAAACTATATGAAATATAAGTATACATATTACATGACAAAAAATATCTCACAATTCAAAATGAAAATATTACATTCAGAAATATAGAATAATAAACTACATGAGAGTTAACCAATCTAAAAATATATCGCGCGCACATGAATACACACACATACACACACACGAACTACGGGCACACATGAATACACACACACGCGAACTATACATTTTAATAAAGTTCTTCTGACATTCCACTCTTGCACATTTACTAAGATAATTTCTAACAAGATCTAAGAAGTTACGTTTAGAAACATGGAAATACAACCACTCATGGATGTGCGTACTGTTACGGATAATAGATAAATTACATATTGTATTGTTCCTGCTATCAGTCAGTCAACCATTTGCATGTCCCTTGGGGAACTTTGCCTCACTAACAGCTCTCTTGTAGCCCTTTCGGTTGTGAGCAAGATTCCCTGCTGCTGCTGTATCCATTTGCAAATTATCCACGATGTCTTGCAGCCATCTTCGCCTTGGTCTTCCTCTCTTTCTTTTTTCCCTTTATGTACCCCTTCAAGACGGTCTTCTTTAAATTCTCATGACGTTTAATGTGTTCAAAATATTTAAGTTTTCTCTGTTTAATCCTCTTTACTAGCCAACCTTCTTCAATATTAAATTCTGGCTATGGATATATTTGTTCTTTTTTCCTGCTAACAGGAAAAAAAAATATGTTATTTCCAGTTTACCTCTATATACATTTCTGGCTCGAACATATTTGGGCAACATCATAATGCTTGCATATATTGTCATGACCTCAGGATTTTAGGCCTTTACATGCAGATTATGCATCTGTGCTTCGGGTTTTATGGTAAATATTTTATATCATTCATCCATACTCGATCAGAAATGATGGAGTTCTATTTGTTTATTAGAATATGATTGATCGACATCTTGCATTTCCTATAACACGGAAATTGCGTTGCAGATATTATATTCAGTCGCAAACCGTCAGCGATTTTCCTTCTTCCATTTTCCGGCATAAGAAAGGGTGTGGGTGAGAGAGAGAGAGAGAGAGAGAGAGAGAGAGGAAAAGAGACAGAGAGAGAGACAGAGAAAGATAGAGGGAGACAGACAGAGAGGAAGAAAGACACAGAGAGACAGAGAGACAGACAGACAGACAGAGTGATTGATTGATTGACTGATCTTTATTTCAAAAGAGTGAAGAATTGGGCACGCAGGCCCGTCTGACATTCTGCCCCTTTATCATACATCTTTCACTCTATTCCAGACATTCTACAAATATGATGTTATGTAACAAACATAATTAACATTGAAGCTGAGAGACATAAAATATAACATGCACGTTTCTCTCTTAAACATTCACTCAGTACAGAAGAAACTACATACATATGTAAATGTTTATCTATTAAACAAAAATTTCGAGACTATTCAGAATAATGAATTAACTGTATTCGGTGTCTGTAAACAGAGACAGAGAGACAGAGAGATAGAGAAACAGAGAGAGACACAGAGAGGAAGAAAGACAGAGACAGACAGAGGAAGAGAGAGAGAGGAAGAGAGTCAGAGAGACAGACACAGAGAGATTGGAAGAGAGACAGATAGACAGAGAGAGAAACAGAGAGGGACAGAGACAGAGAGAGGAAGAGAGAAAGAGAGAGGAAGAGAGACAGAGAGGAAGAGAGACAGAGAGAGACTGAGAGAGACAGAGAGAGAAAGAGAGATAGAGAGAGAGGAAGAGAGACAAAGAAACATACAGAAAGAGAGAGGGAAGAGATATAGAGACAGAGAGACAGATAGACACAGAGAGAGGCAGAAAGAAAGAGACACAGAGACAGAGAGAGACAAAGACAGAGAGAGTGAGACAGACAGAGACAGACAGAGACAGAGAGAGACAGAGACACAGAGAGAGGAAGAGAAACACAGAGAGAGACAGAGAGAGGAAGAGAAGCAGAGAGAGAGGAAGAGACAGAGAGAGAGAGAGAGAGTAAGAAAGACAGAGAGAAAGAGAGACAGAAAGAGACAGACAGAGAGAGACAGAGTGAGACAGACAGAGACAGAGAGAGAGAGACGGAGCGAATGAAAAGGTAGGACTGATATCCGAGCTATTTCGAAAAAAAGAAATGGAGGAGAGTCATGCATCCCATGTATATGCCTTCTTATATTTACCTTTTTGATTTTATCCGGATCCCAGTCTGGGATTATCAGAAATTCTCTGTTGAGGAAAGTTTTGTGGTTTTTTTTTTGTTTTTGTTATTGTTCGTTACAGCAATGTTCAATATTCCCTGGCTCACGTCTCGATCACGCAAAGTAAATGCTTGATCCATTTTATTTATTCTTCGCTATTTAGACAGTAATGATAGAAGTAATATCACAAGAAAAACAAATAAAATGTATAAAGATTAACAGAGCAGGTTCATATAAATACATAGGAAAACTATTCAATAGTTTCAACATTATAAAAGATGAGATAGAGACTAGAATACAAGAAGCTGGAAACAAGACATATTTTGTCATTGGACATTTGTTAAAATCAAAAATTCTATCCCACAACACTATACTAAATATACATAAGACACAGATTACACCAGTTGTACCATAAGTATATGGGTCAGAAACATGGAGTTACAACTAAACAAGATGAAAACAAAATACAAACTTTTGAGAATAGAAACATGAGAAGAATTTATGGACCGGCGAGAGACCTTGTAACACAACGGTGGAAGATAAGAAGTAACAAAGAGATCTACACATTGTTTAGCTCTCTGCTTACAACAGCCACTATGAGAAACAACAGACTGAGGTGGCTCTGGCATTTAGGAAGAAGAGGGAGGCTAGACGATCGCCGCCAGTCTCTACAGAAGTGATGAAAAGGGACGTACCAAAAGGCAGGCCAAGACAACTATAGCGAGACAACATTGAAGAGGATATACGCCCTATTGGACCCGGAAAGAAAAGATTAGGAACAGATAGAAATGGAGACGTGTCTTGTCTGCCTCAGTGGCTGGGAAAGCTATTGAATTCAGCATCTGCTCACGAGAAATTTCGCCAGTGAAGATGTTCATGAAATGAGTGTTGTAATTTGCCACTTTTGTTGTGTGTTCTTAAAATCGCAACTATTTGCAGCCTTGGTGCACTTCATCCATTCATCTGCACCGTTCTGTGGGTCTTTGCTGATCAAGATTCATCAATCCTAGAGCTTTTGTTCAATTCAAATGCTTTTCTGTTTCCATACCATTTGATCTATCTATCTATCTATCTATCTATCTATCTATCTATCTATCTATCTATCTATCTATCTATCTATCTATCTGTCTGTCTGTCTGTCTGTCTGTCTGTCTGTCTGTATGTATGTATGTCTGTCTGTCTGTCTATGTATGTCTATCTGTCTGTCTGTCTGTCTGTATGTATGTCTGTCTGTCTGCGCGTGCCTGCTGTCTATCGGGGGGGGGGGCAGAAAATAGTTTAGCACCAGCTTACACAAACCTTCTCTCAGCGTCCCTGCCTGTGACTGTCTCAGCGTCCCTGCCTGTGACTGTCTCAGCGTCCCTGCCTGTGACTGTCTCAGCGTCCCTGCCTATGACTGTCTCAGCGTCCCTGCCTGTGACTGTCTCAGCGTCCCTGCCTGTGACTGTCTCAGCGTCCCTGTCTATGACTGTCTCAGCGTCCCTGCCTGTGACTGTCTCAGCGTCCCTGCCTATGACTGTCTCAGCGTCCCTGCCTGTGACTGTCTCGGCGTCCCTGCTTGTGACTGTCGAATCCGCCTCCTGGTGATGAGTAAAGTCATAAGTGAGTAACTAGGGACAGAAAATCGAGACGTAGCATCAGCATAACAGTCGACAGTGACCTGTCCATCTGACCTGGAAGTTCGTGGGGGCCGGGTCCCGCTACACAGATGTCAGTGAATAAAGAGACCATACGGGACGTCGCGATAAGTTCAGGCACACGAGAACGAGGCAACTCCCAGCCCAGAGTGGGTTAATGCGTACACACAAAGGGAGAAGACAAAATCCAGGAGAGACCATAAGACAATGAATATATCCAGGTCAGGAACTATTCCCTCTACCCCTAGCTTACCCAAATGATTAACCATTCTATTTTCAAGTTCCCACTTGAACCTCTCCGGGCCCTTCCTTATAACAGGGGAAACCCCATGTACCCCTCAGCACCATGCGCCAGCTCCCCTTTTCCTCCCCTGTCTCAGTGGGTTTGCACACGTTTCTCCAACTAGTCATTTCACTCGCCCTGCATTCATTCTTAAATGTGTCCGACTGGGCCTTTCAGCGGTCCGAAAAATTTCTCGGACTATCCAAGGCCATAACCTTAGAGCCCTCAAAACCTTGATATTTTCTTTGTGTTATGGGTTTTTTACTTCCGTGCCACTTGATCAGTAAGCTGGGATATCTTCCTCGTGACCTTCCCTCAGTCAGTCAGTCACTCAATTAGTCAGTCACTCAGTCAGTCAGTCATTTGCATGTCCCCCTGCGAAACTTTGCCTCCCTAACAGCTCTTTCATAGGCCTCTTGGTTGTGAACAAGATGCCCTGCTGCTGATGCGGCCATTTGCAGATCATCAACGATGTCTTGCAGCCATCTTCACCTTGGTCTTCGTCCCTACCTAGCCCCACTCCCTTTTTTGTCCCGATGAATTTTCCAGTCATTAGCAAGTTCTATGGCTTCTGTCTTTTCATAACATGTACAAGAAGTTTTGACTGTATTGAAAAAAAAATTGTTAACTAGTTTTTCTTCTTCTGAAACATCACTGAGGACCTCTTTATACATCCTTTAGTAGGTCAAACAATGTATCAGTTCACATTTCATCTTATCATTTATCAAAGAGTTTCTAAACACAGCAGAGCTCAGGTTAATTCTCCGTAAGCGCCTTTTCCGAGGATCGCATATAGAAACAACACAAGAGATAAAAACACGAGAAATGAAAAAACAAAGTAAGCTGAAGTGTTTCGTTAAATTTTCGTCTATTTCTCGTGTTTTTATTTGTTGTTTTGTTTTGTTTTTCCCTATGTGTTCTGTGAGAAAAGAAAGGCACTTGTCGAAATATTGAACTGTTGTTTGCTCTTCATTTATAGATGCTCATCTTACTTTCTGCCATTCTTATTTCTGTCCACTTTCCTCACTCTCTTTTTTTTTTTTGTGTAAAACTGAACCATATACCTCTATTTACCTTCATTACTAGAAGCAGTTTCAACGCAATCGTCATTTCTCTTATCTCTGTAGTTAAGTTTTCCCTACCTTTCTCTGTTCTCTTATCTCTGTAGTTAAGTTTTCCCTACCTTTCCCTTTTCTTCTTATCTCTGTAGTTAATTTTTCCCTGCCTTTCTCTGTTCTCTTACCTCTGTAGTTAACTTTTCCCCACCTTTCTCTTTTCTTCTTATCTTTGTAGTTAATTTTTCTCTGCCTTTTTCTTTTCTTCTTATCTCTGTAGTTAATTTTTCTCTGCCTTTCTCTTTTCTTCTTATCTTTGTAGTTAATTTTTCTCTGCCTTTCTCTTTTCTTCTTATCTCTGTAGTTAATTTTTCTCTGCCTTTCTCTTTTCTTCTTATCTTTGTAGTTAATTTTTCTCTGCCTTTCTCTTTTTTTCTTATCTCTGTAGTTAATTTTTCTCTGCCTTTCTCTTTTCTCTTATCTCTGTAGTTAATTTTTCCCTACCTTTCTCTTTTCTTCTCATCTCTGTAGTTAATTTTTCTTTGCCTTTCTCTTTTCTTCTTATCTCTGTAGTTAATTTTTCCCTGCCTTTCTCTTTTCTTCTTATCTCTGTAGTTAATTTTTCCCTGCCTTTCTCTTTTCTCTTATCATTCGGTCCTGTCCCCCCCCCCCACCCCCACCCCCCCCCTCACCAAATCATGGATCTTTCTGTCTCACTCTGGAGTTGGGTGGAACTGCTTATATTCAGAACCCACCAGTTCCGTCTTTTCGCAAAGTGGCCAGTTCACCACCCCACCCCCTCTCCAGTTCTAGGGCTCTCTGATGAATTTATAACCAACTGATTAATATTGATTGTCAAGTCTGCATTCACTAAAAAGATTATTTTTTAAAATTTCATAGAATCATGGTTATTCATAGATTTCATCTTGCATTTCGCAGCAAACCTTTGATCGGGTGCAGTAATGGCCCTATGGCGTGTAAGGGAGATTACCAATATTATTTTTTTCTTGGCAGAAATTCGGCATAAATATCTGGAAACATTTGTTGTCATTAATCTTCTTGCGTCTCTGAAAATCTATCTTCAGGAAATTACAGAAAAAAAATTTAAGTGGAATATGAACCGAAGGTGAGAAACAGGTGCCCATGTTCGGATTACAGCGATGTCAAGAAACTGGAACGAAAAACGAAGTCTTTCCACATGAGACGGATCAGAGGATCTAAACAAAACTGACAAATTTAAGGTGGAAACATTCCTTCCTGTTCTGGCCTCCTTGAACTATGACCTTTGACCTGACAGAAAAAGCTCCGAAGCTTGACTCTAAGATTGGAAATCTGTCTTCCTTCTTCGGTGAATTGAAAACAGTTTAGCTCTGATGAGCTGAACAAAACCAAACAAAAAAAAAGGTAAAAGATGCACGCTTCTACCTACTGTGTATGACAAAGACCTATGTCATGGTGGCCTTCTAAATGAATGTAACGTAGCTGTATCTAGTGCTGCAGGATTTTGGAAGAAAATGAAGACTCTCTTGCGCTGTACAACAAACTCATTTCGTGCAGATTGAAATATGCTTCCCAATGTTGAAATCTCTCTCAGAATATTCATGTAGAGTAAGAGTGAGGTGCATGGTGCAGTTTTAAGAAAAAAATATAGGCAGGAGAAGGAAGGAGTTGAAGAAAAATATGCTATAAGGAATCGGAACAATGAAATATGAAGAAGTTACTGTCACAGTTACGAGAGTGTTCATGTACATGTAAATGACTGGCTCTCCAAGGGAGCGCTCATTTTCAAAACTGAAACTTTTAGAAAGACTCAGCTTCCACTGAAACTTCTATAATAAAGACTCAGCTTCCACTGAAACTTCTATAATAAAGACTCATCTTCCACTGAAAGTTCTATAAAGACTCAGCTTACACTGAAAGTTCTATAAAGACTCAGCTTCCACTGAAACGTCTATAATAAAGACTCAGCTTCCACTGAAAGTTCTATAATGAAGACTCAGCTTCCACTGAAACTTCTATAAAGACTCAGCTTCCACTGAAACTTCTATAAAGACTCAGCTTCCACTGAAACTTTTATAATAAAGACTCAGCTTCCACTGAAACTTTTATAATAAAGACTCAGCTTCCACTGAAACTTCCATAAAGACTCAGCTTCCCAGCACAGTCAGCCAGCGGCGTGTTTGTGCATGGAAAATGACATCCTGAAGATCGCTGATTCCACGCCGATCATAAAACAGCTCTCAACAAAGAAATTTCACAGATATCTACCTTCATTAACTCATCCTGAGCGAGTACTAATGAATTCCCATTTCCATGTTGTGTTTTCAATGGTTTTTAATACTCAGAAGATTCCGTTGGTTGATCATTGCTTCACACTTTTTTTGTACTTTTATTTTTGAAAAATAAAAAACTCCTTTTGTTGAAAGTACCAATAAGTCTTACATCTTACATCCTTCCCGTGCCATTAAACGTCACATTGTAGTTCGATAAGTTTTTCAACCTGGCCAAGAGATCTTACCCCTGCTAATTTATAGCCTCTCCCAGCAATGCTCACCTTCGAGTTTCATGTGCTTAACCTCTTTTTTTTCCCTTTGTCCTTTCGTGTGCCGTTTGATATCTACCCATAAATACAAAGGTTAAATTTTATTGTCCGTTTACATTTTTAACCTCGTTAACGGAAAGTTGGGGCCCCAATGCAATGTTTTATCGAGGGCCCATTGTACTGTTAAGACATCACCGGGAATCTAAGATATAAACTAATCACTAAACAAAAGAGCCCAGACAAAACACAGGCAAGGAACTTTCGCCACTCAGTTGCTAATGCAAAGCAAGAACATCCGTTCATTTCTTACCAAGCAGAGTGAAGTAAAGATGTATCACATAAATTGGAATTTAACACATAAACAAGTGCATCTAAGGTCCTTTCTTATTTTATAAATCCCTGACATAACCTAACTATGATATACATTTACCATAAATGTTTGTTTTTTTTCCCTTTAAGTATTTCAGTTATAGCTTCTTCTAAAAGCAGAAACCAGAGAAGAAGAAGAAATACTAGTGTAGAAAAAATCACACATACGTCATTTGATGAGACCTAAAAATGAATGCTGCAACCTCGAGGTTCGATAAATCAATTTAATCTGCTTTAATCTGGAAAAACGCGAAAGACTTCTTGGCAAACGTCGAAAGAACTTCCGAATGAGCCCTCGACCGCAGTAAATATCGTTAAATGTTTATCAAGAAGAGAAACTTAATCCGCTAGATTCATACAGATGTATACGTTTTAAAGGCACTGAAATTCATGTCATGTTTTCCAAACTTATTACATTTCGATCTAACGGACTTCACTTGAAAGAGGTTAGACGTATGCTGAATATTAAGGCGAATCGCCCTTTGAGAACGAACGAACGAAGAAACGAACGAACGAAGAAACGAACGAACGAAGAAACGAATGAACGAAGAAACGAACGAACGAAGAAACGAATGAACGAAGAAACGAACGAACAAAGAAACGAACGAACGAAGAAACCAACGAACGAAGAAACCAACGAACGAAGAAACGAATGAACGAAGAAACGAACGAACGAACGAGCATTATTTTCAGAGTGTTAAAAATTGGGCAGGCAGGCCCGACTAACATTCTGACCTTCATCATACAGCTTTCACTCAGTCACGAGCATTCAGCATTTGTAACTGAACATATAAACGTGCAGGAAAAACGAATAAATTAATAAATAATCGTCTTTTGTCCATACACTCCACAATCTGATTTATGTAACTACATGCAAAGATGTTATATTAGATTCTCACATCCACTGGAACCTAACAATTTTGTAAACATTGAAAAAAAAAACCTTTTCCATGCCGGGAAAATAAAACATTTCCAGTAGATTCGCTTCTCTGATTGAATATTTCATCCCTTGCCTTTTTTTTTGTTTGTTTGTTATGAGTTCAGAAAGTGCACAAGAAAGAAAAGATGCGCATTTATTAAAAGTGCCCTCAGCCCTAGACTGCATTCATCATACAAGTCTTCCAACTCAGTGCATGCTGAATTCTGTTTCTCCAAATCAGAAACTCGTGTATACCTGTGGTTCTGGCCATTTCGTGATGATGACATTGCAGACTGTTCTGGAATCTTTTTAAGAGTGTGAGTGATGTTTCTCGGGATCTAGGTTCTATTTTCAATTACCTGTTTTTGTTTGTTTTTCTTTCTTGAAGAAATCCTCCTACAACTGTTGACAAATTCTATCACAGAGAGGGATGCGAGTGCTGATGGTATCTGAAGGATTTATATTCCACAGACTCGGAAAAGAAAAAGATAAAACAACCTTTGTGTAACTTGCCATAGTATTTTCACGATATAGTCCCCAATGGTGGTGGAGTCTATTAAAGAAGCATTGCACACCCTCTACTTTTTAGCTGTACTCCGGGAGTGAAAAATCTGCCATAACCCGCTCCCACGCCGACACGATGCTGTGTCTCAACATCTCCACAGCATCGCCTGTAACTGCCAGCTGTTGTTCTTTGCAGGCGATGCTGTGGAGATGTTGAGACACAGCATCGTGTCGGCGTGGGAGCGGGTTATGGCAGATTTTTCACTCCCGGAGTACAGCTAAAAAGTAGAGGGTGTGCAATGCTTCTTTAATAGACTCCACCACCATTGGGGACTATGCCGATTCTTGCCCCGTTAGCCAGCCTAGGCTTGTTACTGGGGGTACCACGGAGTGTGGGACAGGGTCTTGGTCAGCTATGGGTCGCTAACCCTGAGGCTAGAATATCAACTATGGGTCGTTGACCCTGACGCTAACATATCAGCTAAGGGTCGCTGACCCTGACGCTAACATATCAGCTAAGGGTCGCTGACCCTGACGTTAACATATCAGCTAAGGGTCGCTGACCCTGACGCTAACATATCAGCTATGGGTCGCTGACCCTAACGCTAGCATATCAACTACGGGTATTTGACTGCCTCATCGGACCTTTGATATGAAAATAAAATGAGTTTCCTTGCAAGTGCTTCTTTGATATCATTTTTGGTAGAATTGTTCTTGCCTTTGTTTTTCCTCAACAGTGTCTAGGCTCTAGACATGTGATCTATGTTAGGCAAGATTTATTATAGATTTAAGATGGTTTCTAGAGTGAGTCGGTATGATCTGTCCGGGGTATTATTAAAAGACTAGTTCATTATTTCCATTCCTTTCCCTCGTATCTCCCTCCCCATACCTCGCTCTCTTCTGTTGTTAAATTCATTCGGTGCCGGGTCAGCCTGAGTTATCTTCACGCTATCCTGAAATGAATTATCTTCTCTTTTTTTTAATGTGTTAATAATCTCAGTCTTGTGTCCAGCTTTAACGACTCTACTTTCTTATTTCCCGTAAGGACTTTTACTGGCTTCGAGGGCAATTTCCCGGCAGTCGGTTTTAATTAGTTTTCCTAATTTATCGTGTGCACAACTTCTCCCTGGCAGAAAAGATTAGATTTCTTGTAGGATGAGGACATTGCGCTTTACAGGACAAAAGCCTCGTGAAGCATCAGCGAACTTCTTATAACAGGATGTCGTGCTCCTTGTGCCTAGCTGGCAGGGTACAGCGAGAAGTCGTCCCTTGAAGGGTTGGTTTGGGTTGTGCTGGGAAACCTGCTTCTTGGACTCCACTGCAGGGAGTTTGAGCAAGCCACTTTTTAACACACCTATCCCTGTAAAGATGGCTGTGCCTCATATTTATCCCTGTTTCATCAGAACTTCTGGATTACCACAGATTCTCGGTTGTCACAGGTTTGAAGATTTATAAATATTTTCGACATAAAGACAGCTTCAAATTTGTCACAGCTTCATTGTTACAGGTTTACAAGATGAAGCAAGCCTGAAGATTTACAATGTAAGGGGAGAGAATGGAGGAGACCAGAAAGCGGAAGCAGATGATAGGAAGAATGACGTCATAGGCTAGCACAGAGAGAGAGAAGAGTGAGAGAAGAGAAAGAGGGAGGAGAAGAGAGAGAAAGAAAAGAGAGAGAAGAGAGAGAGGAGAGAGAGAAGAGAGGGAGAGAAGAGAGAGAGAAGAGAGAGAGAGAAGAGAGAGAGAGAGAGCAGCCAGGGCGGCCATTAGCAATTTGTATGTGGGTTAGACAAGTTGAGGTCAGTCCTGTGAATTACAGCATTTATGGTGGATTGCCTGGAGAAAGCCGGAGATAGCAAGTGTTGAAGGTTGATGAGCGAAGCACGACCGACCAACATGGAGCTCAGATCGGAAGACAGGAATGTGCAACAAGATCTGTGGGAACGAAGCTGGCGACAGGTAGCTCAAGACATGACTAGTCGAAGATAACATCAGCTGCATCTTTTCAGTAGTGACTACTCTTGAAATGCGAAGGCCTGCATCATACACATTTTAGATTTAAGTGACCACTGAACTGAGGGGTCATGTTTTGTATCAGTGTTATATGTGTATACCCTGTTTGGGAACCTCCTTATAACAACACCTTCAGGATTGCCTCATATTTCGATTCGAACCTCTGATCTTCGCCACGAGAGACTAGTGCACTAATCATTTCGCCATTCAGACGCCTGGTCTGGTGTAATCTGCTGCGATATTTTTAAAAAAAAGCTGTATCCCATAGCAGTCGTTTTAAAGTTCCACGGGAGTGTGTAGTGTATCTTCACATTTCTTTATCACAGCACTGTGAAGCATGGCGGCCAGCACTTGTACTCTATGCTTTTTGTTCTCCCAGTAACCCTCTTGGCGCCCATTTACTGAGGCTGAGTAGACCCCAGTGCCGGTTGGTCCGGAAAAAAAACCCTCCTCCCAAAACAAGCTATCAACTGGAGCACAAACAGGTCGAAGAAGAAGAGGTCGGCCACGTGAAACCCTAAGGAAGACATTGTTAAGAGAAGCCAGTTATCATTTAACATCCCTTGATGAAGTTGAAAGACTTGCTGAGAATAGGAAAGCTCAGCAAACAACTATGCGAGCCCTGTGTGACGTTTAACGGCACAGGAAGGATGTAAGATGTAAGATGGTGTGAAATCCGGTCTAGTCGCGCTTTAAACTCTTCAGAAAATGCTATGTTTGTACTGGCATACCTGTGTGTATATTCTGAAATCTTGTGACGACTCCTCATACACTCTGAGCTCTTATGTGTGATTCTACCCTTACACTTTAAAATCTTATGGTAACCACCATTACATTCTAAAATTTTATGGTATCCACTTTTGCACTATGAAGTCTTATGATAACATCTATACACTCTGAAATCTTATGGTAATCACCTTTACACTCTGAAATCTTATGGCAATCACCTTTACACTCTGAAATCGTATGGTAATTACCCATACACTCTGAAATCGTATGGTAATCACCTTTACACTCTGAAATCTTATAGTAATCACCTTTACACTCTGAAATCTTATGGTAGTCACCTTTACATTCTGAAATTTTATGGTAATCAACTTTACACTCTGAAATCTTATGATAATCACATTTACACTCTGAAATCTTATGATAATATCCATACGCTCTGAAATCTTATGACAACCATCCATACACTCTGAAATCTTCTAACAACTACCTAAACATTCTGAAATCTTCCGACAACCACCAATACACTCTGAAATCTTCCGACAACCACCAATACACTCTGAAATCTTCCGACAACCACCCATACACTCTGAAATCTTCCGACAACCACCCATACGCTCTGAAATCTTCCGACAACCACCCATACGCTCTGAAATCTTCCGGCAACCACCCATACACTCTGAAATCTTATGGTAACCATCCTTACGGCCTGATGAGCACAAAACACAGTTTTCCCACATCTGCTCACATCGATGAGCATAGAAATGGTTTACTTGTGCGCTGGCTATTGCTGTCGGCAACGCTAATGAATCTGCTAAATTCGCCATCGATTTGCTTTCTTCCATTCCAGTGTCAAGGAGATTCCTAAACCCATTTATCGTTGGAAATTCTCAGATGTTCATCAGCTCCTACAGTTAACCGATTTATGTTTTTGAGAAAACGTCAAAGAAATGATAAGTACCGCTTCCGATTTTACTCTCGCTTACATCACTTTTTTCTTAGAATTATCGTTAACTCTTCAGTGTGTGAAATGAAATCATGTTAAAGAGCAACATTTTTAAAACGGTTATAAATTTACAATGAGCAATCCACGAGGAAAGAAACTTTGCACGGTCATTACCCATTCATGAGATAATGGCTTTATATTTGGTAGGCGGTACACTTAATGAATTCTTAACGTCTAGTTCACCAGATCAAAATTATCAAGACTACACAAACAAATGTATAATAAATTATGCAGAATACATGAAATGCATAGTTAATGCATGGACTGTCAGACAAAAAAAAAAAGATCACAAGAACTACACACTTCTTGCTGCTTCTACTACTACTGCTGCCGCTGCTGTTGCTACTACTACTACTACTACTACTACTACCACCACCACCACCACCACCACCACCACTACTACTACTACTACTACTACTACTACTACTACTACTACTACTACTTTTTCTTCTTCTTCTTTCTTCGAACCATTCAGGCTCATTGTAGCAGATAAAATTCCCCTCCACTCCTTCCTATTTCATATCTCTCTCTCTCTCTCTCTATCTTGATGATGGCACAAATTCCCTATATATATTCTTTTATGTTGTCTCTCCATCTCTATCTTGGTCCACCTCTCGGTTTTGTTTCCTTCATCTCTTGCACATACACCATTTTCCTTTGTCTGTTCTCTTCCATTCTTTCTACATAACCCAACCAGCGTAATCTGTTCAATTTCAGGACGTTCATAATCCACTGTGATTTAAATAAGTTGTTAAGTTCAGTGTTCTGGACTACACATATAATAATATACGTAATAAATATACCCATCGTGCAATTATCTAAACAATAAGTTATGCCTATAGTTGGCGTATACTGCAGTTTAAAACTTGAATCTGCAAAACTGAGAATAAAATTGCATGGAGGCAGTTGTTTTACTTCTAATCTTTTAAAAGCTCATGTAAGCGGCTCATGTAAGTGGCTCATATAAGTGGCTCATGTAAGTGGCTCATGTAAGTGACTTATGTAAGTGGCTCACGTAAGCGGCTCATGTAAGTGGCTCATGTAAGTGCCTCATGTAAGTGCCTCATGTAAGTGCCTCATGTAAGTGGCTCATGTAAGTGCCTCATGTAAGTGCTTCATGTAACTGGCTCATGTAAGTGCCTCATGTAAGTGCCTCATGTAAGTGCCTCATGTAAGTGCCTCATGTAAGTGCTTCATGTAACTGGCTCATAACAGAAGAAGTGTTAGGTAGTGTCAAATGAAATGATTGACTATTTGATCTCAGGAGGTAACCGTCACTGCAGTCAGGGCGTTCCTATTATCTGCTCCACCACCACCCATTCCTGTAACCCAGGCAAGCCGTGAGTGCTGACTGTCCCAGGCATGGGTTGATGGTGGGTTAGTCGCTTCCGTCCACAGACGGAGTTTGTTCTTCCCTACCCTTGTCTTATTCCCCCCCCCCCCGCAATCCAGTTCTTCCATTCTACGGATATGAGTTATTCCCCCTTTCCAGATCTTCATCTCTGCAGAACGTGTCCCTAACAGCCTTCAAGATGTCGGAGGTGTCCTTTCTCAGCGCACAGCTCATGGGGAGCTGTCATCGTCACCCATCAAGGCGCGGTCATATTAAATAGTCGTATTTGCGAAGTACAAGATAAAATTCCTTTAAGGTAAATTCCATTAAGGCATGTTGGGCATACAGTGTTAGGCTCGTATTTCCAAGACCTTCGGTACAGGAAAGTCTGATGTGGTCAGTTTCACGCCTGGCCGCTTTACCTTCCCAGATTTCTCTGGTACAAATTTTTTAGAGCCTGGGTGAACCCCCGGGGCCTTTTTGGTGTGTACCAGAAAAAAATCCCACTGCTGGAACTGAACCCAGTACTACCGGATTAGCAAACCGAGCGCCTAACCACTCAGCCAACCAGCCCATCTTTGTAAAAATGAAAATTCATTCGCGTGACATGTCCTTTCCAGGACTTTGTTCCTCTCACAGCCTCCCTGGATGCAATACGGTCTTGCGCAAGTTGACCGAAAGAAGAAGTACTGGAAATGATATCCTCCTGAATATCCCCCCCCCTTCTTTTTGGTTTAGTCTTATAAGCATTGTCTTTTCCGTGTATTAGCACCGTGATAATTTATAGTCCTTTTCTGCTAGTATTGCAATAACAATTTATAGCCATTTTCTGCAAGTATTGCAATGATAATTTATAGCCCTTTTCTGCAAGTATTGCAATGATAATTTATAACCCTTTTCTGCAAGTATTGCAATGATAATTTATAACCCTTTTCTGCAAGTATTGCAATGTTAATCCTTCTATGTTCTAGTCAGGTTTAGACGCTCGTCATCCCAGTTTTAGTTATTCTTTCCCTTAGTTTTAGAGATTCTACACCTAAACCTGCATCAGCTTTACGGATTCCGCTATATTCTTAAATTTATAATTTTATTTCTTATACGCACAGCAGCTTGTTGATGGTGTACAGTGGCTTATTGATGCTGTACTGTTGCTTGTTGATGTTCTACTATCGCTTGTTGATGCTGTACATTCGCCTATTGATGCTGTACTGGCTCTTGTTGATGCTGTGCTGTCGCTTTGTTGATGTTGTACTATCGCTTGTTGATGTTGTACTGCCGCTTGTTGATTATGTACTATCGCTTGTTGATGTTGTACTGCCGCTTGTTGATTATGTACTATCGCTTGTCGTATGTTTCCTATCCTGAGAAACTACACCACAGCAGCACCCCTATACGCTGTTAACTTTATTTACGAAGGCGAGTCAGCCACAAATCAAGCGATAGAAACATTAAAAAATACAGGCATGTGACGATACATTCTGATATCGGCCATTTCATTTTTTTAATACTTATGTTCCTGGGTTCGCGTTTATTTTCCTGACCCGCCCACATATCACTTCCCAAAGCATGATTTCACCATCACCAGGCAAGTAATGTATGGATGTGCTTACCCTTTACCTTCCACTGTCTTGTGGTACGGTTCTCTGCTCAAGCGTTTGCCCGAAGATGTTAACCGGCAGTGCATTATGGGTAACCTGAGGCGTGAGACATGCCCGGAGGACACAAGCTTTCGGGGAAAAAGCTTTGGAGCCCCTATCAGGATCTGGAGAGGACTGCGGGCTTTGCCATGTCGACAGGGATCGGGATCTGATGTTGCCAACAACCTCGAACGCAGAAGAAGAAGAAGTATAGGTAACTGTTTCGGTTCACTGCTGTTTATGTGAATGCTCACGAATGACCTCTGTATCCTGTGGTCTTTTCATCCTATGCAAACAGCTGGGCAAGAATGATTGAAGGATCGGTTCTTCATAACAAATAAAATAGCACGTTAGAGAAAATGCCTTTAACAGAAGGGAATGTTGTACTGTAATAGTATGTGATAGTCAGATCCAGTGAGAGGTCGTCCACCGCTCGGGGACTGGAAGAGCCAAGGGAGACAGAGAGTGAATGTGGACCCGAAGGCCACTTAAAACATCAAAAAGGCAAAATGCAGAATAAGGCAGGGGCGTCAGAAGGCAGTTTGTCCACTGCTTTACAAAACTTCTCTTAAAGGCCCGTAAGAATACGTCGCTTTATACTCGAGAGACTTGGGCTACTTAACATAAACTGGAAGCATAACAGGTGGTAGTGGCTGGGAGTATGTACAACATACCCGTGGTCAAGCAGAAAACAACAGATGAAGGTGTTCTCAGTGGACGTCGCAGGACAATAAGGAAGCTGAAACCACAGGGAAAAGATAAGCAAAAAAATTCTCTGGACTTGAGAGCAGAGAGACTGTGATAATCACTAGAAAAAAAACACAGGCAACTGAGAGAGAGAGAGAAAGAGAGAGAGAGAGAGATTGATTGATTGATTGATTGATTGATTGATTGATCTTTATTTCAAAAGGGTTAAGAATTGGGCACGTAGGCCCGTCTGACATTCTGCCCTTTATCATACATCTTTCACTCTATTCCAGACATTCTACAAATATGCTGTTCATATAACAAACATAACTGAAGCTGAGAGACATAAAATAAAATATAACATTTACGTTTCGCTCTTAAACATTCACTCAGTACAGAAGTAACTACATACATTATAAATGACTATCTCATTCATTCCTTTGCATGTCCCTTGCGGAACTTTGCCTCCCAAACAGCACTCCTGTAGGCCTCTCGGTTGTGAGCAAGATGGCCTGCTGCTGCTGCATCCATTTCCAGATCATCAACGATGTCTTGCAGCCATCTTCGTTTCGGTCTTCCTCTTTTTCTTTTTCCCATTATGTATCCTTCCAATACGGTCTTCTCTAAATTATCATGACGTTTAATGTGGCCAAAATATTTAAGTTTTCTCTCTTTAATCCTCTTTACTAGCCAGCCTTCCTCAATATCAAGATCCTGTAGCATAGATATATTTGTTCTTTTTTGTGTCCACGATATTTGGAGAACTCTTCTATAGCATTTACATTCAAAGGCATCCATGTGCTTCTCAGCTGTTTTGTCAAGTGTCCAGGTCTCACAGGCATATGTTGCGATAGGAAAGATGCATGCCCTCAAAAATCCCATTTTTGTGGTTCTGTCTGCTCCTCTCCACAGATGCCTTATTTGTTTTACTTTCTGAAGAGCAATAGATGTCCTCCTTTTAATTTCCCTCATTGCATCTCCATTATTAGTTAGTAGTGATCCAAGATATTCAAAACTCTCCACTTCTTCCAGTTTTTCCTCATTGATACATATTTCAGTTGCCTTGTTTGTTTTGTCAGTTGTCATCACTTTAGTTTTCTTTGCATTAAGATAGAGGTTCTGCTCTTCGCTGTTCTTGCGGACTGACATAATTAGTTTTTCCATTCCTTCTTGTGTTGTGGACAGCAATACTGTGTCATCAGCATATCTAATCTCTGGTATTTCATAACCTCCAACTGTTATGGCATCGTAATATTCTTTGTCTACATCTTCTCTAACATTCCTCATTATATTTTCAGTATACAAGTTAAATAAGTAGGGTGACAATATGCACCCCTGACGGACCCCTTGTTTTATGTCAAACCAACTTGTTGTTTCACCATTTATTCTTACTGCTGCTTGTTGGTCTAAATACAGCAGTGATGTTAATTGTATCAAATGTGTTGGAAATCCCATTTTTTCCATTATTTCCCAAAGTTTCTGGTGTTGTACACAATCAAATGCCTTTGAGTAGTCTATAAAGGATAAATATAATTCACATTAAACTCCCTGCATTTCTCTATTATTAATCTTAGATTGAATATATGATCTCTTGATCCTCTTCCTTGCCTGAAGCCAGCTTGGACCATATTGACTTCTTCTTCTATTTTCTTTCGAAGTCTACCCATTATGATTTTTAACAGAATTTTACTGGCATGACTAATCAGGGCAACAGTTCTGTAGTTGGTGCATAATTTCAGGTTACCCTTTTTTGGCAGTGGTATGAATACAGTTCTTTTCCATTCTTTTGGCCAAATACCTGAATGCCATATCTTTTTACATAGTGCATGATAGATTGTTGCACACTCCTTTCCTCCTGCTTTAATAAATTCAGCGGTTATCTCATCACATCCTGGTGATTTACCATTTTTCAGACTCTTTATTGCCCATAAAACTTCTTCCATTGTCGGCTCGGGTTCTTTCTCCTCCAATAATAATTCACACTGTTGATTTCTGCTTCCACAGTCGGTTGTTTCATACATTCTTTTGCAATATTCCTTCCATCTTTCCAGAATTTCCTCTGTCTCTGTCAGGGTATTCCCCATCTCATCACAAATTACATTTAGCTTAGGTGTGACATTTCTCGTCAATGTCTTCATTTCTTTAAACATTTCACTATCTCTTCCACACCTCTGATGTTCTTCTATTCTTTCACAACAATCTTGTATGTATTGTTTTTTGTCTTTTCTTATGTTTCTTCGTACTTCTTTTGTTAAAGTTTTATATTTATCTTGTTGTTGTTTGTCACTCTCCATTGCGTCTTCATTTCTACATTGTTTTATCAGTTCTAGTGTACCTGCTGTGATCCATCTATTCCTTTGTGTTTTCTTTACTGGAACCATGTCTTTAGCTGTTGTTACTAAGATATCTTTGGCCTGCGTAGCCAATTCATCTGGTGTCATCTCTTCCTGTACAGCCATCAGGATTTCGAAACGGTTCTTCACTTCTATACCGTATTGTTCTGGTATATTTGTAAGGTCAAAGCGGAGTGGTCTTGATCCCATAACTATCTTTTTTATCTTTATCTTCATGTCTGCTATTAATAACTCATGGTCCGTGTCACAATAAGCACCTGGTAAAGTTTTTGCTGCTGTTATGCTTGACCTCCACCTTCTCTGCACTAAAATGTAATCTATTTGATTCCTGGTTTTCCTATCAGGTGATGTCCATGTGTAAAGTCTTCTTGGATGTTGTTTAAAAAGTGTGTTAGCGATCATTAGCTCATTTTCCATACAAAACGCCATTAGATTGTCACCTGCCTCATTTCTGTGTCCTATGCTAAATTTCCCTACAACATGTCCTTCGTCTTCTGCTCTTTCTGTACCAATTTTTGCATTAAAATCACCCATTATAAATACAATATCATTTTTCCGTACCTGGTCCATTGTCGTCTGCAGTGTGTTATAAAAATGTTCTACTTCATCTTCTTCTGCTGCTGATGTAGGTGCATATACCTGGATGACTGTTACATTTCTAGGAATGCCCTTAAGTCTGATTGTTAGGATTCTATCACTTACTGGATTGTAGCCTAGTAATGCTTTTGATGTTGATTTGTCCAAATAAAAAGCCACTCCATTCTTTCCTCCTACTTCTCCGCCAGAATATATAAATATATTATCATTCTCGCTCTTAAAGTGTCCTGATCCTTTCCATCGATGTTCGCAGATTCCCAAAATGTGTATCCGCGTTCTTTTCATCTCGTCACTTATTACTTGATATTTTCCCTCATACATACTTCTTACATTCCATGTTCCTACTCTTATTTTTCTTTTTAGTTTGATACAGGGGTTTTCCTTGGTAACACCGTCAGGATTTTGACTATCTACTAAACAAAATTTTCGGGACTATTCAGAAAACAATTAATTGTATTCGGTGTCTGTAAGAGCAGTTTAAGATAACTTTTAAGTTTTATAACTCATGGAGGCATGTAGTCGACATCAAATAGATATTGGGAAAGCTTGTATTTGTAGGAAGGAGTTTAATTTATATTTTTTATATAGGATGGGAGGGTATTCCAAAGATGAGCAGCAGAATAACTAAAGCTTTTCTTGTAAAGATCAAGTCTAGGTTTTAGAAGACGTATGTTGTTCAAGCGCTGGCTGCACTTTGGGCTAAATTTAAACAGGTTCCATAGATAAGGCGGGGCATGCCGTGAAAGAATTTGATGTACTAACTTGGCTTTGTTGAAGAGGAACCTGTTATTAAGAGGTAGTATTTTGATACGTTTGTGATGGTTAGTTGTTTGTGCTTGATCTTTGTCACTAATAAGCTTTACTGCTCGCTTTTGGAGAAAGAGAGGAAGACCAAACGGCACGGCGAAGAGAAAATGGACAACCGATTTGGCTGCAAACACCAAAGACAGTGCAAAATGGAGAGGCATAACTGCAAAAAAAATCTAACGATGCTTCACTCTGTACAATGATTATTACTGATTAAATATTACTTGTAACATTTCTCTTATTCCATGATTTTGCCAGTAACATTTTCTGTAAAACTTTCCACATTCTCCATGAATCCTGTCTTTTCACCTGCCACGTTCCAAATTATTTATTGTTTTGTCTTTCATTAATATTTAAAGTGTATGATTATGGACCTTGGGAACAAAGCAAAGATCTTTTAACCCCTTTAGCCTTCCTTTATCAATCCCCTTTATCACTAGAGCAAATACCCAGCCAGGTAAACAACAGGTTTGTGTTAAAATCTTCCACTGACTAACTTTATCTTTATTCCACAGAGCTCAGGCAGCGTCACGTGACAGCGGTTAGCTCATTGAAAGAGGGAAAGAGGCAAATATGAGCGGATTGTGGAATATGGCTGAATCGCTTCACAAAAAATAGTTCCATATTGCGAGCTTTTCTGCGACATGTAGAAGTATTTTCATAATATGAAGACTTCCAGCTGGAAAGAGAATGCAGATGTTTTCTCCTTTTAGCACAAAAAAAAAAACCACAACTGATGACTCTCTTCAGTAATCAAATAGCAATTATGAACACTCCTTTCAGTAATCAAAAGTTAACAATGAACACGGTAATCTTCACGTAAAAAAAGACTCTGAATAATTTATTATGGGTATACAAGTATGTAAACACGCGGCCTGGTTGGCTGAGTGGTTAGCCCCGTTCTGTTTACTAATCCGATGATACCGGGTTCAGACCCAGCAGTGGGACTTTTTTTTTCTAGTACACACCACAAGGCCCCGGGGTCCACCCAACCTCTTAAGAATGGGTACCAGAGAAGTCTGGGAAGGTAAATGCGGCCAGGTGTGATACTGACCACATCAGACTTCTTTCATGTGCCGAAGGTCACTGAAAATATGGGCATAACACCGTATGTCCAATGTCCCTTAATGGCATGGAAACGGAATGTAAGCATGCACGGGACGATTTCTCGAAGACATTACACACATACAACTTACTAATACAAATAAGAGCATTCCCTATAGTAATAACATGCAAAAGCATTTCAGATTTGTGGGTTTTTAAAAAAAAATTCTTTAGACAATAATATAATAAATTTGGATGAAGACTTTGAAATATGATAATTAACAAACCTTGTTATGTAGTCTCCAAGAAAAAGACATCATATAGAAAAGTATGATTTTCTGTTTACTTCAAGTCCTTGGTTGCTTCACATAAAAGAAAAGTCGCATTCAACATGAATAAGTCTAATATAAGTGATAGTAGAGGCAAAGTGAATAATATACGTATAAACGTATTCAGTCACATTCTAAAGTGAAGAGTTTCTTTCCCTTGCAAACTTTACTCATATCGTTGTCGCCACCATCATCATCATCATTGCCCATAAACTCCCTTGAGATTGTAGGCCACGGAAATAGTTTCTCCAGTCCTCCATGTTCTTGGATTTCTTCTCTACTTCTCCCCATGTGTACCTGTTACCTCTGATCACTTCCATGATTTCCCTTCTCCAAGTACTTCTGGAGCCTAATCTATTACTTCCTTGATTTCTGATCTGCTCATATTATTCCGTCACAGAAGATGAAGTGAGAACTTCTGTTCTTTTTAAAGGCCAAGATTATAATGAAAGTGTCCTAAGCCTTACAGTTTGAATTAATTTCCTCAAGAATTTATACATTAAATCTCTAGATTTCGGTGATTCCAGTCTCAGTTTTAAAATTAATGTCGTCGTCTTGATGAACTAAGAATATGCATTAAATCGAATGCAAGCGTTTACACCCCATCATTATGCATGACAGAGATTACTATTATTATGATGACGGAGACATCGGAAATGGCGCAGCTCGAGTAGTGAATACGATACTGAAGGACCCGATTTCCACGGCGAAGGTCAATGCTGTCTCTGCTGGCGAGCAGAGGAGTGTAAAGCAAGCGTTCTCTGTTAAATCTACGCTTCATCATCAGCTTGAGAAATCTTCGAAAGATTGTGAGCTGCACGCGAATTTACACCATCGCCGATTTCAAAGTAACAGCCCTGAAATTTCGGACCTGCACCAGATTATGGATGTTGTGTCAATGGAGCCTTCACTGAAAACAGCGTACCCAGCGTCTGTTGGTGCCAGCTTAACTGGATCAGCAAAGTTACCTGGATGCAACAATTATACAACAATATCAGACAGCGGAGACCCTCACGAAACGAGGACAGCAACTTTTGAACACAGTGTCCCATCCCAGGTATCAGACCCACGCCACGGAAATGGAACTTACTTGTGGAGAAGTCACTTTCTCCCTGGTTTGTTCCGAGAGAACTTTCATGATATCTCCACACCTTACAACCCACTCGGTATCCAGGACCTCAACGTCACCGGCGCCTCCATCAACAGCAGCAACTGTCTAGGCCTGGCAGGTAATGAGACGAACAGCTATGGCAACATCCATGTGGAAGGCGACTACTTTTACGACTACGGGAACGAGGACTTGCCTTTGCCACTGGACGAGATCGTGCCTGTATCGCTCGTGTACGGGTCTACGCTAGTGGTCGGAGTTGTCGGAAACCTGCTGGTCATCGCAGCAGTGGCTAGAGACAGACGTCTGAGATCAATCACTAATTTATTCCTGACCAGCCTGGCCTGCGCTGACCTGGCTTTGCTTTGCTTTTGTGTACCTGTTAAGGTAGGTTTTGCAAATGGAGTTGTGGCTCCTTAATTTGGTCAGTCTAGAGATTTACAGATCTATAACTTAGTCAGTGTGAAGAGTTACAGATCTTTAACTTAGTCAGTGTGAAGAGTTACAGATCTTTAATTTGGTCAGTGTGAAGAGTTACAGATCTTTAACTTGGTCAGTGTGAAGAGTTACAGATCTTTAACTTAGTCAGTGTGAAGAGTTACGGATCTTTAATTTGGTCAGTGTGAAGAGTTACAGATCTTTAACTTGGTCAGTGTGAAGAGTTATAGATCTTTATTTTGGTCAGTGTGAAGAGTTATAGATCTTTAACTTGGTCAGTGTGAAGTGTGAAGAGTTATAGATCTTTATTTTGATTAGTGGGAAGTATGAAGAATCGTGGATATTTAATTTGGTCAGTAAAGAATTATAGACCTTTAACTTAATCGGCGAGAAGTGTGAAGAGTTATAGATGTTCACTTTGGTCAGTATGAAGTCTGAAGCGCTGCACATTATTAACATGGTAAATGAGAAATCAAGTTAAGATTATTCAATTCAAATGTAATATCCACCCTCATTTATGCATGCGAAACCTGGAAAACAACTAAAGATATATACAAGAAATTAGACTCTTTTGAAAACAAATGCCTCAGGAAAATACTCTATATAAAGTGGAATGAATTCAAGAAAGACGCAGAGATAAGACAGATAAGCAAACAACAACCTGTCTCATGGGTGATCAGAAAAAAAAGATGGACTTATGTCGGTCACGTGATGAGAAGAAACAGCCAGAGAATCCCAAAACAAGCTATCAAATGGAACACAACAGGCCAAAGAAAAAGAGGTCGACCACGCGAAACTCTAAAGAGGACATTTTTAAAGAGAGGCCAGTTTAATGGGCATAAAATCCCTTGATGAGGTTGAAAAGCTCGCCGAAAGCAGGAAAAGTTGGCAAACTACCATGCGAGCCCTAATGTGACGTTTAGCGGAACGGGAAGGACATAAGATGTTGATGAAATGAGAAATCTGAATAGTCTCGTGCAAAATGATGGATAGCTTCTTTCCTTGAGTGGGCGAAGTTGGCTTTAGGAGGCTAGTGATTCTGACCTACCCAAAACCTCATGTATCTATCTATCTATCTATCTATCTATCTATCTATCTATCTATCTATCTATCTATCTATCTATCTATCTGTCTGTCTGTCTGTCTGTCTGTCTGTCTGTCTGTCTGTCTGTCTGTCTGTCTGTCACAATGGCACAAACACGCTGTGTGCTTCATAAAATTCAGTCTCGCTAATAAAAGTCTTCTCGGAAAAGTTTCTTGAGAAAAATATTGAAAAACATATTTGATGATGTTTAGAAAAATATCATATTTGAGCTGTTTCTTTCGTGAGAGAGATATAGATATTATTGTTGTGTTATATATATATATATATATATATATATATATATATATATATATATATATTACCCAAAAAAGAAACGCATAACTACTGATGACCCAATTTTAGCCATAACTTTAATATTTCTATAGCTTTTTAAATTGAATGAATAACATTTTCAAATTGCACACAATAATACCTAAGGGTTTTAACACTCACTTGACAGTTTCTCGCATCTGTGTGACGAGAATTTGTTAGTCCCAGGGGTTCTCAAGTCAGTACGGTGCGTGGCCTCCGCTTGCATTGATCAGCGACTGGCATCTCCTGGGCATAGATGCGATCAGATGTCTGATATGCGCCTGTGGGATGGCTGCCCACTCTTCCTGGAGTGCCTGCCACAGATCACGACGATTGGCTGGAGAAACGTTTCTGCGACAAACACGTCTTTGTAGCTCATCCCATAGGTGCTCGATCGGATTCACGAGACAGGGATGACCAGGGAAGGGTGATAATTTTGTTGGCAGTCAGGAACTGTGTGGTGAACCGTGCAGAATGGGGTCTGGCGTTGTCCTGTTGAAACACAAACCTTTGCGCAGCCAAAAATGGAAGGAGATGGGGTCGAAGAATTTCATTGACGTATCGTTGCGAATTCAAGCCTCCTTCTATCTGCACCAATGGACTCCTTCCGTTAAAATTGATCATTCCCCATACCATTACACCTCCACCACCGTGCAGCGGAGCTTCATCAACACAATTTTGGGCAAAACGTTCATTTGGCCTACGGTAGACCCTTCTCCGCATATCATGGCGGTGCAACAAAAAGGAAGATTCGTCACTAAACCAGACACGTCTCCATTGATTGTCAGTTGTTCATGGCCTATGCGGGTTTGCCCAAACTAGTTGATTTTGGCGATGGCGTCTCGTTAAGACAGGACCTCGGTGAGGTCGTCGTGCCACCAGTCCAGCTTCATGCAATCTATTCCGGACCGTTTGATCAGACACACGACGTCCTGCAAGCAATGACTGGGCACTTGAGGAAGCTGTTGTAAACCTGTTTCTGAGGCGATGAACCAGAATAAAGCGATCATCGGCTGCTGTTGTCACCCTGGGTCGTCCACTGTGGTGCCGGTCATCAGCTGAGCCAGCGGCTTGGAAACGGTGCCAAAGTCGACTGATGGTACTCTGTTGCACGTTTAAATGCCTGGTAACCTAATTTGTGTGAATTTTATATTCTTTGTGTTACATATTTTTTAAGGCAGTTGATGGTTAGAACAACTGTAGATCTCCAAACTAGGTCTCCAGGCTAGATTGCCAGACTAGGTCTCCAAGCTGGGTTTCGAGGCTAGGTCTCCAGAACAGCATCTAAACTGGGTCTCCAGACTAAGTCAAGGAAAGTCCCAGAATAGGTCTCCAGGCTTTATCTCTAGACTAGGTTTTCAAACTAGGTGTCCAGGCTAGGTCTCAACGCCAGGTCTCCAGAATAGGTCTCCAAGCCAGGTCTCCAAGCCGAGTTTCTAGGCTAGGTCAAGCACGGCCCAAGAATAGGCCTCCAAGCTAGATCTCCAGACTAGGTCTACAGGTTAGATATCCAAGTTAGGTTTTCATGCAAACGATTTGTTAAAACAAACAATGTTAGTTTCCATTAAAACAAGAACATTTTATGACAAAAATAGTTTTCAATATTTCCAGATTGCCAAATTATGGATTTATCCAGAAATCTTTTTTGATGATTTCGGCTACAAAATAAAGCTTTAAAAATGCTATAGATTTAAAACAATATTCAGCATACTGTCCACCAAAATCAGACATACAAAATACCCCACATCCTGTCCACCAAAATCATATATATACAAAATACACCACATCCTGTCCACCAAAATCATAGATATACAAAATACACCCACATCCTGTCCACCAAAATCATATATGTACAAAATACCCCACATCCTCTCCACCAAAATCATTCATTCATTCATTCCTTTGCATGTCCCTTGCGGAACTTTGCCTCCCAAACAACACTCCTGTAGGCCTATCGGTTGTGAGCAAGATGGCCTGCTGCTGCTGCATCCATTTCCAGATCATCAACGATGTCTTGCAGCCATCTTCGTTTCGGTCTTCCTCTTTTTCTTTTTCCCAATATGGATCCTTCCAAGACGGTCTTCTCTAAATTATCATGACGTTTAATGTGGCCAAAATATTTAAGTTTTCTCTCTTTAATCCTCTTTACTAGCCAGCCTTCTTCAATATTAAGCTCTTGTAGTATAGATATATTTGTTCTTTTTTGTGTCCACGATATTTGGAGAACTCTTCTATAGCATTTACATTCAAAGGCATTTATGTGCTTCTCAGCTGTTTTGTTAAGTATCATAGATATATCATAGATATACAAAATACACCCACATCCTCTCCACCAAAATCATATATATATATACAAAATACACCACATCCTGTCCATCAAAATCATACATACAAAATACCCTACACACTAGCCGCCAACTCACACATACAACATACCATATACATTAGCCACCAGACTCGTACATACAACATACCATATACACTAGCCACCAGACTCGTACATACAACATACCATATACACTAGCTGCCAGGCTCATACATACAAAAATACCCTATACACTAGCTGCCAGACTCATACATACAAAAATACCCTATACCCCCAACACCAGACTCATACGTAGAAAGAGGAACGTCTCTCGCGACCTGCTCCAAAATGTCAGACTTAATGAAGGTTGTACGGTTTATCCAAATGACTATGTAACGAAGATGGATGTTCACAGAAAGAACTTTGTAATAATCTTCCAAATAAATCACAAGTACATTTTTTGTCAAGTCTGGGTGTGTTTTGTTTTCATCTTAATTATGCAGGGGCACATTAAAGGTATCATATTTCTGATCGCAGTTCTTGAAAAATAAAATGGAGTTTCAAACGATACCTCCTATCCACCAGATTCTTCACAGTTTAATCTAGCCCATAAATTTCATTCATTCAATCTTATTCAATAAAAAGAAACTAACACAACAAAAGATTTCCCCTGATAGTTACTGAAGATATGTCTGCAACGATACTGAGCAAGTTATATTAAAAACAATGACAAAATATGAACACTGTAAACGAGCAGTGCAGGTACTGTAATATGTGTCATTGAGATAGCAGAGTAATAGCAGTTAGATTTCCAATTCGTATTCAAAAACTCATTTTCTGCGTGGCTGAATAAACGATCTCCACATTTATAGCTTGCAGGAGACAGCTTAAACAAACCAGGAGAAATCGACTTTTGTAACAGATAAAGTCAGTCAGTCATGTGTATGTCCTTTGGGAAACTTTGCCTCCCTAACAGCTCTCCTGTATGCCTTTCGGTTGTAAGCAAGATGCCCTGCTGCTGATGCAACCATTTGCAGATTATCAGCGATGTCTTGTAGCCATCTCCCCCTATGTCTTCCTTTCTTTTTTTTTCCTATTATGCATCCTTCCAAGACGGTCTTCTCTAAATTCTCATGACGTTTAATGTGTCCAAAATATTTAAGTTTTCTCTCTTTAATCCTCTTTACTAGCCAGCCTTCTTCAATATTAAGTTTTTGTAGTATGAATATATATGAATATTGTAGGAGATAAAAGAGAGGAATATAATGCTCCAAAACTTGAAATGGTAATCATAGAATGCAGGAGAACTGCTTTTTGTGTAATGAGGTTGATTTTCTTTCTGTATTAGCTTTCATCCAGATCTGGTCTATTTTATGCGTTTTATACTTTGCTAGTTCATACCTTATACCACCTCTCCCTTTTAGTCCCCAGTAACTGGCTTAACCTGGTTAAGGCCCAGGGATCGCCGTAGCGTACGTGGGATCGAGTCTGTCAAAGGAGTAGTGCACATCCTCTGCTCTTACACTCCTCTCCGGGACTGGAAAAAAAACAGCCGAAGTAGAGAGTAATCTGCACATGGAGGCATCAGCAGCAGCAGCAGGGCATCTTGCTTACAACCCAGAGGCCTACAGGAGAGCTGTTAGAGAGGCAGAGTTCCGCAGGGGGCATGCAAATGACTGACTAACTGAAAAAGTTCCCAAATCTACGCGATGCTATGTCTCAACATCTCCACCGCATCGGCTGCAAAGAACACCAGCTCACAGTTCCAGAGTAAAGAAGAAAAAGACAAAGAAGAGGAAGAATATCTGCATTTATTAGTCTGTTGGTTTATTCGTACTCATAACTCTTACTTACTTTAAGCGCAGGCGGTCGTGAATAAACGTCAAATATATTTATCTTTGGGGTGGGGTGCGTTCTGAAGAACTGTTTATCTTCTGACAGTTCTGTCAGTTAAGAACTTTTTATCTGTTTATCTTCTTCCTTCACTGAAAGCCCAGTCTATAGTGTGTTCTAGTCAACTGCACCTCTCTTTGCAGCGCAGAAAAGTCTTTAGTTTCAAAGACAGTTTCTCTAACACACTTATCTCGATTGCTAAAAATCCATTATATTTGTTTATAAATGAATGTTATTAATTTCTGACAGCGTTTCAAATCTTTCTGCGTTTCTTCCTATTTTTTTATTATTATCCCAATGCAATCTGTTTAATGTTCAGTGAGTATTTTTTTTCAGCCATCTTACTGCTCCTCTTTTCTTTCTTTCTTTCTTTCTTTCTTTTTTCCTTCCTTCGATTCTTCCTTCCTTTCTTCCTTGCTTCCTTCTTTTTCTTTCTTTCTTTCTTTCTTTCTTTCTTTCTTCAAATCTAAGATCAGAGGTTCCCAAACGTTTTTGAGCGCCACCCTAAACCAGAAATAGTAGATGACCTTCGACCAATGTAAAATATACGTTTTCGCGCATAAAAATTAATCAAACACGAAATATGTATTAAGTACAACATTTCAACGATTAGCAGCCAATGAAGCTGTTATTGATTTACTCTTTAGGCTTGAAAATAAAACTGCAGGACGTCGTTAAAATCCTCGACAATATTTTTTCTCTCTTTTTCCCCCTCTTTTTTCAAGCTTCAATTAAATCCCTCTCACGACCACTCCTCAAACCTCTGTCAAACCCACTTCTCTTCCTCCGTCTCCCCCTCTGTCAAACCCACTTCTCTTCCTCCGTCTCCCCCTCTGTCAAACCCACTTCTTTTCCTCCGTCTCCCCCTCTGTCAAACCCACTTCTCTTCCTCCGCCTCCCCCTCTGTCAAACCCACTTCTCTCTTCCTCTGTCTCCCCCTTCCCCCTCCCCAACCACACACGATATTAATTTGAATTTGGTTTGCGACCTGGCGTTTGAATCATTGTCCCACAGGATAATGCTGAATCAGATGACTGTAGCTCTTCTTCTTCTTCTTCTTCTGCATTCGAAGTTCTTCTTCTTCTTCTGCATTCGAAGTTGTTGGTCACATCAGATCCTGATCCCTGTCGACATGGCAAAGCCCACTGTCCTCTCCAGATCCTGATAGGAGCCCCAAAGCTTTTTTGCCCCTAGCTTGTGTCCTCTGGCCATGTCTCACGCCTCAGGTCTGCATTGTTTGGGCACTCTTGAAAGATGTGTTCTGGAGTGTGAACTCCACTGCCACATGGACACACATCTGTGGGAGACATTTTAAATCGATGTAGGTGGCTTAGTAGTCTGCAGTGGGCTGTCCATAGCTGTTACTATACTGCTCACAAAAAAAAAACGCAACAAATAGGATGTTGCGATTTAAATTGAAGTTTGCTGATCAGACAAGAGAAAATTGCCTGAAACGTTCACTTGGATATCAACTTCACGTGCTGACCTGAATTGTACTCAGCAGATGATTAATGAGCACAGAAAAGCGACACTAGTCAACACAACATTTTTGACAATAACTCATGACAGGTTCACGAGAATCCCGTGAAACTTAATGAACACAAAACTCACTGACCATGTTATTGAATGCCTATAAAAGATTGACGCTCCTCGAATTGATTCATTTGAAAAATTCAATTAGCAGATATGGTTCATCTCACTACAGAATAACGACTCATCATCTTTGGACGTTTACAAACTGGACAGTCACAAAGTGTAGTTGGCAGACAATTTAATGTGGTTAGAAGCACCATTAGTCGCCTTTGGAGACGATTTCAAGAAACTGGCTCAGTTGCAGACCGGCCGCGCAGTAGAAGACCCATAGTCACAACTCCTGCCGAAGACCGCTTCATACGGCAGCGTCACATCAGGAATCGATTTGCATCTGCGTCCTCAACAGCCAAATCAATGACACCACCTCGTCGAATGTCAGATCAAACGGTTAGGAACTGGCTGCACGACGCTGGTCTTTGGGCTAGAAGACCCTACAGAGGTTCTGTTCTAGTGGACCGGCATCGCCAGAACCGACTACAGTGGGCGAACCAGCACCCTCAGTGGACCGTTGGGAAGGACTGGAGAAGGGTTTGGTTTAGTAATGAATCATTCTTTCTGCTACAGCGACAGGATAGACGGAGAAGAATTTACCACAGTCCATGAGCGCTACGCCCAGAACTGCGTGGATGAGGCTCTTCCACATGGTGGTGGAGGTGTAATGGTGTGGGGAACGATCAACTTCATGGGAAGAAGTGACCTGGTGCAAATTGAAGGACGCCTGAATGCCCAACGATACGTCGCTGAAATTCTTCGTCCTCACGTCCTTCCACTTCTGGCTGCAACATGGTCGATTTTTCAGCAGGATAACGCTCGACCTCATGTGGCACAAATCACCACCCAGTTTCTCGCTGACAACAATGTCCAGACCATTCAGTGGCCATCCATTCCATCAGACATGAACCCAGTAGAACACTTACGGGATGAACTCAACAGACCAGTCCACCAGCGAGACGTGGCGCCAACCAATCTCCGACAGTTGTCTCTTGCACTGCGGGAAGAGTGAGCAGCCATCCCACAACAAATCCAACGGCTAATCGGATCCATGTCAAGGAGATGTCGTTCTCTGATACAGAATAGAGGAGGCCATACACCTTACTGAAACGGAGGCCTCAGTGGCAAAGAATAAAAGTCCAAACCAAATTTAATGAACATCATTTCATTGTTAAAGTCTTAAAGTTTCTTCATGCCAAGATTGAAACATTAATTCCGTAAAATAAAATTTTGATATAAGTTTGAAATTTGGTGTCCATTACGACTACAGTAGTGCTGCGTTGTTTATAAACAGTATCGAAGCTGCATAGAACACCAAAATTATTTGCTAAGCGACACCTTTCATGATCAGAGTACGCATTCCAGGGCAAGGTAGTTCAAATCATTCCTAGCAGGAAATCTGGCATGTATCGTAATATCTGGCAGCTGTCCTCCTAGAACACTGTATTTGACGTCGGTAACTACCAGGCGACACATACGTCGGTAGCCATCGGGCGTCACAGTAACATACATCGGTAACAATCAGGCGTCCGTAAACTATGCAGAACCTGTGGTAGTATATTACTTTCAGATTACTACCACGTTCTCAATGCGTATCAATTATACATCTCTCTCTCTCTTTTTCTCTCTGCTAGTCTCTCTGCTTCTCTCACTGTGTGTCTCTTTCTCTGTCCTTCTCTCTCTATCTATCTCTTTCTGCCTCACACTCGGTCTTTCATTGTCACTCTCTGTTACTGACTCTCTTCTTCTTCTTCTGTCTATCTATCTATCTATCTATCTATCTATCTATCTATCTATCTATCTATCTATCTATCTATCTATCTATCTATATCTATCTATCTATCTATCTATCTATTAGTCTGCTTTAATATCAACTAAACTAAAAGAGACATACACAGTGAACTGAGGTTAGCACCGACTTACATTTATTTTTCTTGGAAAGGAGTAATAAAAATAAAATAAAAACTATTTTAAAGAACGCGACTGAAAAGCACTGGTATATGCCCTGTGGAGATATTCGGCCGCCGCGTCATTAGCTCCGTAGCTAACTAAACGGCTCCTATCGCCTCGAGCTTGGAGACAGCGTGTATAAATAAGAGAAAGCGTCCTTGCAAAAGAGGGGTACACCGGGGGAACTGAAGTAGTGAAGAAAAAAAAAGAAAAAAAGGCGAAAAGGAGTAAGAAGGAATGGATAATGATAAAAGCGAAAGAGAATAATGAGGATGAGAACTTCTGCAGATGCTGAGGAGAGAAGGTGAGATACAAACAAACTTGAGAACGGAAGTGGTTCAAGCTGGGAAAACGGAAGCGCTGAACGAATGTGAGGACGGGAGTGATACGAGGGGTGATTGATAAGTTCTCAGCATAAGGTATAAATACTTGAAACACACAATTGATATTATGTGCATTTGTAAAACAGCTTAATGTAAGATTAAACACAAAGTTTCAAGAAATTAACTGCAACCAATTTTTTTACAGGCTACTGAAGTGGTAAGGGTTGGCAGAAATTGAGAAAATGGATCAAATTTCTCACCGAACAGTCATTCGCTACCTCTGCATTAAGGGCTTATTATCGAAGGAGATCCATGAGGATATGTTGGAGGCTCTAGGGGAGAGTGGCCCTTCTTACACCACAGTGAAGAAATGGGCAGCTCAGTTCAAACATGGAAGGGAGAGTCTGGAAGATGATCCCCGTTCAAGAAGACCAAGAACGGTAACCACCGATGAAACTACCGATAGAATCCATGACATGATAATGGAGGATCGACGACTAACTGAGCAGTACATTGCTACTGTTTGGGCATCTCCCAGGAACGTGTTCATACCATTATTCACAATGATCTTCAAATGACAAAGGTCTCTGCTCAATGGGTCCCGAAACTTCTTGGAGCTGATCACAAACGAAAGAGTCTCAACATGTCAAGAGACAATCTTGGCCATTTTTCTAGAGATTCTGAAAAGTTTCTTCAGCAATTTGTGACTGTGGATATACTTGGGTTCATAATTTTCAACCAGAAACCAAACAACAGTCAAAGCAGTGGATCATGGATCCCCACCTCCAAAGAAAGCAAGGATGATTCTGTCTGCAGACAAAGTGATGGCTTCTATCTTTTGGGATTCAAAAGGTGTGCTACTGGTAGACTATCTTCAGAAGGGCAGAACGGTCACCGGGGTCTATTACACTAATCTTGTGAAGCACCTGCGGGTCAAACTGAAGGAAAAGCATCGAGGAAAACTGACGAGAGGAGTCATCTTTCATCAAGACAATGCTCCATTTCACAAGTCAGCAGTGGCAATGGCTGCCATTCATGAATGCGGCTTCCAGCTTCTTGAATATCCTCCTTATTCCCCAGATTTGGCCCCTTCAGACTATTACCTGTTTACCAAACTAAAAAAGGAACTCAGTGGTCGCAAATTTGCTTCAGATGATGACGTCATTCACTCTGTAGACCACTTTCTACTGGCACAAGATGCTAACTTTTACAAAGAAGCGATCAGTATGATCCAAGGCCGCTGGACTAAGTGCATTAACTTGCAAGGGAACTATGTTGAGAAATAGCCCCCCAAAAAGTTGTCCACAAATAATCCATTGTACTTTAAGCCGAGAATTTATCAATCACCCCTCGTAA
Source organism: Achatina immaculata (assembly GCA_009760885.1). Classification (NCBI taxonomy): domain Eukaryota; kingdom Metazoa; phylum Mollusca; class Gastropoda; order Stylommatophora; family Achatinidae; genus Lissachatina; species Lissachatina immaculata. The sequence goes on from CM019720.1 coordinate 44,665,643, forward strand.
GTATGCAGATGACAATTGCTCGTGAATTGTTAAGGGAATACGCTGCAGTGTAGCAGCAATAACAACTCTTCGGTCATTTGTAAGATATCGTTAGAGACACTGTAATAATGTAAGAAAGAGACAAAAATAGAAACTGCCAAGCATCGAGGAATGTTCATGCAAGTGAGGAATAAGTGTCCTCGTTTAAATAATTTTTTTTTCATTTCATCACATTAAGTTGGAATTTAAAATAGAGAGGCAGAATTAAGACCTTTATGAAAATTTCCAGTTAAATTAAATGTTGTCTATCTATCTATCTATCTATCTATCTATCTATCTATCTATCTATCTATCTATCTATCTATCTATCTATCTATCTATCTATCTATCTGTCTGTCTGTCTGTCTGTCTGTCTGTCTGTCTGTCTGTCTGTCTGTCTGTCTATCTGTCTGTCTGTCTGTCTGTCTGTCTGTCCGTCCGTCCGTCCATCCATCCACCCATCTGTCTGTCTGTCTTTAAAATGATCTCTCACACAACTACTGACGAAGAATCGCTAACATATCTTTCTTCCACACTCTGAATGTTAATATACTTAATGCCGTGGACGCACTGAGAACATTTTCCTGCAGAAAATGTAACAGACATTGTTGACCTTTCCTCTTAAGTCCCAAGACAATTTATTCGGATCATGTCCTCCACAGAGCAAACCACAGAAGTTTAGTTCACGCCGCTGCCAAGCCAGATGGGGCATCGATGGTTCGCCAAGTGGAGATTACTCTCAGTATTCTTTGAGCGATTTGACTTCAGCCCGGAGACGTGCCATCTCGAGCTTGCAATCAAGACGTGGAGATTTTTCTTCTGTTCTCCCACTTTAACGTTCCGGGGCGTTAATAACCGATGAGGGGTGTTTAACTAAGCGGCAAGGCCATGGCTGTAACCCTGGGAAAATCCAATTTGTATTTTCCCTCAGTCGGACTCAAGGAAAGGGATTTTTAACTTTATTCTTGGTCTTGATAAGAGGCAGGCAGGCTTGCTAAGGCTTAAAGACTTCGTTGCGTGTCAGGAGATGAGAGTTTACTTCTATGACGTAAATTAATGGACGTTAGAATAGTGCACTGCCTTTGTACCTCTACTGGCGCGAAAGTAGGAATTGCCGGACCATATATATGATATATATATATATACAAGAAGCTATCGTGCTTCAAAAGAGTTTTCCTGTCCTCATTCAAATAATAAGAATAATAATAGGTGTAAAATATCTGCTAAGATGCTCTCAGTATCTTTTATACGAGGTGCAACCCAAAAGTTCGGGGAATTTAAACAATGCACTCGAACCGGTTGTCGTATGTCCTTCAGTAGCTAGATGAGACTAGCAGTGTGTTTTGTGAACAAGTGTGCAAACATTTGTCAGGCTGAGAGAGGACATGTGGTTTAATTGTGCAAACAGTTGTCAGGCTGAGAGAGAACATGTGGTTTAAGTGTGCAAACAGTTGTCAGGCTGAGAGAAGACATGTGGTTTATAATTGTGCAAACAGTTGTCAGGCTGAGAGAAAACATGTGGTTTAAGTGTGCAAACAGTTGTCAGGCTGAGAGAAGACATGTGGTTTAAGTGTGCAAACAGTTGTCAGGCTGAGAGAGGACATGTGGTTTAAGTTTCGTGCCTCTGTGTGTGTGTGTGAATGAGTGAGTGAGAGAGAGAGAGAGAGATGTTAGATTTTAGCGATCTGGCGAATTTCTCTACAACTGACATGACAGAATTTAAGGAACAAAGTCAAGCCCGTATATCCCCTGGGAACAACTGTGTTAAGAACACACTTATCTTAACACAGTCTTTGTGAGACAGGGCACATACAGTAGATCTGATTGCTTAAAAACTCTTACCTACTTCTGTAGCACAGAAACCTATAGCAATCAACACTAACTGTAATTGTTATTTTTGTAAATTGTAATGTCAGGTTACTAGACAGTTGGGGACGTGGAGATCGCCAGCAGGGATGAGGAAAATCTGGTGTGAAGCCAATGAATCCGGGACGTGATAATCATCATCATCATGATCATGTGCCGCGCCGACTGGCGTTGGCTATTATGCTTCTCCAGAGTACCCGATCCTTCATGCAGGCCATCAGCTCAGTTGGTGATCTCCTCTCACACCATCCCGTCAGACTGTCCAGTATCATTTCTCTTGGTCTTCCTCTTGATTTTCTTCCTTCTATTTTTCCTGTTGTTATAATATTTTCAATGCCCCCTCTTCTCATTGCATGTCCTATGAAAGTACGTTGTCTCTCTCTTATCTTTTTGACAAGGTTTTTTGTCTCTCCAGCTCTTCTCATACATTCTTCATTAGTTATTTTTGCTGTCCAGGGGATTCGCAACATTCTTCTAATAAACCACATTTCTGCTGCTTCCAATGATTTTTGTGCAGACTTGCCTATTGTCCATGATTCACTTCCATATAACAAGATAGGTTCAATATAGAATTTTAGGACTCGTTTTCTAACATTCATTGATAAGCCTATGGGTATTTACAACAATGACTATCAGAATGATGTAATCAGAACAGAGCCAGCAGACTATAGGTGGCGGGGAATGGATATCATTGAGGCACTCATCGGATTCCTCATACTAAAGTCGGAGTATCTCTGTGGAACTGTCTCAAAGCTGCCTGGCCAGCCAGCGTTTGCATGCTGGATCTGACATGGAGAAGGGGCTTATGTACAGCCAACAGAGGCTGGAAAACAAAGTTTTGGCCAGGCCAGCCTACACCATTGTCTTTTTTTTTTAACGACGAAAACAACAGGCCGTAACCCGGTGGTATTGCAAACCGGATCCACCCGTAACGAGATGTGGACCATACCCCCGGCATTCAATGTGCAGGGCAGGCCTCATGCATCTCGTTTAGTTAAAAAATAACGACGCTTTTGTTTAACCAAAGGGCGTGTTGATCAGGGTACCTACCAAGAGGACACTTTGACCTCAGTCACTTTGATCTTGGCCAAAAGGCCGAGAAGCTATGTCTTCATGGCAGTCCGAGCAAGACCACAGTCTGCCCTAGCAAGGAAAGGTGCTGAAGTCGGAGGTACCCAGCCAAAAGGCGCATGGCAAAAATCAGGGTACCACGCATCATCGCCATTGTGCGTACGAAGAAGAAGAAGAAGAAGAAGAAGGAGAAGAAGAAGAAGAAGCCAGCATATATTCAGAGACTCCATTATATCTTATTTCTTTAAGGTCTCATTGAATTCAAATAGATAATGTTGCCCTGACCCACAACACTCAACTAAAATTTCCCAGGAGGCTGTGGGGAATTGTAATCCTAAATTATGTACCTTTATCCTCAGCTATTATTCCCCCTAGAAGAAAGTAAAGTAGCAGAGCAAGTATACAGACCGTCTGACGTGATACATTTCTACCAGTGCCGTTATAAAATATTGTGAGACATAAAAGGGCTGGCCAAAGAAGTAAAACTGGATCAGTAACGGAGATAGATAGAGGGCTATGCTTCAGTTTTACAAAAGCACAAAGGGAGCTACGAAAGTGAGCTGAAATGGACCATTTCCGTTTCGGCTCATTTTCCTCATTGCCTCTGTCGTTTTGTAAAACTGAATCATACCCTTGTATCTACTTTCGTTATAAAGTATGATCTCATAGAAAAGTGCACGTTATAAGATTTCAGATTTCAGAATCCGGCAACATCGCACTCAAGACACTCCCATACATGCTCCGCCGCCTACTCCAACATCAACCAAAGAGTCTGTCTACTAATAGTTCCCGTCAAGTGTTGCTTGTTTATTGTATGTTTTCTCTCACTTAGTTCAGATTTTATTCCAGCATCCTTGCTCTGTCCCAGCTTCGTCAGTCTCTGTATATGTACATTGTCCATCCACTCCTTCTCTCACTCCTTCCTCAGTCTGTCTAACTGCCTTTGCAATGTCCTCCTTATCCATTCTCAGCCTGCCTCGTACAGAGGGGAAGTCACTAAGTAACTCGCAAATACCTGTTACGAAAACAAAAATTTAAATGCGACAGTAACTTGAAAACTTTTAATTTTTGAACTTACATTATTCCCCTATTTCTCAACGTAATCGCCACCAACATTGATACATTTGTCCCATCGTGTAATCAGTGATGCAATACCCATGGCGTAAAAATCAGGAGTCCGATTTCTGAACCATTTTTTTACTTCTGTTTCCACCTCTTCGTCAATAGAAAATCTTCTCCCGCCAAGGTGGTTTTTCAACGGACCAAACAGGTGAAAATCACTTTGAGTTAAGTCAAGACTATAGGGTGGATGTTCAAGAACTTCCCAACCCAACTGGCTAATTTTTTCTTGGGTTAACCGAGCCGTATGTGGTCTGGCATTGTCATGAAGGAGAAGCACACCTCTAGTTAGCAGACCAGGACGTTTTCTTCGAATTGCATCCCGTAGCATCGACAGAACTTCACAGTACGATACAGAATTCACACTGACACCATACTTCTGGAACTTGTTTACAAAACTCCTTGATAATTCCAGAACACTGTCAGCATAACCTTCCCCGCAGAAGGCGTAATCTTGATTTTTTTTTTTTTTTGCGCATGGCGATGACGGGTGTTGCCATTGCATTGAGGCACGTTTTAATTCCGGCTGGTAGTGGTGCACCCAAGATTCTTCTCCAGTAATAATCCTTTGGAGCATGTCTTCACCTTCATATGCGTAAATGACAGCGATGCTGCAATGATAAACCAAATCGGTTCATTTTGTGTTCATCATTCAGATCTCTGGGTGAGCAAACTTTCCGAAATTTCAATTGCTCATAAATTATTATGTAGGTTATGCCATGTGAACATCTGATTGCACTTGCTACATTGTCTATCGTTACTCGTCTATCAGCTCTGATAATCTCATCCACACGTTGCACAGTTGCTTCTATTGCAATCTGAACAGGACGGCCAAGTCGGACTTTGTCAACAATTTCGGTGCGTCCCTGAGAAAATTCTTTTACCAGTTGTAGACCGATTTACGTGATAAATACTTACTTTTCAGCATAAACTGTAATCATTTGCTTATGAATGTCCTCAACTGAATGTCCTTTAGCCCACAAAAATCGCACTACACTTCTCTGTTCTTCTTTGGTACACAGTAATAGTTGGGTAGCTATTTTGTTATTGCTTTGCGCATGCGCATGTAACTCCCAGCGCCCCCTACCTACAACTGTTATAAAGTTGGATGATGTTACTATCTAAGGATATATTTAAATACTACCTGATAACTGCCACTGATAAAATATTTCAATTTGCGAGTTACTTAGTGACTTCCCCTCGTATCCAGTCAGTCAACTCACTTCCATGCACACTCGCATATCCTGGACAGAAGATCCACGTTGACCCCCCCCCCCCACCCCACCCCACATGTGAGTGTCCTAACAGGTTTGCCCATTTTAGGATACCTTATAGAATATATTGCATTATCTTTCACTTTCAGTTCGGTTTACATTTTGCCCAGTACTGGAGGTCCGATACAGTTCTCTCTGTGGTGCATGTAAGGGAATTCTCTTCTAAACCACTCACCGTACAGCATGCTTGGGGTCGTTATTGTAAAGACACTCAGTGTAGTGCATATGTAAGGTCACTGGTGTGAAATAATTCCAGTTTAGTACACGTATCGAACCCTCGCTGTTGAAACAAGGGTGGACGGACAGACAGAACAAGTCATGAAATACTTAACCTGCAACATTTATATACCTAAAATCTGCGAGGGCAACAATAAAAGAGGGGGTTTCTTTTGGCCCAGTTTTGAACAGAGCATTAATAAATTTAGAAAACAAAATTTTAAAAAAAACGCCACGCCGAAGAGAAGAGTGTCGGGGCACAAGGTGCAAATATCGTAGTCAAGCTGCAGGCCGTGACAAGACGCAGCAAACGCCATTTTGAAGGCGAATGAAGAAGAAGAAGATAATTTTGCAAAACAAAAAAAAGAGTATATGTACCTGACATGAACAAAACACTGGGACCGAGATAAACATTGAATGATATGTCATTAAGAAGTCGTTAAAGTGTAATGTGTCAGTAGCGAGTTCTCAACATGTTCTGGCTGTGTGAGTGGAGGGTTAGGTGGCGAGTGGGAGTTGAGGTGAGAGTGGAGGGTTGAGGTGGCGGGTTGAGGTGGAGTGTGAGAATGCAAGGTGAGAGTGGAAGGTGAAAGTGGAGGGTAAAAGTGGAGGGTTGAGGTGGAACGTGAGAATGCAAGGTGGGAATTGAAGGTGAGACTGCAGGGTGAAAGTGGAGGGTGAAGTTGTAGGGTTGAAGTGGAGTGTGAGAATGCAAGGTGAGAGTGGAAGATGAAAGTGGAGGGTAAAAATGGAGGGTTGAGGTGGAGTGTGGGAATGCAAGGTGGAAGTGGAGGGTGAAAGTGGAGGATGAAGGTGGAGGGTTGAGGTGGAGTGTGAGAATGCAAGGTGAGAGTGGAAGATGAAAGTGGAGGGTAAAAGTGGAGGGTTGAGGTGGAGTGTGAGAATGCAAGGTGGGAGTGGAGGGTGAAAGTGGAGGATGAAGGTGGAGGGCTGAGGTGGAGTGTGAGAATGCAAGGTGGGAGTGGAGGGTCAGAGTTGAGGGTCGAGATACAGTGTGAGAATGCGAAGTGAGAGTTGAGGTGGAATGCAAGGTAAGAGTGAAAGTGGAGGATTGAGGTGGAGCATGAAAATGCAAGGTGAGAGTGGAAGGTGAAAGTGGAAGACTGAGGTGGAGTGTGAAAATGCAAGGTGAGAGTGGAAGTGGAGGATTGAGGTGGAGCGTGAAAATGCAAAGTGAGAGTGGAAGGTGAAAGTGGAGGGTTGAGGTAGAGTGTGAGAATGCAAGGTTAGAGTGAAAGTGGAGGATTAAGGTGGAGTGTGAGAATGCAAGGTGAGAGTGGAAGGTGAAAGTGGAGGGTTGTGCTAGAGTGTGAGAATGCAAGGTGAGAGTGGAAGTGGAGGATTGAGGTGGAGCGTGAAAATGCAAGGTGAGAGTGGAAGGTGAAAGTGGAGGGCTGAGGTAGAGTGTGAGAATGCAAGGTGAGAGTGGAAGGTGAAAGTGGAGGGTTGAGGTGGAGTGTGAGAATGCAAGGTGGGAGTGGAGGGCTGAGATGTAGGGTGGGAGTTGAAGGTGAGAGTACAGGAGTGATGTGGAAGGTGGAAGTTGAGGGTGAGAGTAGAAGGTTGAGACAGAGAGTATGGGTTGATGTGGAGAGCGCAAAGTGAGAGTGGACAATGCCAGTGCAGACTGGGGAGAAGGGTAACAACACAGGTGAGGGTGAAGAGTCGGAGTGGAGTGGAGTGGAGTGGAGTGGAGTGGAGTGGAGTGGAGTTACTAGCGTCCCCACAACGAGAGACAGGTAGTAAGACTTCTGGGAATTGTGTGTGTGTGTGAGAGAGAGAGAGAGAAAAGAGAGAGAGAGAGAGAGAGAAAAGAGAGAATTAGAAACCGGAAACGACGCTGGGAAATATGGCGAGCGACTTGCATTTGATTCAAAGCTGATATCTCCAGAATAGAAAGAATCTTTGGGGTTTCTGATCTTGGCTTTTTGTGGTTGGTTAATTCACATTTTCCAGTTGAATTACCGTGTTTGAAAATTAATTGTGTAACTGCTTATTGCGCTAAGTCATGCATATCTCACATTACACATATCACTTAGCTAATTGTAAAACAGGATTTGATGGCGAAGACGTTGTCCCATTTAACAGTCAGCGGCCATAACTGACATACTAACATCAGGGTTAGCCAAGCATAACCGAGTAAAGTCTACCTTTTCGTTGTCACACCCCCCCCCCTCTCCAGTAACAGGCCTAACCTGGGTACCGGGAAAGGGATCGCCATAGCCTCCATGGTGGTGGAGTCTGTTAAAGAGGTATCATCTATCCCCTGCTCTTTATCTCTACTCAGATACTTAAAATATTGAAGGCTGTTACCTGATTCCGGTCCTACGCGATGCTGTGCATCAACATCTTCAACGCATCGGCTGCAAAAAAAAAAAAATCAAGCTCAAAGCGCCAAGAAGAAGACGTAGAAGAAGAAGAACGAACTAACGAACGAATAGACTTTATTTTCGAAGAGTTAAGAATTGGTTACGCAGGCCGGTCTACCATTCTGTCCTTCATCATATAACTTTCATTCAGCCACGTAATAATAATAATAATAATAATAAGAAGAAGAAGAAGAAGAAAATTATTTAAATATCTGGATATTATACTGGTGCACTCCCCTGTGTGGTACCCGGGATCTGCAAAGAATAGGACCACTGTACCCTACCACGCATGATCGTAAAAGACGACTAAGGAGGCTTCGGCATAGGGCCAGCAATCATATCTGGTAAACAAAACTATCAGACTGCTACAGAAACAGAAGTAAGGGAAAAAGCAAATGCAGGTGGAAGGAGAAATGCGTATCAGGAAACTGAGCCCATGAAGGTTGTGGATGAAAGCCAGCCACTGGAAGTCCCTAGCCCGACTGCAAACCTCCTGGAACCTAAACACAAGATGCAAATAGGCAGCTGGAATGTAAGAACACTTAACCAGACTGGAAAACTAGCAAAAACCATCAAGGAAATGCATAAATACAAACTAGATATACTAGGAATACAAGAAGCAAGATGGACAGGACAAGACAGAAGGAAATTAACAACACAGCACCCAGAAGATACAATAACATGGTCAGGTAAAGAAGATCATCATGAAGGAGGAGTAGCATTGATTATAACAGAAGAAGCATCAAGAGCATTGCTGAAATGGACCCCTGTAAATGAGATATTATTATATGCACGCTTCAACTCAAGATTCACGAAGCTGTCTATTATAGTTTGTTATGCACCAAAAGAAGAAGCTGAAGAAGTTTTAAAAGAAGATTTTTACAACAGCCTCCAAGCCACAGTAGAAACAATATCCAAGCATGATATGCTACTCATCTTGGGCGACTTCAATACAAAAGTAGGTGAAGGAAATGAAGATAGAAGAATCATGGGAAGAGAAGGAATTGGAGAAATAAGTTAAAATTGAGAAAGACTGTACAGTTTCTGTGAAGAAAACATGATGACCATCGGAGGGACAATTTTCCAACATAAAAACATCCATAAAGTGACTTGGAGGCCCCCAGATAAAACCACAGAAAACCGAATTGATCACATACTAATAAACAACAAGTGGAAACGGTCACTACAAGATGTGCGAGCAAGGAAAGGAGCAGATGTAGGAAGTGATCATAACCTTCTGGTAGAAAAAATAAAACTAAAATTAAGGAAAGCCAAAATCGGAGAACACAGAAAGATACGTTTTGATACAAGAAAACTGAAAGACCAACAAACAAGAAATGAATTCCCGATAGTACTTAGGAACCGCTTCAGTGTCCTACAAGACGAAGCAGAAATGTCCACACTCATCATCATCATCATGTGCCGTGCCGACTGGCGTTGGCTATTATGCTTCTCCAGAGTACACGATCCTTCATGCAGGCCATCAGTTCAGTGATCTCCTCTCACACCATCCCATCAGACTGTCCAGTATCATTTCTCTTGGTCTTCCTCTTGATTTTCTTCCTTCTATTTTTCCTGTTGTTATAATATTTTCAATGCCCCCTCTTCTCATTGCATGTCCTATGAAAGTACATTGTCTCTCTCTTATCTTTTTGACAAGGTTTTTTGTCTCTCCAGCTCTTCTCCTACATTCTTTATTAGCTATTTTTGCTGCCCGGGAGATTCGCAACATTCTTCTAATAAACCACATTTCTGCTGCTTCCAATGATTTTTGTGCAGACTTGCCTATTGTCCATGATTCACTTCCATATAACAAGATAGGTTCAATATAGCATTTTTTAGGACTCGTTTTCTAACATTCATTGATAAAGATGTGTTAGCTAATATGATTCTCATTCTTTGCTTGGCCTATTCTGTTCCTAATTTCTGTTCTGCATTTCCCATCTGAAGTTATTACTGCTCCAAGGTATTTGAATTTCTGCACCTGCTTTAGAATATTTCCGTTTAATTTAATACTGCATGCTGGTGGATTCTGTTTCTTAGATATAACCATAGTCTCTGTCTTTTTGATGAATGTCCATACTAGAGTTCAATAAAACACTACAGGAAACATCAAAAGAGGTGCTGGGATATCGGAAACAGAGAAAAGAGGAATGGATAAGCAAGACCACATGGGAAAAGATAGAGCAAAGAAAAGAAATCAAGAAAAAATTACTGAACACCAAATCACAACGACTTAAAGAACAAGTTTTAAGTACGTATGCACAAAAAGACAAGGAAGTGAAGGAATCATGCCGTCAAGATAAACCTCAATATTATGACAACTTAGCAGAAGCAGCAGAGAAAGCATATACAAATGACATGAAAACCATATAAAAATCACAAAGCAGATGACAGGTAACTTCAACACAAGATGTGAAAGTGCAGTAAGGACATATGAGGGACAACTGGTCAGTGGAGAAAGAGAAAAAATTGAAAGATGGAGGGAACACTTTAACACCCTACTAAACAGAACACAAGCAGCACAAACAATAGACATACCTGTAGCAAACACGGAACTAAACAATACAGGACCAATAACAATAAATGAAGTAAAGGAGGCGATAAAGAAGCTAAAATTAGACAGGGCGCCAGGTGAAGATGAAGCGACTGCTTGGATGTTGAAAGCAGAAGAAACAGAAACACCAAAACAACTCTGCCGGATACTACAACAAATTTGGGATCTCGAAAAAGCCCCAGAAGAGTGGAAAACTGGCCTTATAGTAAAACTACCAAAGAAGGGTGACCTCAGAGATTGCGGGAACTGGAGAGGCATTACCCTACTGCCACTCACCAGTAAAGTATTTTGCAGAATAATCATCGACAGAATTGTACCAGCACTTGATGGAAAACTTCGGAAAGAGCAGGCAGGATTTAGGAAAGGAAGATCATGCATAGACCACATATTTGTACTTAGACAAATATTAGAACAGGCAAATGAGTGGCATAGCACGACATATGCATTGTTTATAGATTTTGAGAAAACCTTTGACAGTGTCAACAGAGATGCACTGTGGAAAATCCTAAGATGGCATGGCCTCCCTCATAAGATAGTGAATGTAATCAAAGCCCTATACGAGGGTTTTCACTGCAAAGTGATCTGTGGAGAACATACCTCCAGCAGCTTTAGGGTACAAACAGGAGTGAAGCAGGGATGTGTACTATCACCAACATTATTTATCTTGGCAGTAGACTGGTTAATGAAGGAGGCAACATCAGACAAACGCAGAGGACTACAATGGACCCTTGACACAGTGCTGGAGGACCTTGACTTTGCGGTCGACATTTGTCTACTATCAAGCAGCCACAAAGATATGCAAGATAAAATAAACAAACTAACTCAGAATGCAAACAACATAGGACTAAAGATCAACGTAGGAAAGACAAAGTTAATGAAGCAAAATGTGAGCAACAGAAATGTACTCAGAGTAGATAACAAGTTAGTGGATGAGGTCAACGAATTTGTATACCTTGGCAGTAGAGTAGTAGAAAATGGAGACAGCACAGAGGACATCAACAGCAGACTTACTAGAGCAAACCAGGCTTTTGCAATGCTGCAGAATATATGGAAATCTTTAAAAAAAACTAAACATAAATACGAAAAGCAGGATATTTAAGAGTAATTGTTCTAAGTGTACTACTCTATGGAAGTGAATGCTGGAAAATCACCAAAACTATAGAAAACAAGTTGAATTCTTTCCAGACAAAATGTTTACGAAGAATTATAAACGTATTTTGGCCAAACACCGTAAGAGATAACATCTTGGTGGGAGAAATGCAGATGAAGCCACTGACAGCAGTTACTGAGGAAAGACGCTGGCGATGGTTGGGACATGTGCTTCGAATGACTGACAACTCACTACCAAAAAATAGCACTAAGATGGACACCACAGGGGAACAGAAGTATGGGTAGACGAAAAAAGACATGGAGAAGAACAACAGAAAGGATGTTGAGCAATAGAGGGCTCGCCTAGGCAAGAGCAGAAAAAAAGACAAAGGATAGGCATTTGTGGTAAACCCTTGCGGAAGCCCCATGTGCCCTGGGCACTTAAGGTTCAGAGAGAGAGAGATACTGCTGCACTGAAGGAACTGTACGGCTTGAATCATGCAGCACGAAAAGGATTGGGGAGGGGGGATAGTGGTAAATTTTGTTTTGTACAAGATACAACTTCTAACAATAGGAAACAACGAGGTCTGTGCACAGTAAAATAACAGAACACAGTGCTGTATGTTTAAATCTCTAAAAAAAAACACGTAAACAAAGCTTTTAAACGTGAGAGAAATAAAAATAACAAGAGAACTACCAGAGACTTGACCCACCAACTTCAGCGGACGAGCAGCTGTCGAGGCATGATGAGAACAGCGCATTAATAAACTTCGCTATCACACCCCCCCCCCCAAACGGCGGGAATACTGCTTTACTTTGTACAAGATGTATAAACTAGGGGGAAAGTAGGAACAGCTTTTTTACTTAACGAGCACAAAGTTGTGACGTTTCCGGCGTGAACTTTAAACATACACAAACACACAGGACGAAGATATATATAGAGAGAAGGTAAAATATAAATTCACATGAATGCTATGTAAAAAAAATAGGAATGAAAAAAAAGAATAAAATTTTAAAAATGGAGCATTTAGCTGTGACTTGTGCGATGTTGTGTTCAGAAGTGTGCATTTTGAAATGTACAGAATGTTTAAATGGAGACTTGTAATGTGTGATAGATGGGTCGTAAATGGGAATTGGGGGGGGGGGGAGAGGAGTTGGGAACCACAGAAAGGAGAGAGAGTGATACAATAGTAATCTAGCCAGAAGAAGGTGGAATAGGTGATTATAGTTGGGGTAGAGGGCTTGAAATCTGATGTTGAGAGGAGGTTCTGAACAATGTGTTACAAGTGAGAAAGGAGTGGAACTTAGTGCAAAGGGAATGTGATTGTGGAGGAGGGGAATGTTAAGGTGTAGCTGAATTGCGAGTTCAAACCATGTGGTTTCAGCGTCCCATATTTCTGAATGTGGCGGTTCTCAAGCGCTAGGCGGCTTGTGTCATCAGCGTGACATTGTTTGGTGGCTGTTATCGGAAAATCATCTTTGCCTCAGTGATTCTTATCTTATATCTTATATCCTTCCCGTGCCGTTAAATGTCACATAGGGCTTACAAGGTAGTTCGCCAATTTTTCCTGTTTACGGCCAGCTTTTCAACCTCCTCATGGGATTTTAAGTCTACTAATTTGGCCTCTCTTAACAATGTCCTCTTTAGACTTTCACGCGGTCTGCCTCTTTTTCTTCGGCCTATTGTGTTCCACTTGATAGCTAGTTTTGGGATTCTCTGATCGTTTCTTCTCATCACGTGACCAATATATGTCCATCTTCTTTTCCTGATCACCCATGAGACTGGCTGTTGTTCACTCATCTGTCTTACCTCTGTGTTGTTCTTGAATTCATTCCGATTGATGCCGAGTATTTTCCTTAGCTATTTGTTTTCAAATTTCATTTCTATTTTTTAGTTGTTTTCCAGCTTTCGCATGCATAAATGAGGGTGGATATTATGTTTGAATTGAAAAGTCTTAACTTGGTTTTTGTGCTTATAACTCTTGAATATCATATGTTCTCAAGATTCTTGAAGATCGATACTGCTTTTGCAATTCTAACTTCCTTTCTGGTGGCACCATCCTGGTCCATGTAGCTGCCAAGGTATGCAAATTGGTTGACTTCTTCACATTTGTCCCTTCTACGTGTATTTTTCCATTTTGATTAATGGGAAGTTATATTATTTTTGTTTTGTCCTTATTATTTTCAAGTCCTATTTTGCTAGCCAGTGAGGACAGGATATTTGTTTTTTTTCTTGCATGGAATTCACAGTGTTACTGATAAGAGTTATGTCATCAGCAAAAATCAAGATCTTCTAGATGGGTCCCATGTACCCAGTCAATACATATATTACCTGTGCAGCATTTTTTTCATTATGAAGTCTATCGTAATTCCAAAAAGCAAAGGAGACAGTATACACCCTTGTTTCACACCTGTTTCAGTCTGGATCCATTCGCTTAACCATCTTCTGCTTTTGACTGCACAAACATATACATTGTAGAGGTCCTTAATGATGCTGACAATTTTAGATGGCAGTCCATATAGACTTAAAATTCTCCACAATGAATCTCTGTGTATGCTGTGAAGTTCAGTATTAACTGTTTCTGCTTTTCAATATGTTCTTCAAGTATTCTTCTTAGAGTAAAGTGATTGAGGCCACTGAAACTATTAGGGACTGGTTTCGAATCATGCTGGGTAATATCATACTGATGTTTCTGCATTTGATCACTTAATCTTTAGTTTTGTATACTCATACACTATTTATTCGTGCGTTACTTTCCACAAGGTACGAGTGGTAATGACTGCAGTAAAACCGGTTCTGGTAGAACAGACGAGAGTGTATGGCTCAGTTTAAAAGAAAATATAAGGATAAAGGAAAGGGTAATGCATTGGCAATAGGAAGAACATTTTTTGTTTGTTTTCCGTAACCATTTCACTTTATTTATTCAGTAAGGACTGGATGGTAGTCTACTGAAAACTTTGGTAAGAATAAAACAGTATGAGATAGTGAATTTTTTCTTTTTCACAAGAAATAATTGTACGAACACAAAATCTTGTTCTTGTTATTGGTGTATCTTGTTCTTGGTCTTGTTCTTCTTGGTCTTGTTCTATCCTGTTATAGTTTTATTTTGTTGTTGTTGTTTTTTCCTTCTTCTTAGTATTATTCTATCTTGTTCTTGGTCTTGTTCTATCTTGTTCTCCATCTTATTCTTGTTCCATGCTGTTCTTGGTCTTGGTCTGTCTTGTTCTTGTTTTATCTTGTTTCTGGTTTTGTCCTGTCTGCCTGGAACTGAAGTTAGATGTTCTATGTATTCAGTGCAGTGTCAGTCAGTCAGTCAGTCAGTCAGTCAGTCATTTACATGTCCCTTGCGGAACTTTGCCTCCCTAACAACTCTCCTGTAGGCCTCTCTGTTGTAATCAAGATGGCTTGCTGCTGATGCATCCATTCGCAGATTATCAACGATGTCTTGCAGCCATCTTCGCCTTGGTATTCCTCTCTTTCTTTTTCCCATTATGTACCCTTCCAAGACGGTCTTCTCTAGATTATCATGGCGTTTAATCTGTCCCAAATATACGTTTTCTTCGCTTAATCCTGTTTACTAGCCAGCCTTCTTCAATATTAAGTTCTTGCAGTGGAGTGAGCATACTAAAAGTCATCGTGTTGAATAGAGAGCGAGTTACCGCGGTTGTTTTGTTGTGGTTTCAGATCTTGACTGGAGTTTTTTTTTAAAAGCAAAGGAGATAGATGAAGTAAAATCCTTCTTTACCAGACTCCACCACCATGAAGACTGCAGATATCCCCTATCCCGATAACCAGAAAAGGGCTTTCTTGATTGGCTATGGTTAGCCAATCCTGACGCAAGCGGGTGGCTCACCGCCAAGTCGGAGAGGGCCTTCACCCTCACGAATACAGTATAATGTTATAAACAGTCTGATCCTGCTAGTCGGTGATCTTGAAGGTAGAAAAGAAGAAAAGTTGACATAAGTGAAAACAAAATAACCCACAAGTATTTTCTCGGAGTCCATTTTCTATAGAATCGTGATAAGTGTCCCAGCAGTTACTACTTTTCATGAGCAGTGCCACATACAAAGATGATGTATGGGCATACGAAGTACAGTAGTATATATGAAAAATGTAGACCAAGATTTCTTCAATAATTGTGTGGTGGCCGTCATCACTCCAAGTCAATAAAGAGTCACAGAAGACATTCACTATCGACCCTTGGTCATGAAACTTGTAGAGTAGAGATAGGCAACTTCGGTCATGAACCTTGTAGAGCAGGGCCAAGCGAAAATCTAGGGGGCCCCGCTGTACAAAAACACAGAAAAAGGAAAGAAAATGTGTGTGTGGGGGGAGGGGGATGGGGGGAATAAATCAGCAGTAGGAGATACGAGCAGTTAAATGATTATGAACAATAACAAACAGCCCAATATTTCGGCAAAATGCCTTTATCAGGGACAAAAGAGAACATGAAACAAACACATATTAAATAAACACTTATGAAACAAACACACGAACCAACGTATTTGAGTTACAGTCTGCCTTAAATTTCTGTCTTTTTTTTAAAATAAACATGTAGTGTACACTTTCATATCACTCTGCTTTAATTCTCTCACTCTTGAATTAATTTACATGCTCCGCCAGAACAAATTTTGATGAGAAATTTTGACAGAAAGACACTAAGAGGAATTTACTCTACAGTTTTAAAATATGGGTTTGGTTCGACATGTGTTAATTTTCATTTTATTTAAGCTTTTGTCTAAAAATCGTTCTGAGCATTGATTCGCATAGGCGTGCTAGATCTACCGACACTGCCAGTGTTGTTTTGTAGCCAAAGAGTTAATGCAACCAGTTTACAACAGCCATTATCAGACAGCTTCCAAATATCAGACTGATCTTCATTCTGCCATTACATTTCCCGTCCGGTTTACTGAAATGGAATTCCGTGTAAATGGCCATCGTCTTTTTGTATCTCTGAATATATCCTATCTTCTTTGTTCTCGTGTGGAGACCAGTTCATGGTATGCATTGGTTATATCACGCGCGGTCTAAATCTGAACCCCGTTCGTCTTTCGTTATGCAGTAGATGTGATTAATTTTACTCGTCGTTCATGAGGTTAATGGAGATTACTTTGTTTTTATACATAACGGAGATTACTTTGTGTTTTTATAACCCAAGCTAATTACTCTTACTAAAGAGCGTTTTAAAGTTCTTTTTTTTCATGCTATTTTATTGTATTACATTTTGGTGGCCTGGTTGGCTGGGTGGTTAGGCGCTTGGTTTACTAATCTGGTAGTAACTGGTTGAAGTCGCGGCAGTGAAGTTTTTTTTTTCTTTTCTTTTCCTGGTACCATCGCACCAGACAAGCCCCAGGGGTCCACCCAGCCTCGAAAAACAGGTACTGGATAAATCTTGGAAGGTAAATGATACTGACCACACCAGACTTTTGTGTGCCGATGCTCTTGGAATTACAAGCTTAACACGCTATCCCAACAAGCTTTAATGGCGTGTAAACGGGGATATTACCTTTTACATATTGTTCACGTAAATATCATTAGTTTTATCGTTATTTTTTTTATAAACTAAGTCTAATTTATCTTCATTGTCTATCACAGTTCACTGTTTTTTTTATCATACATCAAAATGTCAGTGTTGTGTTTTCTTTTACATTTCAATGCCCTTTACTTTTTATGTAACTTATTATTTTCATCGATTTTTAACTGCATATTTTCCCTCAACAGTGTGTAGCCTTCTTCTCCTTCTCGTGGGCTTTTGGATTTTTCTTGTGCAAGTCTGTCCACTATATTCAGATAGTTGCCATGGTCTGCTCAGTCATGACCTTAACTGTGATGAGCATAGAGAGGTAGGTCAAGCTAATTTTAGCAGGTTCAGCTTTTTGCATTCTTTTCAAATTGTATAAACCAGGAACTTGGAGCCGAAGATGAAGGAAAGGGCTGTGATGATACAAGGGAATCAGAATGTTATCTCGGTTTGTTATACAGAAAATAAGAGGTCTCCGCCCGATCCATAATGAGGCTGGAAATTGCTGAGAACAAACGAGCTTCTTTGCATTCGGTTTATGACCGCAGCAGTGCCATTTTCAGCAGATTTCAAACTGTGTTCCATGCTTGCTTTTTTTCAAATAGCGCTTCAGAAGTATGCTTTAGATTCACTCCTCATGCAGTTTGATTCCAGCTGGTAAAAATGTTAAACACTCCACTCTTTGTCAAGAACTCCAGAATAAAAGGCGATCATCGCTGATCCAGATGTTAAACAGGCCAATGATCAATCAACCAAATAACAGAGAAGGCAATGATCAGCCATCCAGGTATAAGATACATCAAATGATCAGTCATCCAGGTGTCAGATAGATCAACGATTAATCATCCAAATAGCATACCAGGCCATCATCACTCATCGAGATATCAGACAATGCAATGATCAGTCTTCCAAATATCACACAGATCAGTGATCAGTCATCCAAAGCTCACTGTTTGCTACTTGAATGCCATTTCAGAAGTATCCTTTGTTTCTGGTCTGCTGTGGAAGAAAGAAAACGGAGTTACAATTTTGTTTTCTTCTGTTATTTTGAATGTCTCGTAGTCCTTTCAAGGAAGAATAAATTCACATAGTTACGATACAGACATTTTGAACAACTTGTGTAGTAAGTCACAGAGTTTTAACCGTTCACTCTTGAATTAATTCCTATGCTCTGTCAGAATCAATTTTGATGAGAAATGTTGGTTGAAGGAAAGTGGAAGAAAGTTGCTCTATAATTTAAAACTGTGGATTGGTTTAGAAGTATCGTGCGTTTCATTTTATTATGCACTTGCCAAAAATTGCTCTGAACATTGATTCTGACTGACAAGCAAGATCTACCAACCTTGTCAGTGTTGTTACAGAGTGACAGAGTTAAACCACGCCCAGATGAACAATATGATTTACAAAGTTTTTTTTTATTTATTGCGGATGTGAAATTCATTTCAGTAGTATTCTAGTGTTCTATTCTGTTTCTTTTCTTTGTTTTTTTTAGCTTTTCCCTATATTCTTAATTGCACAGAAAGTTTAAAATAGAAGGTTAAATACGAGTAGTTTGATCACATTACACGGCTACCGCCAGACAACACACCACGGAAAACAATCACACTAGGATTTGTAAGTAAAAAAAGAGGAAGAGGTCGTCCATGCAAGTGATGGATGGAGGAAAAGTATAGAAAAAATATCCCATAATATGAAGCAAATTGTCGAGCCCTATCAGGTTGACTGTCTGTCCGCTCAGCAGTGAAGGGTACATGAGGAAGAAGACACGACAAGACGGAATGTGTCATGAAGAAGAAGACACGACAAGACGGAAAGTGTCACGAAGAAGAAGACACGAAAGACGGAAAGTGTCACGAGGAAGAAGACACGACAAGACGGAAAATGTCACGAGGAAGAAGACACGACAAGACGGAGAGTGTCATGAGGAAGAAGACACGACAAGACGGAAAGTGTCATGAGGAAGAATACACGACAAGACTGAAAATGTGCCTTGTATTTCTCATTGTGACAACATAAGCCTTCGTCTATGTCAGTATTAACAAGTTAAAAATCTATTTCATCATTTAACAGTCGACATTTTCTTTTCTTTTTTCCCCCTTGCTTTCCAGTTCGACGGCCTAGGTGATGGAATTGTTAGGCGCTCAGGCTACTAATCCGGTGGTACCGGGTTTAGATCCTAGCAGTTGAGATTTTTTTCTGGTACCACCACACCAGAATGGCCCCGGGGTCCACCCGGCCTCAAAAATGGGTACCTGAGAAATCTGGAAAGGTAAATGCGACCAGGCGTGATAATGAGCACATCACGCCCATGTCCTGGAATTCGTGGAAACAGGGGACTAACACCATGCCCATAATATGACTTAAAGGATATGGAAACAGGGGACTAACACCGTGCCCCTAATATGACTTAAAGGTGTGGAAACAGAGGACTAACACCGTGCCCCTAATATGACTTAAAGGATATGGAAACAGGGGACTAACACTGTGCCCATAATATGACTTAAAGGTGTGGAAACAAAGGACTAACACCGTGCCCATAATATGACTTAAAGGTGTGGAAACAGAGGACTAACATCGTGCCCCTAATATGACTTAAAGGTGTGGAAACAGAGGACTAACACCGTGCCCCTAATATGACTTAAAGGATATGGAAACAGGGGACTAACACCGTGTCCTAATATGACTTAAAGCTAACACCGTGCCCATAATATGACTTAAAGGATATGGAAACAAGGGACAAACACCGTGCCTATAATGACTTATAGGTGTGGAAACAGGGGACTAACACCGTGCCCATAATATGACTTAAAGGTGTGGAAACAGGGGACTAACATCGTGCCCCTAATATGACTTAAAGGTGTGGAAACAGGGGACTAACACCGTGCCCTAATATGACTTAAAGGTGTGGAAACAGGGGACTAACACCGTGCCCCTAATATAATTTAAAGGTGTGGAAACAGGGGACTAACACCGTGCCCATAATATGACTTAAAGGTGTGGAAACAGGGGACTAACACCGTGCCCATAATATGACTTAAAGGATATGGAAACAAAGGACTAACACCGTGCCCATAATATGACTTAAAGGATATGGAAACAGGGGACTAACACCGTGCCCATAATATGACTTAAAGGATATGGAAACAGGGGACTAACACCGTGCCCCTAATATGACTTAAAGGTGTGGAAACAGGAGACTAACACCGTGCCCATAATATGACTTAAAGGTGTGGAAACAGAGGACTAACACCGTGCCCATAATATGACTTAAAGGATATGGAAACAAAGGACTAACACCGTGTCCCTAATATGACTTAAAGGTGTGAAAACGGAAATGTTACCTTATATTACCTTGCTGTCCAGTTCGAGTAAAACATGTATAAAATGAATACTTAAACTTTTTCTGGAAAATTCACACACAAATGTGCAGATATACACATGCACTTTTCCCCCATAAATAATTAAAAAGTTGTTTGTGCCAGTAAAAGCCGTTTTCATAGGAAATCTGAGACCAAAAAAAAACAGTACACATTTAAATGATAATTTAGAGAGAGGACTAAATACTTTGATGGCTACAAGCAGGTCTTTCTGTTTTTCAGTTTGTTTGTTTTTTATTTTGTTGACAACAGCTACATCTGTAACAGAATAGTTGGTGTAGCAGGAGTGACCTATGTGTAACAAACAGTTATACTTGTGGATTTACAAAAGCTATTTTTGGTAGTTCGTGTAATGACTTTTTACTGACAAAAATACTTTCGATGCTGGCAGAAACATAGCAGTTTATAAAATACACCAAGTGAAATGGTGTGGAAACAGGGGACTAACACCGAAAAACAAACCAATATTTCGGCTGCTTTTATCAGGTCATAATCCTTTCACTTTTCTTATCTCATATTGATAATACGTATATCCCCCTTTCTTTCTCATTTCTGTCTGCACTATATATATATATATATACAAGGGGGATGATTGATAAGTTCTCGGCATATGGTTCAACTGATTACTCGTGTACAATTTTTTGGGGTTATTTCTCAACATAGTCCCTTTGTAAGTTTATGCGATCCTGGAGCATACGGATCCCTTCTTGTGCCAGTAGAAAGTGGTCTACAGCATGAATGACGTCATCATCTGAAGCAAATTTGCGACCACTGAGCTTCTTCTTGAGTTTGGTAAACAGGTAATAGTCCGAAGGGGCCAAATCTGGGGAACAAGGAGGATATTCAAGAAGCATTCATGAATGGCAGCCATTGCCACCGTCGACTTGTGAACTGGAGCATTGTCGTGATGAAAGATGGCTCCTCTCGTCAATTTCCCTCAACTCTCTTCCTTCAGTTTGACCCGCAGTTGCTTCACAAGATTAGCATAATAGGTGACGGTGAGCGTTCTGCGCTTTTGAAGATAGTCTACCAATAGCACACCTTCTGAATCTCAAAAGATGGAAGCCATCACTTTGCCTGCAGACAGAACCACCCTTGCTTTCTTCGGAGGTGGGGATCCATGATGTTTCCACTGCTTTGACTGTTCTTTGGTTTCTGGTTGAAAATGATGAACCCAAGCCTCATCCATAGTCACAAATGCAGAAAAATGGCCAAGATTGTCTCAAGACATGTTGAGATGCTATGGTTTGTTATCAGCTCCAAGAAGTTTCGGGACCTATCGAGCAGAGACCTTTGTCATTTGAAGATCATTGTGAATAATGGCATGAACACGTTCCTGTGAGATGCCCAACTCAGTAGCAATGCACCGCTCAGTTAGTCGCCGATCCTTCACTATCATGTCATGGATTCTGCCAGAGGTTTCATCGGTGGTTACGGTTCTTGATCTTCCTGGACGGGGATTATCTTCCAGACTATCCCTTCCATGTTTGAATTGAGCTACCCATTTCTTCACTGTGCTGTAAGAATGGGCACTCTCCCCTAGAGTCTCTACCATGTCCTCATGGATCTCCTTGGATAATAAGTCCTTGATACAGAGGTAGCGAATGACTGCTGATGAGAAATGTTATCCATTTTCTCAATTTCTCCCACCCTTTACCACTTCAGTAGCTGTAAAAAATTGGTTGCAATTAATTTCTTGAAACTTGGTGTTTAATCTTACATTAACCTGATCTACAGATGCAACTAATATCAACGGTGTTTTTCAAGTGTACCTTATGCCGAGAACTTATCAATCACCCCTCGTATATAGAAGTATACTGTACCTGTATAAGCATATCCTCTGCTAGAAAAAGTTCCATTATCACACTTATTTTCCACTATCTGTAATAATAAAAGAAAAGATATTGGAGATTTGCACAGAGCGATCTGTCTCATCAGTGATCTAAACAAGAAAAAAAAAGAGATGAACATATATCGGTCACGTGATGAGAAAAAACAATCAAAGAATCCCAAAACGTGCTATCAAATGGGACACAACAGGACAAAGCAAAAGAGCTCGACCACGTGAAACTCTAAAGAGGGCATTGTTTTAGAGAGTCTAAATTAGTGGACTTAGCTCCCTTGACGAGGCTGAAAAACTCGCCGAAAACAGGAAAAACAACATGAAAAACAATGCAAGTCCTTTGTGACATTTAACGGGACAGGAAGGATGAAAGATGTAAATTGTAATAAAATAGCGCCTAGAAGTACAGTAACGCGCTCATTTAACATTCGCCAAAGGACCAGCAGGCCTGAGTCTAAAGCTGTTCAGACTTGTAAATCTATCCGCAAAAGAAGCATCGTTGATGTCAGCATATATCCTGGACCACCATTTAGAAAGGTAATTATTAACCGAAAGGTCAGTACCAGTTCATCTTTGGTATATAGTATCTGTGAAATCATTGAATATGTCTGAAAGATTGGCTCACCTTTCCTACATACAATCTACTTGCTGAAGTGTTCTTTCAGCGTTGTCTGCCTGCGTTTTTGCAGGTCCTTCGTAAAAAACAAGAAGAATAACTTCCTCGGCAACAGGCCCAAGTTTTTGTATATTTGCGTCATCAACGATGCATGGCATAGAGTATCGTTTCACAATATCCAGAGAGGAGAAACCAGCTTTACCAAAACAAGGCGTAGGAGACTATGGTTCTTCGTCATCTTCTTCCTCTTCATTTTCTAAGGATGTGGCGCAGCTTTCTTGAGCTGATAACATCGCCAATGTTGCAATACTGGTGCCACATTCCAGATAATCTGCGAAAGAGATGCTCTTGTCCCGCAATAGCCTATTCCAGCCTTCCATGGAAACTGCTATTCCGTTTTCATCTCCTTTTCGTGGTGTGTCTGTTGATGGGAGAGAAACGAGTTTTTCTAAAACAATTTACCACTGTTTAAGTTGTCACCAACACAAGAAATCAATACACAGAAAGATAAACAGCCACAGCCTACGAGAAGTAATTTCAATCAGGAACTTGCCAATCACTCCACAGCGCCCAGTGATGTAGAGGAGATAGATATAGATGAATTATAGAATTCTTACAGCACAGCCATAATAACAGCAGCAAAAGTAAGCGCTAGACTGAAAAAACCAAATAGAAAAGCATGGATATCAGAAAATACATGGAAGTACATACGTGAAAGACGAGCAGCCAAATTAGACATGTTGAATGTAAAAACAGACCTTGGAAAAGATCTGGCGAAAACAACATATAAAGAAATAGACAATAAAGTGAAACGTTCAGCTATAAGGGATAAAAGAGAATACATAGACGACACTATGGCGAAAGAGTCAGAGAAAGCAGCAAAAACAGGAGTCGGTAAAACTTTATATAACATACAAAAGAGGCTAACAGGTACTATTACATCTAAAGAAGGACCAATCCTTTACAAGACTTATCTTATATATATCTTATATCCTTCCCGTGCCGTTAGACGTCACATAGGGCTCGCAAAGTAGTTCGCCAATATTTCCTGTCTTCGGCGAGTCTTTCAACCTCAACAAAGGATTTTATGCCTGTTAACTTGGCCTCTCTTAATAATGTTCTCTTCAGAGTTTCACGCGGTCTGCCCCTTTTTCTTCGGCCTGTTATGTTCCACTTGATAGCTTGTTTTGGGATTCTCTGCTCATTTCTTCTCATCAAGTGGCCAACATATGTCCATCTCCTGTTCCTGATCACCCGTGAGACTGGTTGTTGTTCAGTCATCTGCCTTATCTCTGCATTGTTCTTGAATTCATTCCACCTGATGCCGAGTATTTTCCTTAGGCATTTGTTTTCAAAAGAGTCTAATTTCTTTTCTATTTATTTAGTTGTTTTCCAGCTTTCGCATGCATAAATGAGGGTGGATATTACATTTGAATTGAATAGTCTTAACTTGGTTTTTGTGCTTATAACTTTTGAATTCCATATGTTCTCAAGATTCTTGAAGATTGATGCTGCTTTTGCAATTCTGATCCTAACTTCCTGTCTAGTGTCACCACCCTGGTCCATGTAGCTGCCAAGGTATGCAAATTGATTGACTTCTTCAATATCTGTCCCTTCTATGTGTATTTTTCCATTTTGATTGATGGGAATTTTCATTATTTTTGTTTTGTCCTTGTTAATTTCAAGTCCTATTTTGCTAGCCAATGAAGACAGGCTATCTGTTTTTTCTTGCATGGAAATCACATTGTTACTGATAAGTGTTATGTCATCAGCAAAATCAAGATCTTCTAGTTGGGTCCCATGTACCCAGTCAATACCTGTGTTACCTGAGCAGCATTTTTTCATTATGAAGTCTATTGTAATCCCAAAAAGTAAAGGAGACAGTATACATCCTTGTTTCTCGCCTGTTTCAATCTGAACCATTCACTCATCCCTTCTTCTGTCTTGACTGCACAACCATATCCATTGTATAAGTCCTTAATGATGTTGACAATTTTAGATGGTATTCCATATAGACATAGAATTCTCCATAATGAATCTCTGTGTATGCTATCAAATGCCTTCTTAAAATCTATGAAATTCAGTATTAATGGTTTCTGCTTTTCAATATGTTCTTCAAGTATTATTCTGAGAGTAAAGATCTGGTCGAGACAGCTTCTCCCTTTTCGAAATCCTGCTTGTTCTTCTCTCATTGCAACATCCACTATATCTTTGAGTCTATTCAAAATGACCTTGCAAAATACTTTTGACACAACTGATAGTAAGGTTACTCCTCTCCAGTTGTTACAGTCACTAAGGTTGCCCTTTTTTGGTACAAGACTAGAATCCTATTAATATCAAGTAAAGACCAAAAGCAAAAATGGGCTGAACACTTCCAAGAAATACTTAATCGACCACATCTAAAAGAATTGTTAAACCTTGAAACCTACTTACCAGCCCCACAATTAAATATCAGCCTAGATGAAATTAAAATGCATGGAATTGAAACAGCAGTGAATTTAATGGCTAACAACAAAGCTGCAGGTGACGATGAAATAACACCCGAAATGTTAAAAGCTATCAATAATGACAACATGAGACAACTACAAAGAATATTTAATAAGATTTGGAAAGAAGAAAAGGTCCCTTCTAAACGGAAAAAAGGAATCATTGTTACAATATCCAAAAAAGGCAACCTTAGTGACTGTAACAATTGGAGAGGAGTAACCTTAATATCAGTTGTGTCAAAAGTATTTTGCAAGGTCATTTTGAATAGACTTAAAGATATTTTGGATACCGCATTGAGAGAAGAACAAGCAGGATTTCGAAAAGGGAGAAGCTGTCTCGACCAGATCTTTACTCTAAGAATAATACTTGAAGAACATATTGAAAAGCAGAAACCATTAATACTAAACTTCATAGACTTTAAAAAAACATTTGATAGGATACGCAGAGATTCATTGTGGAGAATTTTAAGTCAATATGGAATACCATCTAAAATTGTCAACATCATAAAGGACTTTTACAATGGATACGTTTGTGCAATCAAAACAGAAGAAGGGATGAGTGAATGGTTCCAGATTGAAACAGGCGTGAAACAAGGATGTATACTGTCTCCTTTGCTTTTTTGAATTACAATGGACTTCATAATGAAAAAATGCGCACATGTAACACATGTATTGATTGAGTACATGGGACCCATCTACAAGATCTTAATTTTGCGGATGACATAACTCTTATCAGTAACAATGTGAATTCCATGCAAGAAAAAACAGATATCCTGTTTTCACTGGCTAGCAAATAGGACTTGAAATTAACAAGGACAAAACAAAAATAATGAAACTTCCCATTAATCAAAATGGAAAAACACATGTAGAAGGGACAGATGTTGAAGAAGTCAATCAATTTGCATACCTTAGCAGCCACATAGACTAGGATGGTGACACCAGAAAGGGAGTTAGAATTAGAATTGCAAAAGCAGTATCGATCTTCAAGAATCATGAGAACATATGGCATTCCAAATGTAATATCCACCCTCATTTATGCATGCGAAAGCTGGAAAACATCTAAAGAAAGAGAAAAGAAATTAGACTCTTTTGAAAACAAATGGCTAAGGAAAATACTCGGCATCAAGTGGAACGAATTCAAGAACAATGCAGAGATAAAACAGATGACTGAACAACAAAGAATCTCACTGGTGATCAGAAAAAGTAGATGGATATATGTTGATCACGTGATGAGAAGAAACAGTAAGAGAATCCCAGAACAAGCTATCAAGTGAAATACAACAGGCTAAAGAGAAAGAGGCAGACCGCGTGAAACTCTGAAGACGACATTGTTAAGAGAGGTCAAATTAATAGGCATAAAATCCCTTGATGAGGTTGAAAGGCCCGCCGAAGACAGGAAAAATTGGCGAACTACTTTGCGATCCCTGTGTGACGTTTTACTGTACGGGAAGGAAAAAATATATAGGAAGTTGTCACCTCATTCGAAACAACGGAGAAAGGGTACATGGTCTGTAGTACGGTACAATTTACCACTATATGAGGTGGCACATCATTCGAAGCAACAGAGAAAAGGTGCGTGGTCTGTAGTACGGCACAATTTTACCACTGGATCAGGTGGTATATCATTCCAGACAAGGAACATGGCGTGTAGAAACCTTGGTTTCTGTCTATGGCAGCTAAATCCTTCTGTGTAACTGCCAAGTGTACGTATTTCCTTTTCACAGAATAAATCACGTCAAGATCGAGTTTTCGGGTTTTCGGGTGAAAAAAAGGCTGTATGCACTATCAGACGAATGTTAAATTCGCAACCGCTTTTTTCTGTGTGTGGCTCCAAAAATCGTTCGTTAAACAGGGGTTAAACGAAATTACGTTGTTTTTATGGATTAATAGCAGGGAAAATTACAAGTAAGCGTAAATTGCAGGTAAATGTAAAATGTACAAACGTTACATCAGTACTACACTGTAGTTGTTTTTTTTTTATCTCTTTAACTAAAAAAAACGGCACTGTTGGTAGATCTTGTACATCTCAATCAATGCCTCAGAGTGTACATCTACGCTAATCAATGCTCAGAGTGTACATCTATGCTAATCAACGCTCAGAGTGTACATCTACGCTAATCAATGCTCAGAGTGTACATCTATGCTAATCAACGCTCAGAGTGTACATCTACGCTAATCATGCTCAGAGTGTACATCTACGCTAATCAATGCTCAGAGTGTACATCTACGCTAATCAGTGCTCAGAGTGTACATCTACGCTAATCAATGCTCAGAGTGTACATCTACGCTAATCAGTGCTCTGATATTTAGACATAGTCTAAGAAAAATGAATATGATCAAATTTCTAACCCAACTCATATTTTTAAATTACAGAGCGATTTCCTTCCAGTTTCCTTCTATCAGAATTTCTAATCAAAATGTATTCTGCTACAGCTTGGAAATTAATTCCAAACCCAAAAGAGTTAATGCAAAAATGTAGCATTTTTTAACAAACTTCTGACGTCCACTGATAAAATAATGATCTACATTTGAATAACATCAAGAAAAACAAAATTCAACCATAGCCTATGCTATATACTTTCAGAAACATCGCCATCTTGTCTCCACTGAGGTCCAAAAGAATCTGTACCCGAGGTAGGGCCAGGATTGTCGTGGGACTTCTCTGGGCCGGATCTATAGTACTAGCCCTGCCAATACTGGCTGGACAGGTATTCTCTTTTTCTATGTGTATGCTGTCGATTTAAAGGACAAATGAGGAATGTGTATCTAGAATATTTATGAAATGAAAGTTATGACTGAGAAAAGAGATAGCGGGATATTTTATGACTTTTTAATATACTTATGGGCTGTTTCAAAATCGGCGAGAATAATCCCGTATTTGCGAAACAATCTCTTGTCGACCCTCCAGTTTTCAGTCTTTCACCTGGTTTACAGCTCGACAACATCTGGATTTAAGACACGAAGTGGGCCGAGGAAACAATGGATAGATTGGATGAAAGACACACTCAGGAAACATGACAGCTACCCAGGCCTCACACCTTGCTCTGGACCGATGTAGAAGAAGAAGAAAGTACTTCGTGTTTTGGCATTAAAAAATGTGTCTCTAATGTTGGGGTGGCCATGGGAAATTGGTGACATTTTTATATTAAGCTTTTCTTTCAGGAAAAAAAAACCAAACCCGATACTCTGTGTTGTGAGGAAGTGGACCAAGAAACATGGACTTTGGGTTAAATTTGGAGGGCTGGTATCATCCATATTTTTATGAGCATCCTAGGCCAGTCATGGCAGCCAGACCGTATCCTGTTATTTCTTCTTCAACACAAATTGGGCTGTATCGACGGGCTGTCTACTTGGTCTTTCTCCCGTCACTGGAAAGCAAGATATGCTTTTGAGGGTTCACATCTCAGTGGCTTGGAACTATCTTTTTTATTTCTTTAGTTTTATGTAGAAATTCACATTCATCATCATGATCATGATCATGATCATCATCATCATCATCATCATGATCATCATCATCATCATCGTCGTCGTCGTCATCATCGTCATCGCCATCACCATCAGTATTGTCATCATAAAAGGGTAAAAGGGCATTAACGTTGGGTCTGCAGCACTGGAAGGATCATTCTCTATTTCTTGTCAGGGCTGCCCTTTGAGCTCCCACCTTCGTGTGGAGCACAAGCCTCACTTGGCCGTCCAAGTGAAAAAAAGAATACCCGTTTATATCCAGAAAAAAAAAGAAAAAAATCTGCTACAAACGACTTGCTCGCCAATGACATTAAGAGAGGAATCTTCTTCTCATCAATCAACACTAAATACAGATCGATTGATCTCATTAATGATTCACAACATCGCCTTCCAGGAAAATTGAAACTTCCTTAAATGGCAACACTTAGAGCGTGTCAAAATAACATTTCATATCTTGAAATGTAGCACGTAACGGTCTCATTTCATTTAAAGGGCTGCACTTGAATTTGTTGTTGTGTTTCTTTCAATAAACACCCTTTGTAAAGTGCTGAAATACTCAGCCCACGTGTAAAGACGTTAGTTGCCCAATATACTATGCTCCCCTTTTTTTTAACCACACATCTCCTTTCAAGGGGGCTAAGACGCTGTCCGATTAGACAATCATAGCTGATATGCTAGAGTCTGGATTAGCGAACCATAGCTGACCAAGACCATGTCCCACCTCTCTGGTGGTACTTCCAGTAACGGGTAAAGGGTGCAGGGATCTCTATAATCCCCATGGTAATGGAGTCTGCTAAAGAAGTATTGCACAATCTCTGCTTTTTAGCTGCACCTGAGACTGAAAACAAATAGCTGACATAACCTGCTCCCACGCCGATATGATGCTGTGGCCCAACATCTTCACAGCATCGGTTGCAAAGAACACCCGCTCGCAGATACAAGGAGATAGTAGACACAACAAGACGAGATCATATCTTCTTTCAGAGAACGCGTTTCTTCATAAGTAAAATCTGTAGTCTGCAAAACAGAGCTGCTATTGTATTATAAACCTGTTATAATCATAAATAACAAAAACTTCATTAAGCGTATAGCACTGAATGTGAAAATACCGCTGGGGCATTAGAAAAAAAAGTATGTTTCTGTTATGGAATAGCGAATCCACAGAGATACGCGGGTCTGTCAACTGAAATCACACAGTAGAAAGGCATAAATGTCTGAAGAACACATTAGTTGAATATAAGAGGCAATACACCGGACGGGACTCTCGCAGGTCCATTCGTGCATTGATTTCCCCAAAGATTACTGTCCGTGTTGTCAACTCACTAATCCGAAAATCTTACCCTTTGCTCCTACGCCTCTTTTTGCACTAATACCTTCATCACGAGGTCATCGGTCTACGACAGCGTCATAAGCGGATTTTGAAAAAAAAAAAGAAGGGGGGGGGTGGTCGAGGAACTATCAGAGTCTGCATCTGAAGTACCACTGACCGCATAGATTTTGGGCAAATACTTCTGACTATACGAGTTTTACTCATTAAAAATCTATCATCATCGTTTTAGACACCTCCATACACGTTAACCGTGATCTGAAAACTGCAAGAGTATATGCGTTGGCCAGGGCGTGGAACTCAGACATGTTTACTAAGTAACGCCCCTAACTGACTGTTTACAATATGATTTGGAATGATTAGGC
This sequence comes from Achatina immaculata, assembly GCA_009760885.1. Lineage (NCBI taxonomy): Eukaryota > Metazoa > Mollusca > Gastropoda > Stylommatophora > Achatinidae > Lissachatina > Lissachatina immaculata. The sequence goes on from CM019720.1 coordinate 44,696,244, forward strand.
GAAAGAAAGTCTCTTTTATATGTGGTACTTTAGTACATGCTATGTTTCGCTGGAAGTAAATACATAATGAAAATCATTATATTGGGAAAAAAATCTTTCAGTAAGTCTTCCACTCCAATGATTTACAGTAGAGATGTCTTGGAATACCTTGGAATATGGAGTGAAAAAAACCGACTTTCTTGAAGATGTCCTGTATTCCACAAGTGTATACTATTTCATGAATAAGCGCAGGGGCTGAATTCAATAATTATATACCAGTACATGAATCGGTGCGGGAAGGTAATTCCATAAGCGTATACCAATACATGAGTCGGCGTAGGGACGGAATTCCAATAAATGTATACCATTAAATGATTTGGCGCAGGAACGGAATTCCATAAGTTTATACCAATACATATGTTAGCGCAGAATTTCATAAGTGTATACCAATACATGTGTTAGCGCAGGGACAGAATTTCATAAGTGTATACCAATACATGTGTTAGCGCAGGGACGGAATTTCATAAATGTATACCAATACAGGAACTTGACCAGGGTGGGGTGGGGGGGGGGGTAGTTGGGGCACGTATTCTGGGGCATTGGAAGGCGGAGGTGGATAGAGTCAGGGGAGGGGCATATGGTTAAAAGTGGAAAATTTTTATCTCTCTTTTTGTATAAATTGAATTTTTTTCACGCTTTGTATGATTTTTTTGCTAATTTTTTCTGCTCTATTAACCCTAGCTGCACCTCTGCTCTATTAACCCTAGCTACACCTCTGCTCTATTAACCATAGTTGCACCTCTGCTCTATTAACCCTACTTGCACCTTTGCTCTATTAACCCTAGCTACACCTCTGCTCTATTAACCCTAGCTGCACCTCTGCTCTATTAACCCTAGCTGTACCTCTGCTCTATTAACCATAGTTGCACCACTGCTCTATTAACCCTAGTTACACCTCTGCTCTATTAACCCTAGTTGCACCTCTGTTCATGCCGATACACAAATACTACTCTTCTTTTTCTTTCCCCTCCCCTCCTCCCTTCCGTGGCCTCTCTCCTCAGAGTAATGATGGCATAGGAGATGTAGACACATTCATTTTCCAAGAATTTTATAAACCTTGGAACTATTTCCGACTTTTTAATATATTCACGGGCTGTTTCAAAACAGCGAGAATAATCCCCTATTTACGAAACAATCTCTTGCCGACCCTCTTCTTTTTTCAGTCTTTCATCTGATTTAAATTTATGTTTCAGAAGCTGACCTCGTGGAAACTTTAATAGCTGAAGATCTAACAACCTGCAATATATCCAACACCGTATTCTTCTCCTAATCGTAAACGACAGAAGCAGAACACATCTCCCAGATTTGTGTCCTCTCTCAAACAACCTGAACTTGCTCGGGGAATGCAAGGTTTTATTGAAATGGAGGGAGCTTAAAAAGAACATCCCATTACAAAAAAAAAAGAAACAAAAAAAGGGGCAAGAATGGATGTTTGTTTCCCAGATGACCAGGATAGAAAATGGAAGAGAGAAAAAAAAAAGCTGGAAAGGAAGCGGAAGTGGTATTAGCCTGGTTTTAGGCAACATGGTCGTTTCCGCCATATTATGAGCAGGTTTAGTTTTTGTGTGTCGGGGTCAAAACGATAAGAAATGATGGCGGTTCTTTTTTCAATAGAGCAGCTGACATTTTATTGCATGTATAGAGGAGAATGATGGATGGGGCATGGGGACACTGAAATGACAGAAGGAAACTGAGGAAGACATCTGTTGTAAGAAATATTATTGTTGTTAATGATATACAAACAGAAAATTATGCATCGTATATTCTTTTAATATTTCTTTCTTTCTCCTAGCAGTGGTTATTTCTCCCAGTGCCAAATAGACGAGAGTAGACATTTTGTATTTCTTCCAGTGTCAAATAGACGAGAATAGACAGTTTCTATTCCTTCCAGTGCTAAGTCGACGAGAATAGATAGTTTTTATTTCTTCCAGTGCCAAATCAACGAGAATAGACAGTTTGTATTTCTTCTTGTGCCAAATCAAGAAGATTAGACAGTTTTTATTTCTTCCAGTACTAAATCAACAAGATTAGACATTTGTTATTTCTTCCAGCACTAAGTCGACGAGAATACACAGTTGTCCCCCTACATCTCCTGACCCTTAGATGCCTTCATAAGTTTTCTCGTATGATTGTTCCACCTCGTTTCTGTTAAATTACTTTATTATATTCTACCTGTATCGACATCGACGCCTGCTGAGTGGTATATTGGTCTCGTCTCTCGCTCGGAACTACGCGGTGTAAGTAACCCAGTAACCCAGCTGTAGAAATGCAGCCCCAAGGGGCTGGGAGGAAGTAAAGCTCTGGTGATGACCAAATCTCCCTGTCGTGCGCCGGCGTCAGATCAAGGAAAATACGGGTGTCAAAAACGCTCTCTTTGACACTTCTTTGACATAGTAGGTCTCCGTATGGACAATTCAGAAGCTGGATTTTGTTTATCTTTGTGACTGCTTTTTAAAAAATTTCTGTGTGACAAAACATGTTTTCGTTATTATATTGTAGACTGAGCCACGTTTACTAAGAGCTTACATATTCCCAGTGACAACGTACGGATGTGAAATGTGGACACTTAACAAATGACTAGAAAAGAGAATAACAGCCTTTGAAATTAAATGTTATAGAAGGGAACTTAGAATATCATGGATAGAAGGAAATTTTTTAAAAAACGAGATACTGATGGGACTGTATGCCATAGAAAACTAGCTTGTAAACACCATCAAAGTTAGAAAGATGAGACACTTCGTCCACATCAAGAGATAGAACGGTCAGGAGTGGTTGCTAAGCAGAAGGCATAGTGCCCGGCAAAAGGGAACTAGGACGACCTCACCGCAAGTGTACTTAGGACATCACAGGAAGTCTGTGTATGTCTTTGCAAGATGCTGGTCAACTTGCTCAAGACCGCATAGATTTGCAGAGAGACAGTGAGAGGGACAAGGTTCTGGAATGGACACGTCACATGATGATGATCACTTGAGTGAATCTCACAAACGTTTATAATGTTTGTCCTATTTTCAAGAATGAACTGGCTACTAATAATAGAGTAGTATTTGATCTCTCGTCTGTCCATGAATTACAGAACAGCTGAAAAGAAAGAGCTTACACATTCTATCATCTGGCACAAGAGAAAAAGACTTGTACATACCATTATCTGGCACAAGAGAAAAAGACTCGTACATACCATTATCTAGAACAAGAGAAAAAGACTTGTACATTCCATTATCTAGCACAAGAGAAAAAGACTTGTACATTCCATTATCTAGCACAAGAGAAAAAGACTTGTACATTCCATTATCTGGAACAAGAGAAAAAGACTTGTACATTCCATTATCTAACACAAGAGAAAAAGACTTGTACATTCCATTATCTGGCACAAGAGAAAAAACTTGTACATTCCATTATCTGGCACAAGAGAAAAAACTTGTACATTCCATTATCCGGCACAAGAGAAAAAGAGTGGAAAAACTGAACAGCTGGTAAACCCAGAGATCAGAAAAGTCGAATCGAGATCGTCTGTCCTTTTAGAATCCGAACATACTAGCAGGAATCGCCTCTCTCAGAGATCTAAAATGATCTTCTCCCGGTTACGCATTTTTTTAGGCTATAATTCACTTTCGCTTTTGGAATCTGCGTCTCTTCGCGATAAGTTGTCTCTGTGTGAATATAAGATTTGTTCACGAAAATGTTGCTTTTATCCGTTAACATTTCCTCAGCTGCACATTTCGTTTCGTTGTAAATATGTCTCCAGCTTTTACACAGATATCTTATTTATATCAATATCTTGTTATATGGAACTGAATCATGGACAATAGGCAGGTCTTCACAAAAATCATTGGAAGCAGCAGAAATGTGGTTTATTAGAAGAATGTTGCGAATCGTCTGGACAGCAAAAATACCTAATAAAGAATGTATGAGAAGACCTGGAGAGACAAAAACAAATCTTGTAAAAAAAAAAAATAAGAGAGAGACAATGTACTTTCATACGACAAGCAATGAGAGGAGGGAGCATTGAAAATATTATAACAACAGGAAAAACAGAAGGAAGAAGATCAAGAGGAAGACCAAGAGAAATAATACTGGACAGTCTGACAGGATGGTGTGAGAGGAAATCACCAACTGAGCTAATGGTCTGCATGAAGGATCGTGTACTCTGGAGAAGCACAATAGCCAACGCCAGTCAGCACGGCACCTGATGATGATGATGATGATTTTCCACAAGTTTAAAATGTTGTCTACGTCTTAAATTTGGACAAAAAAGTTGTTTTCGAATATTAGAGAAAAACAACAAATAAAACAATAAAGATGCAAGAAAAAAAAAGGGGGGGGGATAAAGAAATACAGTTGACCTTTGAACAACGCCGGGGTCAGGAAAGCTGATTCCCCAGGCAGTCGAAAATCCGAATAGAACTTTTGCCTCCAAAAAAATTGAACTACTAATGGCCTTCTTTTGACGGAAATCTTACCGATAGCATAAACAGTCAGTTACCATATTTGTAAGTTATATGTATTAACATCCTGTACTCTTACAATAACGCAAGCTATAAAGTAAAAAGTGTTGTAAAGAAAATCATAAGGAAGAGAAAATACATTTACAGCGTTGTACTGTGTTTAACGACGCCGTAAGTCTAAATCTTCCATTTTCACTACGAATCGTTTGTCTGTCAGTACCTACATCCCAGTTCAGGGGTCTTCCTACTGCCGAGCACTGGTCCACATCCAAAATTCTCAGTAGCAAAAGGGAAGTTCTCTGACAATTTCAAAGCCGAAGGAGAAGCGCGGAAAACAGCAAGCAGAAATCCTGAAGGCAAAGGAAGTTGCAGGCAGCCAGGTTGTCCTGCTCACAGATGCTCTGTCGGTTATAGCATCACCGACGAGTTGGGAAAACAGAGAATTTGGAGAGAACTACACCAGGCCCTATATGAAATGTCGCAAATCTTAACAAAGATCGTTGTATAGTGAATACTCTTTGGCTGTGATATCCAAGGAAACGAGGGGGGGGGGGGCGCCGACGTAATGACAAAGTGATGCGGAGAGCTCCCACAGGCTGTTACAAGGCTTCTCATATGACGAAGACACAACGCTGATAAAAGTCAAATACAAGAACAAATGGGGGGACGGGACATCCAGGACACCAGAGGAATGATGTCTACTGTCGTCTCAGCAGAGAAGAACACGTCAAGAACATTAGACTCAGGACAGACCACAACAGACTGAGACATCACGGGTTTAACAGGCTGAAGACAGGCACAGTCGATGAATGCACCTGTGGTACCGACAAAATGGTAGCCCAGCACCTGTTACGGGACTGCCCTTCATTTGAAGAATTGGGACGGCGTTTTAAGTCATCATCTGTACTAATTCATGACAATCAGTATGGCGACCTTGAGAACCTAAGACAAACGACAGCATTCTTCAAAGATATCAATCCTGATGTCTGAAAGTGTCCGAAGAAGAATTCTCATTTGTTGAAGGGTGTAACCTGTAGTTTGCAAGCAAACAGAAAGTAGAAATAATTCATTTAGGTAATGGCGTAGTCCACAATGTTCTCCCAAAGACCTACCTCGCACCTTGTCGCCACTATTATTCATAATCTATACAGAGAGAATAATGAAGGAAGCAAACCCAAACCTGTGAGAACTGAACGAGTTAACGTTTGCAGAAGGCCAGTGCATAACAAACAATGACCCGAAGTGGTTACAAAATCATGTGAAAAACCTCCATCACAACTGTAAACATTATGATATGAAAATTAACATAGTCAAAAGAGAGTCCATGAAGTCAGCAGGAGTTCACGCCTATTGATCATCTACATCGAAGACAAGAAAATCCAACAAGTTAAAGGATTCAAGTATCTTGGATGTATGTTTACAGAAGATGGGGTGCTTGATACAGAAACTGATGTTAGAACACAAAGAGTAAACGCCACTACTTATCAGCTACCCCTGCTACTTTCTCACCCTAACATACCACTGGGAACTAAGAGACAACTAACTGATAGCATATTTATACCAACGTTGTGCTATCAGTGCCAAACATGGACACTAACCAAGATACAGCAAAATAAAATATCTACACGCGAAATGAGATGTCTGAGAGAAGATGCAAACGTCACATGGAGGGATATGATAAGAAATGACGACATAGGACAACTGGTAGGAACTACACCACGCCTAAATTATACACAGAAACAAAGAATTAACTGGCTAGGCCACTTAACGAGAGTGACGCACTTAAGCCAGACGCGAGGGAGCCTTCAAGCAAAGAACTACAGGGAACTACAGTACTACACCCATAGATCAAGAGGAAGACCCTGGAAAAGATGACTAGATGGAGTTATAGAAACACCCGTGAATTGCGCAATGAACATCTCAGAAGCCACTCAGATGGCCCCAAAACGCTAAAGGTATCTTTCATCAACAGCACACGGTATAAAAGGACGGATAAAGTAAACTAAAGTAAATATATGGTCCAAAATGTTAACAAAATTTAGATGACACCCAGATATCAAAAGAACATTTTTACATACAGTAACGTCTCCCTTGACGAGATAATCTATTCTTCTCTTACCGCCCAGAAGCACAAGATGGTGGGAGAGAGGCGCAAGGCTTACTGGTGCACCAAAGAGTGGGACGTACCAATCTACGGCATCTTGTTCGAGTCTTACATGCTGGTCCTACTCTTCCTGGTGCCAGTGGGCGTCATGGTGATATCCTACACGACCATATGCCTAGAACTCTCCCGGGGTACTAAGTTCAGGCGCCAGGCCACCTATACACAGTGAGTACCGCACCTAGTTACTTATTAACCCATTATTGTTACTGCGATAGATACGAGGCTCATGCCGAAAGTCGTGAGAAACAATTTTTTTTTTAATCGGCATGATTTATAGATTGAGAAAATATAAATGTTATCACTTTATCTGCATCATTTGCACTTCATGTAGAGGTCGCATGACGTCACCATCATGTGTCACCTGACAGAAACAAAACGACGGGTGCTGAAATTTCGTTTCGTCAACGTGCTGTTATTGAGTTCCTCGTTAAATAGGAAATCTCCACTGTAGAAATTCACTAAAGACTTCAACTTGCTTATGGAGACGTGTGTATGGGTGCTAGCAGTGTTAGGAGGTGGGTGAAACATTCCAAAGATGGAAACACGGGCATCCAAGATATGCCTCGCAGCGGTCGCCCTCGAACTGCCTCCACTGAACGCAACGTGGCAAGGGTTGGCGACATTATTAAACAAGACAGATATGTCACAGTATCTGAAATCTCTGCAAATCTTGGAATAGGACACAATGCAGTACATGAAATGATTGAAACTCTAGGCTATAGAAAAGTTTGTGCCCGCTGGGTCCCACGTTTGTTGACTGAAGATCACAAAGCTGTGAGAAAACCCATCACTCAACTGAGGAAATTTTTAAAAATAGGTTGGGAAATTCTTCCACACCCTGCCTATAGCCCCGAACTGGCACCCAGTGATTATCATGTTTTCGGTTTTGTGAAAGAACAAATGTAAGGCCATCTCTACGATACAGGAGAGAACGCACAGAAAGCAGTGCGTCTGTGCCGTCGGTCAGCTGGAACGGAGTTCTACCGGGAGGGTATTTTCAAACTTGCAGAGCGATGGGGAAAATGTGTGCAGAGAAATGGAGATTATGTTGAAAAATGAAGAAAAAGATGCAGATAAAGTGATACTTTATATTTTCTCTATCTATTCCTACTATTACTGCTAACAGTATATTTTGTTAATACATTATAATACTCAGTACCATTTAATATTAATGCTGCTTAATATTGTATTGTTAATACTTAATACTCTTAATACTGCTCTTAATACCACTGCTACTACTGTAATATTACTGTTACTACTGTTGATTTTGCCTCTACTACTACTACTACTACTACTACTACTACTACTACTACTACTACTACTACTACTACTCATTCATTCATGTGACAAGTCTTTTCTAGAACGCTGTCCCTCTCACAGCCTCCCTGAATGCAATACTGTCTTGCTTACTACTACTATTACTACTACCACTACTATTTCTACTACTACTACTACTACTACTACTACTACTACTACTACTACTACTAGTAATTAGTGTAAATCCATGGAAACAAAAAAAGAGTCATTTGCAACACATACAACAGCCTCTTAACATGGCAACATGTACAAGTACAAACTCTTTTTCTACTACTTGGGATAAAAAACTAAACAGTTTTAGCCCAAGCAGTAGAAAAAGAGTTTGTACTTGTACAGGGTGGTATGGGAAAGTTTTCGGTCTGTACTTGTAGTGACTGTACCGTTCGACAAATATGAAAGTCGTTACTCCCACGCCTATGTACCAGTCTGCCACTTAGCGTCGTACAGTGTTCAGTTTGTACGTGGGGTTCGGTGGCTTGTGTTAGGATCACTCTCCGATCGTTACAATAGCTGTCAAATTCAAGCAACATCGATCGACCTTACATCCTTTCCGTGCCGTTGAACGTTAAATAGGGCTCGCATGGTAGTTCGTCAAGTTTTCCTGTTTTCGACGAGCTTTTCTACCTCATCAAAGGATTTTACGCCTACTAATTTTGGCCTCTCTTAACAATGTCTTCTTTAGAGTTTCACATGGTCGATCTTTTTTTTTCGGCCTGTTGTGTTCCACTTGATAGCTTGTTTTGGGTATTCCTTGACTGTTTCTTCTCGTCACGTGGCCGACATACAAGTATGTTCATCTCCTTACACCCATGAGACAGGTTGTTTTTCGCTCACCTGCCTTATCTCTGCGTTGCTCTTGAATTTGTTCCACTTTATACAGAGTATTTTCCTTAGACATTTGTTTTCAAAAGAGTCTAATTTCTTGTCTATTTCTTTACTCGTTTTCCAGTTTTCGCATGCAACGTGTGAGAATAAAATGTTTGTAAAGCTGGAAAAATCTGCTACGGAGTCCCTCAAAATACTTCTTCAGGCTTTTGACGTACATTCTTTAGGTCGAGCACAGGTTTTTGTGTGGTTCAAGCGTTTCAATGCCCGAAAGATGATGAGCATTCAGGGCTACCAATCATCAGCAAAGCATCATACAAAGTGAGTGGGGGGGGGGGGGGGGAGTGAAATTCATCTATGAGGATCGTCACTGAAAAGCTCAGTCACGTAGTTGGAACCAGTTCTGGAGTCTGTTAGGAGATCCTAGTGAAAAACCTGAAAATGCATCGCGTTGCTGCGCAGTTTGTCCCCTAGTTCTTAATATTCGATTAGAAGCAGGGGCGTCCTGACGTGCACAGTTTTTCCCCTAGTTCTTAATATTCAACCATAAACAGGGGCGTCCTGACGTGCACAGTTTTTCCCCTAGTTCTTAATATTCAACCATAAACAGGGGCGTCCTGACGTGCACAGTTTTTCCCCTAGTTCTTAATATTCAACCATAAGCAGGGGCGTCCTGACGTGCACAGTTTTTCCCCTAGTTCTTAATATTCTACCATAAACAGGGGCGTCCTGACGTGCACAGTTTTTCCACTAGTTCTTAATATTCAACCATAAACAGGGGCGTCCTGACGTGCACAGTTTTTCCCCTAGTTCTTAATATTCAACCATAAACAGGGGCGTCCTGACGTGCACAGTTTTTCCCCTAGTTCTTAATATTCAACCATAAGCAGGAACGTCCTGACGTGCACAGTTTTTCCCCTAGTTCTTAATATTCAACCATACACAGGGGAACCCTGACGTGCACAGTTTTTCCCCTAGTTCTTAATATTCAACCATAAGCAGGGGCGTCCTGACGTGCACAGTTTGTCCCATAGTTCTTAATATTCGAATAGAAGCAGAGGCGTCTTGACGTGCACAGTTTTTCCCATAGTTCCTAATATTCGAACAGAAGCAGGGACGTCTTGATGTGCGCTTTGGTTTTCGTGTGTGGGCTGACAACCACCCAATTTTCATCTCCTGGGTCATCATCGGAGTTGAAATTAGGGTTTACAGCTACGATCCGGAGACAAACAACTGTCGTCGCATTGGAGCATCCCGTAGTGAGCACTAAAACGCGTGCTCATCGTTTGTTGTTCCGACCTCAAGGACATCGTTCAACGAGAATTTCTTTTTCCAGGCGGGGCGGTGAATTCTGACATTTACTGCGACATTTTGAGGCGCTCGAGAGAAGATGTGGGACAAACAAACAAAAATATCAGAAAAGCGGCGCAACAGCAACTGGCCACCGCTTAAATATTGTGGATGAGATCCAAACAAACTGTCAAAGACATGCTGAGATCGCTGTGCACGTTCCCACGGGAACTATTTCCAAGACGACGGAGACCAAATTACTGTAAGCCTGTACTTCTTTTTTAGGATCAGTCGGTCGGGAAAGTTACCGATACCACCTTGTACTTTTGTATTTCTTAAGTAATGATTGTTTGTATTTCTTTAAAAATGATGGAATTAAAGTTCTTCTTCTTCAGCTTTCCGAGACATTAAGGCTCATTACTGCAGATAAAGTTCGCCTCCATTACTCTCTATTCCTAATCTTCTCTCTCCAGTTGGTGACACTAATTTCTTTTATATCCTCCTCTATGTTGTTTTTCCATCTCTGTCTTGGTCTACCCCTTGGTCTTGTTTCCCTCATCTCTTGTGCATGCAGAATTTTCGTTTATCTGTTCTCTTCCATTCTTTCTACATGGCCCAACCAGCGTAGTCTGTTCAGTTTCAAGACACTTAAAATTCGTTGGGATTTAAATAAGATGTTGAGTTCAGTGGTCTTTCTAGCTCTCCATTCTCCGCTAATGGTATCCTTTATTGGCCTAAAGATTCTTTCTTAGGATCTTGTTTTCAAAGATCTTATAATTGTTGTTCATCTTTTATGATATTGTTGTATTCCACGTTTCTTATCCATACATGACGGCTGATCTTATTATAGTTCTGTAGATTGTTATTTTGGTGTTTTGTGACAGGATTTTGGATTTTAACAGATGTTGTAAGGCAAAGTATATTTTATTCCCTATCTGTACTCTGCTTTTAATTTCTTAGCTTACTATGTTGCTTCTGTTGGAGGTTGTGCTTAAATATTTGTATGTTTCTGCTATCCTAATAATCATACCTCCAACTTTTATATAATCTGGATCATTCTGGCCTCTGGTCTCTTGATATCTTCATATGCTCTGTCTTATCTTGGTTGATGGTCAAGCCCAGTTTTAGTGCCACACCCCTCAGGTGTACGCAGGTATTGATGACTTCTTGCATAGTTTCCCCCACCAGGTCGATGTCATCAGCGTATCCTAGTATTTTAGCTTGTTCTTCAGTACTGCTTTCTTCTTGCACTTATCTGATTATTTTTTTCTAGTACTAGGTCGAATAGTAACGGAGATAATGTATCACATTGTTTTAAACCAGTTCTTATACATGGGGTTAACTACTAGGGGAAAAACAACAACACAAAAAAAAAACATTGACCTCGCTGAAGAAATACAAATAACACAACAAGAAAATATCAATGACGGAACCCGTATTAGGATTGCTTAAGTTCGCGTCTGGTGAGTTTCTGGTGTGTATTTGGCAGGTAATAATTAAATCTCCCAGGTCAGTGTTTCCACACTTTTTAACCGAGGACTCTTGGGGAAAGATAATAGATAACTATTTCACTTGGGCTGTCGTCTCCTTGCCTTCCAGGCCACCATTCTAACGCCCTTAAAAAACAAAACAAAACAGTTTTTCACTCTGGTAGGATTGACCGATCGCTGTATCTTCGCACGCCCCGAAGACGGGGGCGATACTGCCCACTTTGGAAACACTGATGCATATTAAGATCACGTGTATGATCTCTATAAAGAAGGGGGCGGGGTAACGAGGCGAATGTCAGGAACACTTGGTAATGTATTTTTTTGCTTGGGGGCGGAGGGAATAGCAAGTTGCTCTGAATTGCTGAAGTAGTTTTTTGTTTCCTTTTCTTTATCTCCCGAAGGTCCAACATGGGCTACCGCGGGTGTGCCAGCTACAGATCTAGGCCCGGGAGCAAGAGAAAGGAGATGTCTGGCGGAGGTGGGTGCATGGAAAACATCCTACACAGCAGCCAGAAAGAGAGGATTGATAAGGAGAAGATAAAGGTGGGTCTACTGTCCTAGGTGTTTTAGGAGAAAAGTTATCGCGAGTCGTGTAGGTCTAAGTGTTGTAGGAGAAAGTCATCGTGTGGTCAGAGTCATGTAGGTCCCAGTGTTGTAGGAGAAAGTCATCGTGTGGTCAGAGTCGTGTAGGTCCCAGTGTTGTAGGAGAAAGTCATCGTGTGGTCAGAGTCATGTAGGTCCCAGTGTTGTAGGAGAAAGTCATCGTGTGGTCAGACTCGTGTAGGTCCCAGTGTTGTAGGATAAAGTCATCGTGTGACCAGAGTCGTATAGGTCTAAGTGTTGTAGGAGAAAATCATTGTGTGATCAGAGTCATGTAGGTCCCAGTGTTGTAGGAGAAAATCATCGTGTGATCAGAGTCATGTAGGTCCCAGTGTCCCAGTGCTGCAGGAGAAGCCATCGTGATCAGGATCATGTAGGTCCCAGTGTTGTAAGAGTGAGAAGTCATCGTGACCAGAGTCGTGTAGGTCACGACTGGAATGTTTAAAATAAATGAACATAACACTGTATTGTAATACAATAAATGATAATGGTGAATATTCATTACACCACCATGCAGGAAACTCTCCACCTTGCAGGAAACTCTCCACCATGCAGGAAACTCTCCACCTTGCAGGAAACTCTCCACCATGCAGGAAACTCTCCACCTTGCAGGAAACTCTCCACCTTGCAGGAAACTCTACACCATGCAGGAAACTCTCCACCATGCAGGAAACTCTCTACTTTAGAGAGCTGAACAACACAACTCCTTCAGATCATCAGAGGTAGTACTCCCCCCCCCCCTTTCAGACAAGTGTTTCGGCCCTATTAAACTCCTTTTTTTTTCATCCCGGGATTGAATCCATGATCTTCCAGTTGACACTGTACGTTGAAGTGAGTCTTTAGCGATCCAGCCACGGAGGACTGGCATTGGTGGTGACAAATGAAATTATTTATGTTCTCAATGCTTGTTTCACATACTTCACAGCCAGCATGAAGCCTTTTCTGCTGTTTCTGAAAGTCATTAGTCATTATTTTTTACTTTGTCAATGCCCTTGCTTTTGCTTGTCCCTTTATGCCCAGTTGCTTACACAGGTCGTAAGCTGATGTTGCTACGAATCCTCTCGCTCCCACTTCTACAGCTATCACTTTTGCCCTGATTCCTGCCCCCTGCCTCAGTTTTTTACTTTGTCAGTGCCCTTGCTTTTGCTTGTCCCTTTATGCCCAGTTGCTTACACAGGTCGTAAGCTAATGTTGCTACGAATCCTCTCGCTCCCACTTCTACAGCTATCACTTTTGCCCTGACTCCTGCCCCCTGCCTCAGTTGCTTGACCAGATCATTGTACTTCTCACATTTGAATAGATGTTGCTCCTCTATTCTTATTTCGCACGGAACCGTACGTTCGATCATTATTAATTCATTTTTTCTATGAAGTACACTACAATGTCCAGTCGCATTTCTGTGTTCTTGATGGCAGTCGGGTGTTCTCTTCTTCCTGATAGGTCCGCTACCACATCCCAGTCATTTCCACCATCTAGCAGTGATGGTAAGGGAATGTCCCTGATTTCAATATTTGATGTTTACCAGCGCTATATGACGTATTTAGGTGGGACCTTCACTATTTTGCTGCTATTTGCTCTATCTTTTGCCCTGTCTACAACAGCTGTTAGTTCCTGCAGCACTCTGTTGTGCCGCCAGGTGTAGCATCCTTGACCTAATGATACTCCACAACCTGACAGCACATGTTTCAGTGTTTGCCTTTCGTTGCAGATAGGGCACGTTGTGTCTTTTGATACACCCCATAAGTCATAAGTAGCTCTGATGATGAAGCTGAGTCTCAAGGGTGCCATTTTCCAGATGTTATTCAATGTTAGTTATCTCTGTAGGACTTCTTCCATGTTGTCCATTGATGCTGTGTCTGTTGGACTGCCTTCTGAGCCCGCTTGTCATCCTCTGAATTCCTTACTTCGCTTATGATCATATCCCTTCTTTCCTTACAGGAGGCCTTTGACCACCATTTGATTCCACCATGACCAAATCCCCTTCTGTTGGTCTGGGTGTATCTTATTACTTCTTTCAGCTCCTGTGTCACTTCCTCACTTACTTTCCATTTTCGTCCAGTTTTAAGTGTTGGCTGCACTTCTCGTACCACCGGATCTGTAGATTCTTGTAGCATCATTGCAAGCCTTGTCTTTCCTACATTGTATTATTCGACCACAAATTTGAATGGTAGCTACAGTTTGCTCTTCTTGCAGAACAGTGCTACATCAGTTAATCCTGGTGATACGCCCAGCCACTTTCTTGTGGCTTTATTTATTTTTCTTTCGACTGCCTCTACTGTGCTGGTACTTACTTCGTAAATGAGTAGTGGCCACATCAGTTCTGGAATCAACATGAACTGGGGGCACTATATTTGAACTTCCCCAGTAGCCTGCTTTTGTCTATGATGTTCAGTCCATTCTGTGCCATTTATGTGACCTGCTTCAACGCGTTTGAGTCTTTCATGGAAGCATCATATACTCTGCCAAGGCTCTTCACCTGCTCTTCCCCTACAGTTGGAATTATCTGATTTGCCACTGTGTACGATCTTTCTATCACTTTCCTCTTTATGAGTGACAGGCTTCTTGACTTCTTTGGCTTGAGGCTCATGCGGCATCATATGATGAGGCTGTCCAAACGCTCTAACATCTTTCGTGCCTGTGCTTCACTGGTTGTTATTACTGTTGTGTCATCCATGAATGCTTTTAGTGGTGGGATCTGGCATCTATTTCTGAACTCTTGGGCCTTCTGCTGCTCCTTCTTCTGCTCTCAGGATTACTTGCATGGCTAGTACGAACAGTATGGGAGATATTGTACAGCCAATTGCAGTTCCTACCTGGAGCTCAATCCTGATGTTCCAAATCTCATGAAGAACCCTGTGAAGTAAATTTTCAGCATCTTCTTGATTTCTTTTGGACAATGATGTATGTCTAGTGCTAGCCATATCATTTGATGCGGTACTGAACCATGCGCATTGGCTAGGTCAAACCATATTACCTGTAGATCTTGTATTCCAGATCTTACCTGTTAAATAGCTTCCCAAATCATTGATGCATGCTTCAGACATTCTGGGGAACCTGGAATTCCTCCCTTCTGCATGGATGTATCAACATAACCATTATCTAGGAGGTATGTTGTTAGTCTCCTTGCCATCACGGAGAAGAATATCTTTCTTTCCACATTCAGAAGTGAGATCGGTCTGAACTGGTTGATTTCAGTGGAATTCTGCTCCTTTGGGATGTATACTCCGTCAGCCTTTTTCCATTCTTTACTTATGAGTCCATTGGTCCATGCTGTTCTTAGGAGTTTATAGAGCTTCTTTAGTACTTTGGGGTATCTTCTGTATAGTATGTAAGGGACGACATTTGGGCCTGGTGCTGACTTACCTTTAGGTTTTCCTACGATGCTCTCTACTTCTTGTAAGGTCGGTGGGCTGCACTTGAATTTGCTACTTGGTGCACAGGGCCACACTAGACCTTTCATCTGCTCGAGAGGTGTATGTTGATTTTTATCAATGTCTTGCTCAGAAGTTCCTCGAGTACCTCCTTACCTGCTTTCAGCGTACCTGATTTTGGCTGTTCAAATAACTGCTTGGCAAAGCCGAAGGGATCTCTGTAGAACTTCTCTTTTGCTTATCTGGTTTCCCCTCTTCCTTTTACATAGTCTTTCAGCTCTGCAAAGGGCATTGTGCTGGGATTTTAGATGCTGCCAAACCTGTCTTAGTCCTTCCTTTTCTGATTCATGTTCCTTCTTGAACATTTTCCGGGCGTGGTTCTCCTGCTGTCTTTTGCTTCTATTTTCCTCTGTCTTCTGGACTTTCTTGGTGTTACTTTTTCTCGTTTTGCCACCAGATTGTACTTCTTTCCCCGATCTTTATCGTTCTTATTTTCACTACCTGTGTTTTATATTTTAAGTGACTGTTTTTTATTACTATTTCCGTTGCCCTTTTTTCTCTCTCTTATTCCGGCTATTCAGATATTTTCTCTTAGTTTTTCTTTTTCCCCTTGAGTTTTCCTTTAATTATCTAAACCCCTATAAGCACGTGTACAAGATTTAGCTTGTCTATTACTTGTGGGTTTTTTTTACCAGTTTTCTACGTTTTTCTATGAAATTTTCACTTGAAATTAGCGAACTCTTCCCTGCACGGTGAGGTTCAGCTGTAGGTTCGTTTACAAGTACTCACGAGAAAGCTGGCATGCCTGAGAAGTCTTAGACTACCTTTACATAAAAGTCTTAGACTACCTTTACATAAAAGTATTAGACTACCTTCACATAAAAGTCTTACCTTCACATATAACTGTTAAACTACCTTCACATAAAAGTCTTAGACTGCCTTCACATAAAAGTCTTAGACTACCTTTACATAAGTCTTAAACTACCTTCACATAAAACTCTTAGACTAGCTTCATATAAAAGCTGGAGTGCCTGAGTACCTTTAGCGCACTTTTCTCTCACGATGAAAATTGGTTGGTCGATCTTGACCCGGAAGTGTCCCAGTCAACCATGCTGTATAATTATGTTCCTAGGTCCTCCTAAGTTAGGGAAAAGAGGCTGCCAGACCTGGGAAGTAATCATATCACTCAGTAGTGTGCTCCAGGTCAAGAGTATATGGCCTCTAATACTATTTACTCTATATAAGTAAATGTCAAAGGTACATTTTAGTGGAACTGGGTGGGGTACCTTCAGTACGTAAATAGAGCTTACCATGTTTCGTGACTTATGAAGACGTTGTCTCTGCTAAGAAATCCTAGAATTATAATCTAACGAACCTTTAAGGTGGCTTTCTCCTAATATGCAACGTCTCTGCTAGGAAACCCTAGAATTCTAATCTAACGAAATTTTAAGTTGGCTTTCTCCTAGTACGCTAGTCTCTTCCAAGAATTCCTAGAGTTCTAATCTCTCTCTCTCTCTCTCTCTCTCTCTCTCTCTCTCTCTCTCTCTCTCTGAACTTTAAGTGCCCAGGGCACATGGGGCTTCTGCAAGGGTTTTCCACAAATGCCTGTCCTTTGCCTTTTTTTCTGCTCTTGCCCAGGTGAGACTTCTATTGCTCAACATCATTTCTGTTGTTCTTCTCCATATCTCTTTCGGTCTACCCTTACTTCTGTTCCCCTGTGGAGTCCATCTTAGTGCTATTTTTGGTAGTGAGTTGTCAGTCATTCGAAGCACATGTCCCAACCATCGCCAGCGTCCTTCCTCAATAATTGCTGTCAGTGGCTTCATCTGCATTTCTGCCAATAAGATGTTATTTCTTATGGTGTTTGCCCAAAATATTTTTCGAATTCTTCGTAAACATTTAGTCTGGAAAGAATTCAACTTGTTTTCTATAGTTTTGGTGATTTTCCAGCATTCACTTCCATAGAATAGTACACTTAGAACATTACTTTTAAATATCCTGATTTTCGTCTTCACGCTTAGTTTTTTAGATTTTCATATAGTCTATAGCACTGCAAAGGCCTGGTTTGCTCTAGTAAGTCTGCTGTTGATGTCCTCTGTGCTGTCTCCATTTTATACTACTCTACTGCCAAGGTATGCAAATTCGTTGACCTCCTCCACTAACTTGCTATCTACTCTGAGTACATTTCTGTTGTTCACATTTTGCTTCATTGACTTTGTCTTTCCTACGTTGATCTTTAGTCCTATGTTGTTTGCATTCTGAGTTAGCTTGTTTATTTTATATTGCATATCTTTGTGGCTGCTTGATAGTAGACAAATGTCGTCCGCAAAGTCAAGGTCCTCCAGCACTGTGTCAAGGGTCCATTGTAATCCTCTGCGTTTGTCTGATGTTGCCTCTTTCATTAACCAGTCTACTGCCAAGATAAATAATGTTGGTGATAGTACACATCCCTGCTTCACTCCTGTTTGTACCCTAAAGGTACTGGAGGTATGTTCTCTATAGATCACTTTGCACTGAAAACCCTCTATAGGGCTTTGATTACATTCAGTATCTTATGGGGGAGGCCATTCCATCTTAGGATTTTCCACAGTGCATCTCTACTGACACTGTCAAAGGTTTTCTCAAAATCTATAAACAATGCATATATTGTGCTATGCCACTTATTTCCCTGTTCTAATATTTGTATAAGTACGAATATGTGGTCTATGCATGATCTTCCTTTCCTAAATCCTGCCTGCTCTTTCCGAAGTTTTTCTTCAAGTGTTGGTACAATTCTGTTGATGATTATTCTGCAAAATACTTTACTGGTGAGTGGCAATAGGGTAATGCCTCTCCAGTTCTGCAATCTCTGAGGTCACTCTTCTTTGGTAGTTTTACTATAAGCCCAGTTTTCCACTCTTCTGGGGCTTTTTCGAGATCCCAAATTTGTTGTAGTATCCAGCAGTGTTGTTTTGGTGTTTCTGTTTCTTCTGCTTTCAACATTTCAGCAGTCACTTCATCTTCACCTGGTGCCCTGTCTAATTTTAGCTTCTCTATCGCCTCCTTTACTTCATTTATTGTTATTGGTGTTTAGTTCCGTTTTTGCTTCACTTATTTGTATTGATGTTTAGTTCCGTTTTTTGCTTCAGGTATGTCTATTGTTTGTGCTGTTTGTGTTCTGTTTAATAGGGTGTTAAAGTGTTCCCTCCATCTTTCAATTTTTTCTCTTTCTCCACTGACCAGTTGTCCGTTATGTGCCCTTACTGCACTCTCATATCATTGCTGAAGTTACCTGTCCTCTGCTTTGTGATTTTGTATATGGTTTTCATGTCATTTGTATATGCTGCTTTCTATGCTGCTTCTGCTAAGTTGTCATAGTATTGACGTTTATCTTGACGGCATGATTCCTTCACTTCTTTGTCTTTTTGTGCATAATTACTTAAAACTTGTTCTTTTAGCCGTTGTGATTTGGTGTTCAGTAATTTTTTCTTGATTTCTTTTCTTTGCTCTATCTTTTCCCATGTGGTCTTGCTTATCCATTCCTCTTTTCTCCGTTTCCGATATCTGAGCACCTCTTTTGCTGTTTCCTGTAGTGTTTTATTGACATTTATGGACATTTCTACTTCGTCTTGTAAGACACTGAAGCGGTTCTTAAGTACTATTGAGAATTTATTCCTTGTTTGCTGGTCTTTCAGTTTTCTTGTATCAAAACGTGTCTTTCTGTGTTCTCCGATTTTGGCTTTCCTTAATTTTATATTTATTTTTGCTACCAGAAGATAATGATCACTTCCTACATCTGCTCCTTTCCTTGTTCGCACATCTTGTAGTGACCGTTTCCACAAACTATAATAGACAGCTTCGTGAATCTTGAGTTGAAGCGTGCATAAAATAATCTCTCATTTATAGGGATCCATTTCAGCAATGCTCTTGATGCTTCTTTTGTTATAATCAATGCTACTCCTCCTTCTGTATAAAAACTATAAATTATACTCCTTCCTACAACTACAAGCTTTCCCAGTATCTATTTGATGTGGACTACATGCTTCCATGAATTATAAAACTTAAAAGTTATCTTAAACTGCTCTTACAGACACCGAATACAATTGTTTTCTGAATAGTCCCGAAATTTTTGTTTTGTAGATAGTCATTTATATATGTATGTAGTTATTTCTGTACTGAGTGAATGTTTAAGAGCGAAACGTACATGTTATATTTTATTTTATGTCTCTCAGCTTCAATGTTAGTTATGTTTGTTATATGAACAGCATATTTGTAGAATGTCTGGAATAGAGTGAAAGATGTATGATAAAGGGCAGAATGTCAGACGGGCCCGCGTGCCCAATTCTTAACCCTTTTGAAATCAATCAACCATGATGATCTTCTTTACCTGACCATGTTATTGTATCTTCTGTGTCCTGTGTTGTTAATTTCCTTCTGCCTTGTCTTGTCCATCTTGCTTCTTGTATTCCTAGTATGTCTAGTTTGTATCTGTGCATTTCCTTGATGGTTTGTGCTAGTTTTCCAGTCTGGTTAAGTGTTCTTACATTCCAGCTGCCTATCTGCATCTTGTGTTTAGGTTCCAGGAGGTCTGCAGTCGGGCTGGGGGATCCTGATAAGCATTTCTGCTTCCGCCTGCATTTGTTTTTTCCCTTGCTTCTATTTCTGTAGCAGTCTGATAGTTTTTTTCACCAGATAGGGTTGGTGACCCTATGCCGAACCCTCCTTAGTCGCCTTTTACGATCATGCGTGGTAGGGTACAGTGGTCCTATTCTGAGTTCTAATGTAACGAACCTTTAAGGTGGGTTTCTCCTAGTACGCAACGTCTCTGCCAAGAAACCCTAGAATTCTAATCTAACGAACTTTTATGGTGACTTTCTACTGGTACGCATGGGGTGAAGACGCCAGATAAGGTAATCAGCGACCTATAGCTGATATGCCAGCGTCAGGGTTAGCGACCCATAGCTGACCAAGACCCTGTCCCGCCTCTCCGTGGTACCCCCAGTAACAAGCATAGCCTAACTAACGGGGCAGGGATTGCCACAGTCCCCCATGGTGGTGGGAGTCTGTTAAAGAAGCATTGCACACCCCCTGCTTTTTAGCTGTACTCCGGGAATGAAACAAAGTAGCCGCCATAACCCCAATTCTAGATTGAACTGATGCAACTAAAACCACAGTGTCATGGAATGCCCTTCTCTGATCCATCGAGAATATCGGTCCAAACCCCACGATGCTCTGAACCTTCATCCTAAATGAGACTATCACGAGAATCACAGGAGTAGATTCAGTAGGATCATGGGGCGATCTTGATAACAGAAGCGAACGAAGAAGAAGAAGTAATCTAACGAACCTTTAATTTGGCTTTCTCCTAGTACGCAAGTCTCTGCCAAGAAACCTTCGAATTCTAATCAAACGAATCTTTAAAGTGACTTTCTTCTAGTACGCAAGTCTCTGCCAAAACGCATAGAAATCTAATCTAACGAACCTTTAATTTGGTTTTCTCTTAGCACGCATTGTCTCTGCCAAGAAACCTTAGAATTCTAGTCTAACAAACCTTTAAGGTGGCTTTCTCCTAGTGCGCAAGTCTCTGCCAAGAAACCCTAGAATTCTAATCTAACGAACCTTTAAGGTGACTTTCTCCTAGTACACAGGTCTCTTTCAAGAAACCCTATAATTCTAATCTAACGAACCTTTAAGGTGGCTTTCTCCTAGTACGCAACGTCTAAAGCCACTCTTCAGTTACCCGCTTCAGCAGATCATTAAGCTTTTATTTTTCCACCTATTTAGGCCACTGCCCAGACAACGGAAACGTTAAATGATGAAGACAAACTCAGAGAAATGCTATTTAACACTTAAGCGTACGCAACGATTGAGCAATTGGCTATAGCCGCTGACGATAAATCAAATGATCGGCAATAGGGCGAAAATGATGCTCGAAAAATATATTTCTAGTGTGAATTAGAACCAGGGCAAGAGAGAGAAATCGAGTTTTTGCACGTGAATCTCACCGTGATCTAGAGCTTTATGAAAACAAATTGGTCACGTTGCTTGTGGCGCTTCGCCTGGATATTCCCAAAATAATTTTATAGCTCTCATTGGAGCAAATGCTAGAAAGTGGGGTAAAGGATGAAATATAAATAATTACATGACGTCTATATCCAGTAGACGTGTTAATAGAAAACTAACCAGATTTTCGGGCTGGAAAGTGATTGTCAGCTTTACTTCCTTTCGTGGTCTTTGCGCGTAAATCTCATGCCGCTGTAGCGCGTGAGAAATGACAGATGTCATCGAATGACAAGAACTACAGCATGCATTAGGACGCTCTCAGAGGCAGATGATCAAGTGATTAAGCGCAGTAGCGTACCGTAGGCAGGGCTGGGGAAATGTGCTATCGCCCCGGGCGCCTCATTAATCAGGGCGCTGAAACATTCTTTCTTCATTAACTTTACCACCTCCTTGCAGAGTGTTCTGAATAAATGATCTATGTGAAGAAATAGAATACTTTGTTGACTCTTCGCTTGGTGAAAGGCAGCGCACAGTTGTCTGACTCGCCCGGGGCACTGACAATCATCAGTACACCATTAGTTCGGTGGCTTGGTCAACACCAGACTTGCACCAACAGGTCTACACATTAAATTAAGAAAAAACCAGACATAGCTTCTCTCTCAAACCGATCTACACATTCATTTATTCGTTCATTAGCATGTCCCTTGCGGAAATTTACCTCCCTAACGGCGCTCTCTTGAAAGTCTATCAGTTGTAAACAAGATGCCCTGCTTCTGATGCATCCATTTGCAGATTATCAATGATGTCTTGCAGCCATCTTCGCCTTGGTCTTCTTCTCTTTCTTTTTCCCTTTATGTACCCTTCCAAGACGGTCTTCTCCAAACTCTCATGACATATAATATGTCCGAAATAATTAAGTTTTATCTGTTTAATCTTCTTTACTAGCCAGCCTTCTTCAGTATTACATTCTTGTAGTGTAGCTATTTTTGCTGCTTTTTGTGTCCATGATATTTGAAGAACTCCTCTGTAGCATTTACATTCAAAGGCATTTATGTGTTTCTCAGATTTTTGTTAAGTGTCCAGGTCTCACAGGCATATGTTGCGATGGTGAAAATGTGTTCCCTTAAAAATAAAAATACCTAATTTTTGTAGCTAGCCTCTCCACAGCTTCTTTAGTTGTTTTAACTTCTGAAGAGCGATAGATGTCCTCCTTTTTTATCTCCGTCATTGTGTCTCCATTGTTATTTAGTAATGATTCAAGATGTTCAAAACTCCACCACTTCCAAGTTTTCTTCACCGATGTATCTATCAGCTGCCATGTTTGCTTTGCTGGTTGTCTACACAATATATAAAGAAAAACCAAAGCGTAAAGAAACAGAAACTACATGAAGTTGATGTATAGGAAAAATGAAAAATGTGTGTCCAGTAGCATTTGCATGGTGTAGGGAATGTAAAGTGTTAGTACCATCACATTTCTAGGCCACTACAGCATTTCAGGTAGGAACGCCAGCACCTGTCCTCGTTGTCTTCCACTGTTTTCCTAGGGGAACATTAGGTACCTGTGTGAGGCTGGGCTGACCTCATTGCCGGTTGGTCCGAAAAAAAATTCCGCCCAAGTGCGAAATGTAACCTGGGAGCCTCCGATCAGCAGGCGAGTGTAAGAACTACTACACCACAGCGGCGGTGTAGGGAAAGTCGCTGCGGACATAATCAAGCAGTAGTCGGGTAGAAAAAAAAGCTTAACTCCGAATACTTCCATAGGTACTACATAACCAAGCAGTAGTCGGTTAGAAAAGAAGCATAACTCCGAATACTTCCATAGGTACTACGATCTCTTCTTCAGTATTCTCCTTCAGCGAATAATAACTTCTGTGTTGGTGGACCATTCTTCCAACTGATTTCTTTATGTCTTATCACACCAAGTGTTATCTCTAGCTTCTACATTCTGGAAAACGTTTTGTCACACCAAGTTTTATCTCTAGCTTCTTCTTTCTGGACAACGTTTTGTCACACCAAGTTTTATCTCTAGCTTCTTCATTCTGGACAACGTTTTGTCACACCAAGTTTTATCTCTAGCTTCTATATTCTGGACAACGTTTTGTCACACCAAGTTTTATCTCTAGCTTCTATATTCTGGAAAACGTTTTGTCACACCAAGTTTTATCTCTATCTTCTTCATACTGGACAACGTTTTGTCACATCAAGTTTTATCTTTATCTTCTCCATACTGGACAACGTTTTGTCACACCAAGTTTTATCTCTAGCTTCCTCATTCTGGACAACATTGCTGAGTCAGGGAAGCTTTTTGTTTGGCTGATTTTTCTTCTTCTACTTCTTCTTCTAAGTGCCATGTCGTAGGCGATCATTTCTCTCACAATTCCCTGTCTTTTGCTTTGATTATGAGATCCGCCAGTGACTTTCTTCCTTGCCACACTGACAGCCCATCCTGTTTCTACTTTCCTCTCTCTCTGTCTTCCTTTGTCTCTTCTTCTCTCAGTTTTTTTTCCAGTTGCCACAGTGTGTTGTTCCAATGTTCCTCTTCTCGGAATTTCTCTTCTAGCATTTGTGATATCGGCTCGATCCATTGCCTGCCCTTCCTCCTACGACTGCTGAGTCATCCATGAGACGAGTGTTCAGAAAGATGGTGCTCATCACAAACCCACATTGCTGAATAAATATGCTATAGTTCTTCGATCACGAGTGAAACCTGCTGGAAATTCAATTTAGGATGTTGGTTCAGTACAGAAGTGGAAATACTATGACTTAGAGAGAAAATGAAATCTGCAGTTCTCAACAAAGGAAAGGAATCTCACCAAAAATAGTCTTGCAACACCATGACAATGGACACCCCCAAGCAACGGTCGAAAACTGCAACATTCTCGGGTTTGAACGTTTTTTCCCTCGTTTTCCTTAATCTGTGATTATTACGTCTTCGGTCCATTTAAAGAGGTTTTAACGCCGTCCCAGATGATGATGTGGTTAAGGAAAAGGTGCAGGCTTAGATTCAGGAGCTTTTTTCTCCCAAGGAACGAAGTAGCTCGTGGAACAAACCAAGAGATGCAGCCACCTGCAGGACTTTGTGAAGATGTGACATTGTACGGGAAGAGAGAGAGAGAGAGAGTGGAGTGAGAGACTTATGAGAGTGGTAATTAAGTAATTAAATTATTTCAACGCTACAAATGTACTGTGACTCCCAACCCTAATTTTTTTTAAAGAATATCTGACCACAGCCATCCCTGTTCCTGGATATTTATTAGCCAACGGCTGAACCTGTAGATATTATGTCTACTAACAAAACTCATACATAACCAACCAGACTGACCCCCGGGGTGCTCGATTGGGAAATGGCCAGTCATTTGCATGTCCCTTGCGGAACTCTGCCTCCCTAACAGCTCTCCTGTAGGCCTCTCGGCTATAAGCAAGATGCTCTGCTGCTGATGCATCAATTTGCAGATTATTATCAACGATGTCTTGCAGCAGTCTTCGCCATGTTCTTCCCCTCTTTCTTTTTCCCCATTATGTATCCTTCCAAGACGGTCTTCTCTAAATTCTCAATTTAGCTGGCTAGAGGGAATAGCCAACAACCACATATCACCTGTATTTACAACATAATCAATGCAGGGCAAAATAACACTATATATACTTCAATATCAAGAACCGATCCGTCCACAAAACCACACGATGCCTCACCCACCGAGACATACCCCGAACTAACTGGAAGATATCTTTGCGACAACTTGTTTACTAAATAGTGTTCACAGCCTAATGTCCCGGCCGCTGACAACAGCCTGTTTACACTGTTTACAATATAACCGTTATGTTCATTTGCTCACAATTACTGATATTAAAGTGAATATTGCCTTTACTTTAAAATTCTCCCTCGTGTGTGTACTGGTCGTATGTATGGTACGAAAGTACGACGTCCAAAAATTCTTCTACAAAATAGAAATAAAAGTACTAGAACTAAACTTTAGAATCTTTGTTTTTGTTTTTGAGAACCACAAATTCGATTATTTCCAGTAGAATTACATAGAAAAAAGTCGTACCTGAGAAGGGTAATGGCGATTCTAAAGTATACGCATGATTTATTCTCCAACCTCACGTTCTGGTAACATATATTAAAAACTCACTGTGTATATTTTCTGCACAAATGAAGTAGCGACATCCAAGGTTGTGAGTTTTGTTTGAGCGTTTTCCCTAAATAGACACGTGATCGCCAATTAACTACCAAAATAGTTGATATTTCCCCCACATTTTTCTGCCATAATAAAGGAAAATAATTTTTCTGCCATAATAAAGGAAAATAATTTTTCTGCCATAATAAAGGAAAATAATTTTTAAGCCATAATAAAGGAAAATAATTTTTCTGCCATAATAAAGGAAAATAATTTTTCTGCCATAATAAAGGAAAATAATTTTTCTGCCATAATAAAGGAAAAGAATTATTCCCACCAAAAATGCCTGCGTTCTCGGCTTCTTCCTTTTTTCTTTTCATGTCTTCAACTTAAACCTCGAATTCATGTTAAATTTTTTAAATGAGAGCCAACACACAGTAAAGTGATCCACCTCACATTAAAGAGATCCAACACACAGTAAAGTGATCCACCTCACAGTAAAGAGATCTAACACACAGTAAAGTGATCCACCTCACAGTAAAGAGATCCAACACACAGTAAAGTGATCCACCTCACAGTAAAGAGATCCAACACACAGTAAAGTAATCCACCTCACAGCAAAGAGAGCCAACACACAGTAAAGTAATCTAGCACAGTAAAGTGATCCAACGCACAGTAAAGTGATCTAACGCGCAGTAAAGTGATCCAGCACACGGTGAAGTGATCTAACGCACAGTAAAGTGATATAACTCACATTTTCAGTGAAATTTGCAGGGAAATAGTAGACAAAGCACTTTTATACGTGGGAAAAAGAAAAATGACAAGAGAATTACATGGGACTCGAACCGTGGACTCCAGTAGGACGAGCAGCCGTCTAGCCACGAGAGAACAGTGCACTATCGACAGAATGAACAGGCTTAAGTCTAGGAGCCCAGAAGGACAAGGCTTCCAGTGTCAAGGACACATAAAAACCCCTGCCAATATACGTAAGACCATCATGTGTGACTATTATTCCTGCTCTAACAGGCCGTACTATATATAATGACGGTAACGTTATCATTTGCGTTTGATATTTATAAAACAGAGTATGATCCGAAAGGTCGAGGCAGGTTGTGTAAGCAGGCAGTGGCCCTAGTCATTGCAGAGATCAACGATTCGCAGAGTCGCCTTTAATCTTTGTCCCTGGGCATACGGGCATCCGGGGAACTGAAAGATCTGATAAGTTGGTTGGCTCTGCCCTCATCGCAGATGGACAACCGCTGGATCGAGCCGACTTTGTTAATGAGCTTAGACAGGCAGAGTGGAGGGCATAGAGAACAGCGAATCCACATCGCTGCTTAGACTTGAGAGAGCTGGGAGTAGAGAGTGATATGGCCAGGAACAAGAGACATACCGGGCGCATGAGAGGACTTATCAGCCAGCACAGGACGAGCACTACTAGCCTCAGGACGTTGGTGGATCTGTTGAAGGGTAGGGGGCACTACCAGCAACATGACGTTGATGGATCTGCTGAAGGGTGGGGGGCACTACCATCCACATGACGTTGATGGATCTGTTGAAGGGGGAGGCACTACCAGCCGCAAGACGTTGGTGGATCTGTTGAAGGGGGAGGCACTACCAGCCCCAGGATGTTGGTGGATCTGTTGAAGGGGGAGGAACTACCAGCTGCAGGATGTTGGTGGATCTGTTGAAGAGGGAGGAACTACCAGCTGCAGGATGTTGGTGGATCTGTTGAAGGGGGAGGAACTACCAGCTGCAGGACGTTGGTGGATCTGTTGAAGGGGGAGGAACTACCAGCTGCAGGATGTTGGTGGATCTGTTGAAGGGGGAGGAACTACCAGCTGCAGGATGTTGGTGGATCTGTTGAAGGGGGAGGAACTACCAGCTGCAGGATGTTGGTGGATCTGTTGAAGGGGGAGGAACTACCAGCCCCAGGATGTTGGTGGATCTGTTGAAGGGGGAGGCACTACCAGCCGCAGGACGTTGGTGGATCTGTTGAAGGGGGAGGCACTACCAGCCGCAGGACGTTGGTGGATCTGTTGAAGGGGGATCCGAGCACCCATGAACGTTTTCGGAGTGCAGTTATGATGACCCAAATCGTAAACCATAAAATAAATCTATCGCAGCTAGAGTGGATTCAGGCCATATACACATGGAGAAGAAAGATATAGGTTAGAGAGGGCCAGAGCTTATTTTTAGCATAACTTAAGGGACTGGGTGATAGTTAATTCATAGCTATCTATAGCTGTACTGACGTGCATATCACACTGAGTTAAACAGAAAATAAAACAGCGAAGCAATTTTCTACCATTGTTTTGTACCCACGCACTTCAAAGTTTTACTTTGGTAACATGGCTACCTGACTCCCGCAGATTAACAAACTGAACGCCCACTCCGTTATTTTGTTCTGTCGCACTTCGGGTTATTAACAACCAAAATAGAGAGTTATCTTCTCGTGAAAAGTAGATTTGTTTCATTCCTTGAACGAGAGAGATAAAGAGTGAGAGTGAGTGAGTGAGAGAGAGAGAGAGAGAGAGAGAGAGAAAATGAGGAAGATATGTCTCTATTTTAAGTTAGAAGATAGAGCATTTTAATTTAGATACTTTTTTTCTCTTGTTTTTGCACTCAACTCTAATGAAGAGCGTTTGTTTGACGGCAGATGCAACAAAGCCATGTCTTTGAAACATGTTAGTATAGAGTTCCTTCACATTAGATACAGGAGGCTTGAATAAATAAACTGTCCTAAGTCCTGCGTTCAGGCTACTTTCGTTTTTTTTGCGTCAGCGATGAGCTGAAACGGCAGGCTTAATGTCAGCTTGTTGTAGGTTAAATATCGGCTTTTCTTTTCTTCTCCTCCTTTTCCATGCTTTGGGGCTTCAGTGATGATGATGATGATGATGATGACATTAGTGCTGTTGCGACTGCTTTCGCTTTTCAAGAACTACACAAGAAACTTAGTCCATGTCGTCTCAGCTTCTGCTAGGCTCAACCACCGCTATATCCACTTCGACTCATTCTCTTTTCTGCCACACTGTTTTCACATTCTCTCCCCCCCCCCCCAACCTCCACCCTCATCCGTGCGAAAATCCAGGGTCTTGGTCATCTATGATTTGTCTGTCTTTAGTTTTCGTTACGCCCCCCCCCCCCCAAAGAAATATCAGCAGAATACAAAAAGAAAAGATCGTTTCCAGCACCAGTCCTGTACAACAACAACAAAAAAAGAAGACACTTTAGTAATTGAAGGAAAGTGCAGTAGCACTTGTGCTGAAAGTTTATCTCTAGAATGTTTGACTATTTACCCTAACTTGCTGTCTCAATTTGCTTTTGCTGGCTCCTGGGTTGGGGGGGGGGGGGGGCCTTCGATAAACTTGCATTGGTTTGGCTGCAGTTCTCTTCCAACCGAACTTCATTAGGGGATGTGGCGTTTTTTTTTTTCCTGAGAATACGAATGATCATATATTTCTTTTACTTGTAGTTTCCTTATTATACCTGATGATTAAAAAAAAAGAAATATCTGGTATATTTGTTATGGCGTGATCTTAGACAGGGTTTCTAAGGAGGAATTAAATCATTTTGAAAAAATAACTCGCCTGTTTTTTCACGTTACTTTGTAAATAAGACTTTGTGTTAAGTATGGCACAAACCTGCCATACTGCTATTAGGGTTTCTTGGTTTGTTTACAGAAGGAAGTTTGCCATTGCTTTCCTTCCAGGCAGTGCCTGTGAGACCTGGAGACTCAACAAAACAGCTGAGAAACATATAAATGTCCTTAAATTTAAATGCTACAGAAGAGTTCTTCAAATACATTGGACACAAAAAAAAAAGAACAAATATATCCATACTACAAGAACTTAATACTGAAGAAGGCTGGCTAGTAAAGAGGATTAAACAGAGAACATTTTAAATATTTTGGACACATTAAACGCCGTGAGAATTTTAAGAAGACCGTCTTGGAAGGGTACATAATGGGGAACAGAAAGAGAGGAAGACCACGGCAAAGATGGCTGCAGGACATCGTTGATAATCTGCGAATGGATGCATCAGCAGCAGGGAATCTTGCTTACAACTGAGAGGCCTACAGGAGAGCTGTTAGGGAAGCAAAGTTCCGCAAAGGGACACGCAAATGACCGACTGACTGATGGCGCAAACATCGCCGTCTCTCAGCAAGAGCTGATAACATCTTATCTTGTGTCTGAATGGTTTTTCTGAGAATTTGCTGAAGTTCAGCCTGTGTAACTGGTAAAAGGTGAAAATGTAAAAGAAATTCCTGTTTCCCTGCCATTACTGCATATCGGTGATAACAGTGTTAGGGCCGTATTTCCTCGACCTTTGGCACATGAAAGTTTGATGTGTAACTAGTGCTTCAGGAATTGACAATCCTGGGGATCGCTTTCTTTCGACATAAGTTTTTACCTTCACGAAACGTTTAAATTAATCAATAACTAAGTAAACTTTGTGTTCAGAGTGAAACTCTGAAGAGGACATTATTAAGAGAGGCCAAATTAACAGGCATAAAATCCTTTGATGAGGTTGAAAGACTCGCCGAAGACAGGAAAAATTGGCGAACTACTTTGCGAGCCCTATGTGACGTTTAACGGCACGGGAAGTATATAAGATAAGTAAACTGCGTGGTAAGTTATGGCAGATTTTAAGAAGTATGAATTCAGCTGTGAATCAAACAAGGAGAGTAGAAAGAAACGAAACATAGGTACAGGGACAGATGATAGAAAAAAAGAACATTTGGCAAGTTAAGGAACAATGAGTAACCGAAGTCTGAAAAATCTGTGACACACAGTAACAGCATCTGCTTTTTACGGAAAACACGATCTAAAAACAGTCACAGATTTCTGAAGATTAATTAGGTTTCCGAAGCCATATGTAGGAGTCCGCAGTTTTATGTAAGGGGAAACAGGGAGGTTTTCTCGAACATTTCACGCTTTTGTGCAGCCTTGTGGAAAATTATCTGCGAGTTATTGAAAATCTGGGGGAACGGTTGTAACAGCTGCCTGGATCCCAACCAGTTTTAAGACGCAAAGTTATGGGTTGACACAGCAAAAAGCTGAGAAGCTGGTTAAACTGTTTTCTGTAAGGACGGTGTGTCTTCTTCTTCTTCTTCTTTTCTTCTTCTTCTGCTTCTTCTTCTTCATCTTCTTCTTTTCTTCTTCCTCTTTTCTTCTTCTTCTTTCCTTCTTATTCTTCTTTTTTCTCCTCCTCCTCCTCCTCCTTCTTCTTCTTCTTCTTTTTATTATTATTAATTATCTTTTTGTTTTCACCTTTTTCCTTTCATATTAACTTTTTTCTGTTAGATTTCTTTTCCTCATTCGTCCTCATACATCTCGTTTTATGAGGGGGGGGGGCATTTCTTTATTTCTGTTTCTCGGATTTATTATTTTTTTCTACCTCTCATTTTCCGAAACTTTCTACACAAGTTGTCTTTCACACAATGCTCTCTCTCTCTCCATCATTCTCTCTCTTTCCCTCTCTCTGTCTCATTCCCTCTCTTTCCTTCTCTCTTTCTCATTCCCTCTCTTTTTCTCATTCCCTCTCTTTCCCTCTCTCTTTCTCATTCCCTCTCTTTCATTCTCTCATTCCTTTTCTTTCCTTTCTTTCTCATTCCCTCTCTTACTTTCTCTCATTCTCTCTCTTTCTCTTTCCCTTTCTCATTTCCTCTCTTCCATTCTCTCTTTCTCATTTCTCTCTTTCTCTCTCTTTCCTTCTCTTTTTCTCATTCCCTCTCTTTCTCATTCCCGCTCTTTCTCTCTCTCTCTTTCTCATTCCCTCTCTCTCTCTTTCTCATTCCTTCTCTTTTTCTCATTTCATCTCTTCCCCCCCCCCTCTCTCTCATTTCTTCTCTTTCCCGCTATCTCTTTCTCATTCCCTCTCTTTCCTTCTCTCATTCTCTCTCTTTCTCATTCCCTCTCTTTCCTTCTCTCACTTTCTCATTCCCTCTATCTTTCTCACTCCTTATCCTTCTCTCACTTTCTCATTCCCACTCTTTCCTTCTCTCTTTCTCATTTCCTCTCTTTCCTTCTCTCAGCCTCTCTATCTCTTATTCTCTCTTTCTTTCTCTCTCACTCTCGCCCTCTCGCTCTGTGGGTGTGTCACTGTCTCTTTGTTAACACAGGACCCATGGCCGATGTGTGTGTGTGTGTGTGTGTGTGTGTAGCCGTGTAAGTGTTCCTTTATTTCTGTGTAAATTATCGCAAAGTAGAAAATGGGAAAGACAGAGAGAGAGATAGAGAGAGAGAGAGAAGGGAGAGTAATAAAGAGAGAAAGAGGAGGAAAGAGAGGGAATGAAAGAGGACGAGAGGGAAGGAGAGAAATGGAGAAAGGATGAGCGAGCGAGCGAGCAAGTGAGAGAGAGAGAGAGAGAGAGAGAGAGAGAGAGAGAAAGTCCTTCTTCGGTTGTGTTCATGCGTGGGACAACTACAAGAGCACCGTCCTTGCAGGACATACAAAAGCAGCTAACAACACCCGCTGGTCAGAACATATGGGGTTCTTTAATGCAGGACGACGAAGACTGACAAGTTCTCACTAAGCTTGATAACACTGACAATGACAGGCGACGATACATCTCTCAGGCTTGCTCTGTTTTCATCACAGAGGTAAATACAGCCATCATCACAACTACATACTCCAGTCAGCCATCATCACAACTACATACTCCAGTCAGCCATCATCACAGCAACATACTCCAGTCAGTCATCATCACAGCAACATACTCCAGTCAGTCATCATCATAGCAACATACTCTAGTCAGTCATCATCACAGCAACATACTCCAGTCAGTCATCATCACAGCAACATACTCTAGTCAGTCATCATCACAGCAACATACTCCAGTCAGTCATCATCACAGCAACATACTCCAGTCAGTCATCATCATAGCAACATACTCTAGTCAGCCATCATCACAGCAACATACTCTAGTCAGCCATCATCACAGCAACATACTCTAGTTAGCCATCATCATAGCAACATACTCTAGTCAGCCATCATCACAGCAACATACTCCAGTCAACCATCATCACAGCAACATATTCTAGTCAGCCATCATCATAGCAACATATTCTATTCAGCCATCATCACAGCAACATACTCTAGTCAGCCATCATCACAGCAACATACTCTAGTCAGCCATCATCACAGCAACATATTCTAGTCAGCCATCATCACAGCAACATACTCTAGTCAGCCATCATCATAGCAACATACTCTAGTCAGCCATCATCACAGCAACATACTCTAGTCAGCCATCATCATAGCAACATACTCTAGTCAGCCATCATCATAGCAACATACTCTAGTCAGCCATCATCATAGCAACATACTCTAGTCAGCCATCATCATAGCAACATACTCTAGTCAGCCATCATCATAGCAACATACTCTAGTCAGCCATCATCACAGCAACATACTCTAGTCAGCCATCATCATAGCAACATACTCTAGTCAGCCATCATCACAGCAACATACTCTAGTCAGCCATCATCATAGCAACATATTCTATTCAGCCATCATCACAGCAACATACTCTAGTCAGCCATCATCACAGCAACATACTCTAGTCAGCCATCATCATAGCAACATACTCTAGTCAGCCATCATCACAGCAACATACTCTAGTCAGCCATCATCACAGCAACATACTCTAGTCAGCCATCATCACAGCAACATATTCTATTCAGCCATCATCACAGCAACATACTCCAGTCAACCATCATCACAGCAACATACTCCAGTCAACCATCATCACAGCAACATACTCCAGTCGGCCATCATCATAGCAACATACTCCAGTCGGCCATCATCACAGCAACATACTCCAGTCAGTCATCATCATAGCAACATACTCCAGTCGGCCATCATCACAGCAACATACTCTAGTCAGCCATCATCATAGCAACATATTCTATTCAGCCATCATCATAGCAACATACTCTAGTCAGTCATCATCATAGCAACATACTCTAGTCAGCCATCATCACAGCAACATACTCTAGTCAGCCATCATCATAGCAACATATTCTATTCAGCCATCATCATAGCAACATATTCTATTCAGCCATCATCATAGCAACATACTCTAGTCAGCCATCATCATAGCAACATATTCTATTCAGCCATCATCATAGCAACATATTCTATTCAGCCATCATCACAGCAACATACTCCAGTCAGTCATCATCACAGCAACATACTCCAGTCAGTCATCATCATAGCAACATACTCTAGTCAGCCATCATCACAGCAACATACTCTAGTCAGCCATCATCATAGCAACATACTCTAGTCAGCCATCATCATAGCAACATATTCTAGTCAGCCATCATCATAGCAACATACTCTAGTCAGCCATCATCATAGCAACATACTCTAGTCAGCCATCATCATAGCAACATATTCTAGTCAGCCATCATCATAGCAACATACTCTAGTCAGCCATCATAGCAACATACTCTAGTCAGCCATCATCATAGCAACATATTCTAGTCAGCCATCATCATAGCAACATACTCTAGTCAGCCATCATCATAGCAATATATTCTAGTCAGCCATCATCATAGCAACATACTCTAGTCAGCCATCATCATAGCAACATATTCTAGTCAGCCATCATCATAGCAACATACTCTAGTCAGCCATCATCATAGCAACATATTCTAGTCAGTCATCATCACAGCAACATACTCTAGTCAGCCATCATCATAGCAACATACTCTAGTCAGCCATCATCATAGCAACATACTCCAGTCAGCCATCATCATAGCAACATACTCTAGTCAGCCATCATCACAGCAACATACTCTAGTCAGCCATCATCATAGCAACATACTCTAGTCGGCCATCATCATAGCAACATACTCTAGTCATTCGCCGCTAATTCTCCAAGTTTCAGTTCTTATTCCACTGACCACTTTCTTAACTCCCTTCCCCGTCCTCCTTCTCCTCCTCCTCCCTTTCCTCCTTCCCCGTGTCTAGATCAGGAAACTACGCTCACACGACAAAGCGATGCTCTACTTTCTATCCTTATTTGTTCGTTAAGTTTGTAACCATTCTGTAACCCATACTGCTCTCTTTTTCTCTCTGCTCTCTCTCTCTCTCTTTCTCTGCTCTCTCTCCGTCTACTCTCTGCTTCATCTTTCTCTCTCTCTCTGCTCTCTCCCTCTTTCTGGTGTCTCTCTGTCTGCTCTCATCTACTCTCTCTTTCTCTCTACTCTCTCTCTCTTCTTTTTCTTTCTCTCCTCTCTATCTTCTTCCTCTTTCTCTCTCTCTACTCTCTCTGTTTGCTCTCTCTCTCTCTTTCTCTTCTCTTTCTATCTGCTCTCCCTCTTTCTTTGTTCTCTGCTCTCTCTCTTTATCTGCTCTCTCTGTCGACTCTCTGCTTCATCTTTCTCTCTCTCCGTCTACTCTCTGCTTCGCCTCTCTCTGCTCCTCTGCTGCCTGTGCGTCTACTCTCTGCTTCATCTTTCTCTCTCTGCTCTCTCTCGTTCTGCTGTCTCTCTGTGTTTGCTCTCATCTACTCTTCTCTCTCTACTCTCTCTCTGTCTGCTTTCTCTCTCTGTGCTCTCTATCGTCATCCTCTTTCTCTCCCTTCTCTATCTCTCCTTATGTCTACTCTCTCTCTACTCTCTCTCTTTCTCTGCTTTCTCTCTCTCTGTTCTCTATCTTCTTCCTTTTTCTATCCCTTCTCTCTCTTCTGTTACTCCTTATGTCTGCTCTCTCTCTTTCTCTGCTTTCTCTCTCTCTCTGTTCTCTATCTTCTTCCTTTTTCTCTCCTTTCTCTCTCTTCTGTTACTCCTTATGTCTGCTCTCTCTCTCTTTCTCTGCTCTCTCTCTCCCTGCCCCCTCTCTTTCTCTGCTGTCTCGCTCTTCGTGCTCCTCCTCTCATTCTCTACCCTCTCTGTCCCTGGTCCCCTCTCTTTTTTGTTCTCTCTCTCCTCTCATCTACCCCCTCTTTCTCTCTCCGCTTTCTCTCTCTCTCTGCTGTCTATCTTCTTCCTCTTTTTATCTCTACTCTCTCTGTCTCTTCTTTTTCTATCCGCTCTCCATCCGTCTGATGATGGTGACTGTATACCGCTGGGAAGAACTCGGGTTATTATCGTACAATTTTTCTTTTCTGTTATCTAACATGTTTGTTAGGTTTCCAGATTAATACTCTCTATTATTCTACAAATACTTGTACTTTACTTTGTTACACCAACTTTACTTTGTTACACCAACTTTACTTTGTTACACCAAATCATCAAAGTTACCGCACTATGATGAACAGTTTTAACAAAGGATACGAATAGGTAAAGGTAAAGGTAAACTCCTGATTCCCATGCCATTAAGACATTGAGGATACGGTGTTAGGCCTGTATTTTCAAGACCATCGCCACAAGAAAATATGATGTGGTCAGTATCACGCCCTGATAGCACTGACCGTCCCAGGTGCCCATTTTAAGAGGCTGAGTTCACCTCGGGGCTTTTTTTTTTTTTTTGGTGTTTACCAGAAAATAAATCCCCTCTGCTACGACTTAAACCTGATACCACCGGATTAGTAGACGGAGCGCCTAACCACTCAGCCAACCAGGCCGCCAACAAAGGACAGGGCATTATCAAGTTCAGATCACAAGCGTATAGCCGGGTAATCTTGTACCCATCGTACGAAGACGCCATTAAGAAATTTTCAAACCTCTCAGATGCTTTCTGGCGTTGATTTTTCTGTTTCTGAAACTCTCAAAAAGTTATTTTTAATGAAGGACGCGTTCTTTCAGGTCCATGAACGACCAGAGAAAACGTTATTGAACAAACAGGACCAGAGTTGGTTTAAGAGAAACTTGAACAGTTGCTGTGGGGCTGAGGGAGAATACGGAAGAGTGCTAGAAATCAATAAATGCTATAAGGAACTAACGGAAAGAGTGTCTTAAATATAACTGAAAAGCAGCAGTTTATTCCATCGACTAGGAGACTGAAAGAGTTCTGATAAGAGAAGATACATGTCTTCAGCAAAAAGGAAATCAAACAAAGAGAACAGGTTTTGATGGAACTAAACTATGAGACACAACGTAACAGTATCTGTTAGGGTGTAAACCCCATTATGGTTTTGCAGTGGATATGCCCATGATTTAATGTTTACATTTTCTGAATTTGCATTCCTGAATGACTGGCTTTGGTCCGAGAAACGGACATCACGTGATTTGCCGGGCTTAAGCCTGGTATGCGGGGATGTATTTTAAAGGACAGAACGACTTGGACGTTTGACCGATGCTGATGTGAATGTTTGTCTGTGGTATGGAGTTTTTGGTTGTACTAGGAACTTTGAGAACTGTCGACATGTTTCGTCCGAAATCGTGTTCACCTTTTTTGTCAGGAATGAAAAGCTTTATATCAGCTATATTGCCTGACTGTTTGATGGTTGAACTGAAGACCTGTAATTCGACATATTGCTCTATGTATTCTTCATTATCAACTTTCTTCCAATAAACTTCAGCGTGTCGTATTGTCAGCACCGGACTTGGTTGTGACGTCTCGACAAAGGAAAAAAAAAATCATGGGAACCATCAGAATAGTGAATAATAATTCAGAGTTAAGTCACCAATGCTGCACCAAGCTCGGATTTTACATATGGTACATGAATGGCACGGTTACAGCTGATTATTTTGACTGAAGGGTGCAGACTTTGAGACTGACTGAAGGGTGCAGACTTTGAGACTGAGCAGAGGGTGCAGACTATGAGACTGAAGGGTGCTAAGCTATAAGCTGGTTTTCGGTGAAGAGCATGAAACCTCAGATTGTTTTAAGGGAATTGTAATCTTGCTTTGAGTGGAGATAAGTCAAATGTGAGTTTATCTTGAGTGAAGGAAAGTCAAGTATGAGATTATCTTGAGTGATGGGAACTAGAATATGAGCTCGTTTTGAATGACGGAAATGAGCTAAGCTGTAGCCACCTTTTCGAGTGAAGGCCAGTACAACTGTGAAATTATGTGAAGTGAATGTTACTAAAACATGAGATTGTTTAGAGTGAAGCGTGCTAAACTGTGAGATTTTTTTCTGAGAAGTATAATAAATTATGAGACTGTTTTCAGTGAAGGGAGATAACCATTGAGTTTGTGAGATAACAAAAGATTGTACGTGAATGTGAACTTATGTGCGCTTGTTTATGTCATACACATATGTGGCAGGGGATTTCCTTTTTCCATTTAATGGAAGTTATATAGGCTCCAAAGATGTGGATCTCTGTGAAAGATGTCAATGCTCATGAGTTTACTAAACCGTTTGCTGACTTTCTGAAACGTGCTGGCAAGGTAAATGTTCCAGAACTGGGCCGATGTTGTTGAACTTGTCCGCTTCAGTGAGTCGTGCCCGTACAATGAGGTCGGGTTCTACGTCATCGATATTTGTACACTCGTGCACAGTGTGAAGGTGCAGCTCTGACCAAACTCGTCAGCGACAATCAAAGAAATGGGACCACACGAAATCACCACCGCACAGGATCCAGGTCAGTGGCCCGCAAGATTCTTCAGGCCTGTGATGCTCTCAAGATTTTGAAGCAGGATGTTCGCAATGGTGGCCGGAGACTGACTTCTCAAGGTCGTCGTGACTTGGGCAAAATTGCCAACCAAATGAATGGGCAGTGGCAAGAAAGCTCAGAAATAAACAATAAACTGTCATCTTAATTTTTTTTTAAAAATGATAGACCCAGTCAAACTTTTTGCATTCAAACTTCATGAAACTGGCCTGGTGGACCAAAACTGCGATATAAAGTCATCTGTAAGTCATCCATCATAGATTTCTTTCTCATTAGACATACCGATAAACTAGAGAAGATGATAACAAGGCCATGCGACCACAGTAAGCGTACAACATTGCTTGAGAAGGATGAAGAAGAATTTATTCTGGGTGAAATGTATATCTCTGCCTGGCCAGTTCGTCGTGACTCTCAGTTCTCGAGGACGAAATGGAAACTACAAGAACTGTTCACGAACAAAACCAGCTAAAGACGGCATTAGCTGTTATGCTTGAATAACGGCAGTTAACTAGTGTACATTGCTACTGATACTGTTGATTAGTCTTTCTTCTTGTGGAGTACAATTTTTCATTATAGAAATTACTTCTTGTTGTTGGTACTAAAAGATAGCCAAATTTCCTCTGTTATACACTAAGAAAATTCAACAAGAATCCCAGGCACACAACTCCACAGAAGAATATTGATACAACAACTTAACTGAACTTGGCAGTCTCCCGACAAAAATAAAACTTATTAAACAGTGAAGGTTTCAACAAAGCCAGTGGTGTAGTTTTGCATCAGACAACACAAGTTTATTAATGGATAGAATGAAGGGTGAAATTGTCAGGATGAATAAACATCATTGCCACAAGGCAGAAAACATAGAACACAATGGCAGAAAAAAAACTTCCCGGTGAGAGAACAACTTCGCCATATGAAAACAGAGCCGTGTTTAAAAATTAAGAAAATTTACATACTTACAATTTACAATGAATACAACCTCACTTCCAACTTCCCTAAAAAAATAAAAAAAAACTGAACTAATTCAAAACACTGACTAACTCATAACTATCAACTTGGCTCTGATCTAACCCATGCTCTGGCTATCTCTACCACCTCTCGCTATGCTTTTTATTAGTTTTTTTCATCTCAGCTACAGGCCCCAACTATCCTATGATTCTCACTTTCTCCCGCGCTATCAACAGTCGCATGAATTCTACTACTCATTTTAACCTTATTCTATATTTCAGTACAAAAACTCGTAGAGCACTAAGTTTCTCTAGTAAACTAAGTTACATAAAACTTCTAAATTATTTATCACGAGCTTTTTTTCTAAATTCATGTGAGCTGTAAACAGGACAATCAGGGGGAAGTACTGCAGGTATTCGTACTTTACCTGGTTATGACCCTTAAACTAATAGCTATTCTGCCATAATATTCTCCCCTCCCAAAAGAAGAACCTTCTCAAAGAACTTTCTACTATAACTCAATCCATATAATAATACAACTCCAAGATAATACTCAACTCCATCCAGAGCACACGCATCAGCTTTAGTCAACTCTGCACTCGAGCTTGCTCTGACTCCACCAGTCAAACTCCTCTTCCTGTGACATGCGGCTACACACAGCACATATCAAATTCATATGTAATCATCTATTCCTATCATATGCGACTACACGCTACACATATGTAGAATAGACAAAACTCAGGTACAATATATAATCCTCTATTCATGTCACATGCGACTACACGCTACAAGTATGCAGAATAGGCAAAACTTGAGTACAAGGCTAATCCGCCTTTCATTTATCACTCGAAGGGATTGGGCCACGTATCAAATGTAGTCGCAGAAAAAACGCAATATGTAGGTCTACACAAGACCATTCGGGGGAGGGGGGGGAGTACTACAGGTATTCATACTTTACCTGGTTATGACCCTTACACTAATGGCTATTCCGCCATAGGCATTAAAACTGAAAACTTAACAGAAACGAGACGCAAAACACAAAAGAATCTAGATCGTGAAAACATGAATGTAGCTTGCTGGCCGATTTTGCCAACAAAATACAACTTTCAGAATACATGCTCCAGGAGTAGTCAAAGTTTGCAGACCTAGGCGCTCAGATCTGACCTTAGGGTCTAGATCTGAGCAGAAGTTGTGGGTGCTCGCAGTGAAAATCTTGAAAACAAAAAAAAAAAACAAAAAAGAACTGTGGACTTTAACATGGTTCCAGGTTTAGCGTGATCCGACTGAGACCTTGCCTAATAACCAGGAAAACCGTCCAAAAACCTGAGCTCTAAACTTTTGCACAGGAGCTACAGAATACAACCCAACTTATTCAAGAAGCAGAACTGCAGATGTAACCAGTGAAGAAGAAGAAGAACAACAACAACAACAACAACTTGAACGTTGTATGAGAAGATAAAGGCTTTAAAATATTTATAAAAAATGTGGACTGAGAGATGCTTATCTACAAAATTATCCTCGACCAGCTTCCATAAAACAACTGATATCGGTCTGTTTCGTTACTCTATTCTGATGCGAGAACCAGCCAGTGGTTTTTATTATTTATACCAGACTAACCCGCGTTCCAGAAATCAAACCAGACCAAAGCTTTTCCCGTCACTTGTTCGGGTGGTATCTGCTGATTAATAAAAGTACTTGGAGGAATTAGAGCAGTGATTACCAGAAGTTGCGCAGCGGTTTTCAGGTTTCTTGGGCAGAGTCAGTAGGTGTGCCGTGGTAGTTCCAAAGTACTTGTGGTTACTTTATTTACTCTTTCGCGCTACTAGAGCACCACTAAGGTTGCTATATCTTGCACGCCTATGCCAGTCAATATTTAAGCAAGGTCCGATAAAATAAAAGTAGCATATTTTTAACCCAAGCCATATTTTACATTTACTATCTTATCTTATATTTTATATCCTTCCCGTGCCGTTAAACGTCACATAGGGCTCGCAAAGTAGTTCGCCAATTTTTCCTGTCTTCGGCGAGTCTTTCAACCTCATCAAAGGATTTTATGCCTGTTAATTTGGCCTCTCTTAATAATGTCCTCTTCAGAGTTTCACGCGGTCTGCTTCTTTTTCTTCGGCCTGTTGTGTTCCACTTGATAGCTTGTTTTGGGATTCTCTGATCATTTATTCTCATCAAGTGACCAACATATGCCCATCTCCTTTTCCTGATCACCCATGAGACTGGTTGTTGTTCAGTCATATGTCTTATCTCTGCATTGTTCTTGAATTCGTTCCACTTGATGCCGAATATTTTCCTTAGGCATTTGTTTTCAAAAGAGTCTAATTTACTATATATTTCTACATTTACTATATATTTACTATATCTACATTTACTATATAGTTACATACATATATCTACATTTACTATACAGAGTCTAAAAAGGACGTTGTTACGAGATCCCGGTTTAGTAGGAATAACATCCATTGATGGGACTGAAAAGTTCACCGAAAACAGGAAATCTTGGCAAGCTACCATACGAGCCCTATGTGACGTTTAACGGCACGGGAAGGATATAAGATGTAAGAAGATATAGAGTAACTTCGCTCCAGTTAATGTTTACCAAAATTTCTCATCAAAATTTATTCTGGCAGAACAAGGGAATTAATTCAGGAGTGAAAGATTTAAATAATCACTTTCCGAGCGCTGCGTAAGAGACTTATACCTCAAGATTATCGTTCATTTAAGTGTGGGCCGTGACTTCATGAAGTTTGACAACCGCTGACCTTAGTGAAAGACAGGGGAGGAAATGCTGAAAAAAGGGATCAAATCTTTTTATCTTTATTAAAATCAGCGATGATCATTCACATAAAGTAAGCCTGCGATTCTGAACATTTTCAGCTGGTGGGAAACCTAAAATAAGATTGTTCCATATCCCGTGGAATCCCCGCTTATAATTTTTTATGACCTGAGACAAACGCCGAAAGAAATCACCATGGAAACCAGTGAATGTGCATTGTTGGCTATATTTGTAAACGTGTAATATCTAAAAGCAAACGTTTTAGTAATGTTTAATACAGAAGAAGAAGAAAAAATCAGGATAGTGTAATCCAGTAACGGTTTTGGAAATACTGTATGGGCTTCGTCAGCTGCAGTAAATTCTTTTATTTATTTATTTTAATTTCACAATTTCTCGCTGATTGTCAGGTCGTGTTCTGATAAAAATAAGGTTCACAACAGTATTTGTTGATCTGTTTGGTTACTAATATTCTGCTAAAAGTTTGGTTCATTGTGGTATTTGGTGAACTGTTTGGTTACTAATGTTCTGTTAAAAGTTTGGTTCATAGTGGTATTTGCTGAACTGTTTGGTTACTAATGCTCTGCTAAAATATTTGGTTCATAGTGGTGTTTGCTAATCTGTCTGCTAAAATATTTAGTTATTAATGGATTTTTTTTCCAAAATATTTGGTTCATAATGGATTTTTCCTAAACTCTTTGGTTACTAATGTTCTACTAAAATATTTGGTTAGTAATGGATTTTTAGTAAACTGGTTACTAATGCTCTGGTAAAATACTTGGTTCATAGTGGATTTTTGCTGAAGTATTTGGTTACTAATGTTCTGCTAAAATATTTGGTTCATAGCGGTATTTGCTGAACTGTTTGGTTAACTCTTTCACTCTTGAATTAATTTTATAACTGCGCCAGAAGAAATTTTGATGACAAATTTTGTCAAATCAGCTTGTGAGGAAGTTATTTTATAATTTAAAATATGGGTCGGGGTAGAAATGTGCTTTTTATCCCCATTTCCTTTGGACCTTGCTTAAACATCGCTCTGAGAATTGATTGGCATATGCGTGTAAGATCTACCAATGCTGTCAGTGTGTTCTGAAGCAAAATAGTTAATAATGGTGTTTGCTAAACTGTGTGGTTACTAATGATGTTTTGTTAAAATGTTTTGTTCCTAATGGAGCTGTTCGATTCCTACAGGTGCTCTGCTAAACTGTCTAGTTTCTAATAATGTTCTAATAGAATATTTGGTTTCCAAATGGCAAAACCAAAAACAATACAAGCATTAATATTAAAGATGTCACATTATCGTTGATAACACTGTATTTTTCTTCATATCATGCAGCAGTTAGGCTTTTCAATACAAACGTAAAGACTGTCCTGCTGTATGGTTCGGAGACATGGGTTATAACCAACACAGTACAACAGAGGATACAAACATTCATGAACTACTGCTTGAGGAGGATTTTAAACATTAAATGGCAGGACAAGATCAGGAACAAGGAGGTCTGGGAAAGGGCAGGACAAGAACCTATGAACCTACAAATCATGCCTAGGAAATGGAGATGGACTAGCCACACACTGAGGAACTCAACACCAACGTAGCAAGACAGGCACTGATATGGAATCATCAAGGAAATAGAAAACGAGGAAGACCTAGACTTACTTGGAGAAGAAAAATTATGACAGCGCTCAGAGACAAGGGATGCACATGGAAGGAAGCAGAGAGAATAATTCCAAGAACAGGGATGACTGGAGAGCCTTTATCCGTGGCCTATACTCTCAAATGAGTAAAAGGCGATGATGATGATGATGACATGAGTCAGGTTCGAGCCAATCTGACAATTCGATCTGAATTAGAATAGAAAGATGAGGCGCAGTGACTCGGATTCGACTTGAGATTTCTAACCAACCAGCGCGATGTACAACAAAGAAATATTAGCCAGATAGCAAAGACAGCTCTTGTTTTAATTATAATTTACCT
Source organism: Achatina immaculata (assembly GCA_009760885.1). Taxonomy (NCBI): domain Eukaryota; kingdom Metazoa; phylum Mollusca; class Gastropoda; order Stylommatophora; family Achatinidae; genus Lissachatina; species Lissachatina immaculata. Next base: position 44,740,097 of record CM019720.1, read on the forward strand.
GAGTACTGTTTAATCTCTGTTCCAGACAAAATCATTTGATATATTTTTTTTCTTTCAGCAGCTTCCTGAGCCATTGAGATTTATTGCTGCAGGCAAGACACGTCTCCATTCCTCTCTGTGTTGATCTTTCCTTGCCAATTGTCGATTTCAAGTGAGCGTTTATAGTCTGGACATCGTCTAGGTCTACTTCTTGGTCTATCCCCTGCTGTACGGGCCATCTCTCTTTGTCTATCCTCCATTCTCTTTAAATGCCCGAGCCACAGTTTTTCATAATGGCTGTTACAAAGGGAGAGTTGATCCGCAGATTTCTTTGTTACTTCTTATATTCCATCGTTGTGTTATATGGTCTCTTACCGGTCCATAAATTCTTCTCAGGATTCTGTTCTCAAATGTTTGTATTTCGTTTTCATCTTGTTTAACTGGACTCGAGTCTGGCTTTAATGGGAGCTCGATGAAGAGTTGCGACCTCGACTCCACTTGCAATTTGAACGTAATGACCTGCCAAGTTCCACAAGGGACATGCAAATGAATGAATGAATGACCTGCGACTTGAGACGCCCCATGAACGACTTAAATGCGATATAAGTAACTACTACACACCAGTCAGTCAGTCATTTGCAAGTCCCTTGTGGAACTTTGCTTCCCTAACAGCTCTCCTGTAGGCCTCTCGGTTGTAAGCAAGATGGCCTGCTGCTGATGCATCCATTTGCAGATTATCAACGATGTCTTGCAGCCATCTTCGCCTTTGTCTTCCTCTTTTTTTCCAATTATGTACCCTTCCAAGACGGTCTTCTCCAGATTACAGTAAAGTTTAATGTACTACACACCACAGAAAACAAAAACCCTTTATTTCTGTCTTCCTCAGGTTGTCCGCATGCTCATCGTGGTGGTCGTCCTATTCGCCGTCTGCTGGGGCCCTATACTGATCAACAACCTACTGGTCGCCTTGAACGTCCTGGACAAGCTACACATCGGCCACCTTAAACCTCTGAGACAGGCTCTGTTCATCCTGTCCTACCTCAACTCCAGCCTAAACCCCCTGGTCTACGGCTTCATGTCGCGCCATTTCCGGCACGGCTTCCGAGACGCCATCTGTGTCTGCTTCTCCGGTACCGCTCGCAGGGGCGGAGACAACAGGCTCAACAGGGGAAGAAGGAACAATAACATGAACTGTCACTACGTTTCCGAAGGTGGCACTTCCACAATAAATACTGGAACCATCCGGTTAAGCCCGGTTACGGAGCAGGTACGGGTTGTAGTTGAAAACGAAAGTGAGCAATCGCCAATGGTTTGTAAGAAATCGAGCAGAAAAATCTGGGCTAGAACCGACAGGGTAACACTGGGACTGCATGACACTTAAAATCACGTGACTCTAAGCAGGTTATTTATAACATTACAAGGTGGATCTTTATATAATGTTATTGGCTCTGCATTTAAAGTAAAATGCAGCTCTTTCCAGCCAAGTTATGATAACATCCTTTAAAAACGAACATCAGTTAGGGCGAGGAGTTGACCACGGTACTTTTCTCTAACTCTTGGATGAGAGATTCCAGAGTGAAATAACGCCAACAGACTATTCCTGAGAGCACCACTGGGGGAGCACCTGGACATGATGAAGGCCAGCCCTTCTCTGAGCCTCCAAATAACTGCACTTTCTCTCAGGCACAGTCAGCTAGGCTTCCAAACGCATGAATTATGCTTATACTTCTAGGAGCATCTCACTGGTCTTCGTGAAATCCCATACGTTTTATGACTGATAGTGTAGGTTTTATGGGTAATCTCGTAAGTTTTGTGTTGGTATCTCCTTAGGTTTTTGTTGGTGACCGATCTCGTTATATTTTGCATGGTTTATTTTGTTAGATTTTGCAGGTTATTTCGTTAGATTCCTCTTTGTTATTTCATTAGATCTTGTGGTCAGTATTATCTCGTTAGGTCCTGTGGTCAGTATTATCTCCTTAGGTACTGTGGTCAGTATTATCGCCTTAGGTCCTGTGGTCAGTATTATCTCGTTAGAATCTGTGGTCAGTATTATCTCGTTGGGTCCTGTGGTCAGTATTATCTCGTTGGGTCCTGTGGTCAGTATTATCTCGTTAGGTCCTGTGGTCAGTATTATCTCGTTAGGTCCTGTGGTCAGTATTATCTCGTTAGGTCCTGTGGTCAGTATTATCTCGTTAGGTCCTGTGGTCAGTATTATCTCATTAGATTCTGTGCATGATCTCATTAGATCTTGCAGGTTATCTCACTAGACTGTGTGCACAACCTCGTTATCTTAAGGACAATCTAACACGTCTTGTAATACTATATAACTTGCAGGGCTGATCTTGCAGACCTCAAACCATCATTTTCAAGTTACGAAAACAAAAACCCGGTTGCTTTGTTTCTAACAAATGCTAATATTTTCATTTGTAAAATTTTACAATCACCGAGTTTTTTCAAATCATAAAAATTGGCTGCCATGACAGATTATGGAGTGCCTTTCAAACATGACCACTGGCTAATAACATGTTAAAAATGTAGTTGTTAAAATATAACATGCGCTGCTTTCTTATGTGCCATCTGCTTGCATAACATGCATTACCAGAATGTGACATGCTACTTTGAACATGCATCTATTTGAGTATCGAGATATAATTAAAATGTGACAAGGCTTTGTCTCAGCAAAACAGACATTTTAAAAATGTGACCAGTGCTACTTTTTTGATGTGGCAAATATTTTACTGACAGTTACTTTTAAAATGTCACAATCATAAGTACTACTTTCTGATACTCATCCGCCTATAGTAACAGACATAACTGAGATATGATAAGTACTGCTTTCTGATGCTCATATATCTGAGTAATAAACATAATTAAAATGTGATATGTGCTACTTTTTAATGCTCACATGAGTAATAACATAATTAAAATGTGACATGTGTCACCTATGTATAGAGTCTCAGTGACAGACATAGTTAAAATGTGACACTTGTCACCTAAGTATGGAGTCTCAGTGACAGACATAGTTAAAATGTGACATGTGTCACCTACGTATAGACTCTCAGTGACAGACATAGTTAAAATGTGACACATGTCACCTAAGTATGGAGCCTCAGTGACAGACATAGTTAAAATGTGACACGTGTCACCTAATTATGGAGTCTCAGTGACAGACATAGTTAAAATGTGACATGTGTCACCTAAGTATGGAGTCTCAGTGACAGACATAGTTAAAATGTGACACATGTTATCTAAGTATGGAGTCTCAGTGACAGACATACATTCACTGCTTTTTTTTTTCCATATCCTTCAATAGCAGGGGTAAAACATTTAAAAACAAGGGGTGTGGTAGAAGGGGATAGAAGAAAACTAATGTTAGCTGTTGTTTCTATGACATAACATTCCTTATAACAAGTGGTAACATAACGGCTCTCCGACTCATTCATTTCACATATGTCAGCATTGTATGTTGAGTATATGTGTGTAATCAAGAACCAGTTCTCTCTAGAACTGGGGTGTCCAACTTCAGTGGCCTGAAGGGCCACAACTATATACAGAAATCAAATGGCTGGCCAGATCTAAATCAACTAATTTTTGTTGCCAATTTACATTAATAATAAGAAAAAGTGACAGTTATGGGGCAAAGATGAACTGGTTGCTTTTAATTAGCTTTTCAAGTCTTTATAAATGTTTTTCACATGTCTTCTGTAACATGCTTTTATTCATTTTAATCAGATAAATTACATTTTTTATTACAAACTTTCAGGCCGCCGAGGTATATATGAGTGGCAAAGTGGTTAGTGCACTAGTCTCTCAAGGCGAAGGTTTGGGGTGGGGTGAGCTTGAATCTGGCCAGAGGCGACCCAGTCACCCAGCTGTAAAAATGGGTATCCGACTTCTTCTAGAGCTGGAGAAGGAAAGACGGCTAGGCGTGATGTTGACTGCATCACCCTCTATTGTGCTGACAGACCAAGGAAAATATCTGCACTAATATCTTATGCCTATGTGCCTGTAAGGCATGACAGGGTTACCTTTACCTTTGGGTTATCTTTACCCTCTGGTACCTTTAGCTTACCTTGCAGGCCAACAGTTGGACAATCCTGCTCTAGAAAATCTGATATCTGTTGTAAAGCAAAAAAACGTAAATAACCGAATCTTGAGCATCTTTTATTTTCCTTTGCATTAAAGTTTGCCAGTTTTAATATGCTGACTTCAGAGTTATTATAAACTATTAAAATTATTCTAAATAAGCATAAACTATGAGAAAAAAAAAAACTTCCAAGTCCTCACAATTCAAATCCGTCTATAATCTGAAACTGGACAACTACTGTCAAATTCATCACTGCAGAAATTTGACGTCAAAAAGCTCAGAGCTTGCAGTTACAAAGAGATCTGCTACAAAAATGCCACCACCATAAACAACTGCATCCATGACTGAGTTACCATTTACACGTGCAAAAGATGAAAACACACTAGTTTAATACACAACCAAATAAATGAAATTATGTTATTAACATATTCACTGGCATTGGTAAGCTATCGTTTACTATTATAATTATAATGTTGCATATTTTGTGGTATGATCCTTATTTTGTGTTGATATGTCTGTTTGCTTCTTGTCACCACATGACATTTAGTGATATAGGGACCTATTTTTAGCTCTCTGTCAAGTAATCTCACATATGCAGAATCAGGAAGCAAAAACGTATTAAAAAAATTTCACCTACAAACTCTGGTGTCCAAGACTGGAAGAACGATCAGCAATACACACATACGTGTATGTGGTTGAAATAAACAGAAAAAAAAAAAATGTGCCAGCAATGACAAAGTCACTATCATAATTTTTTAAAACTCTTAAACCACCAAATTACACCCTCAACATAAACATTTTTTGTGAGCATCGATCAAGGTTGCCATGTTTTGTTTTGTTTATTTTTAACCAGGAAATGACTCAATGTCTATTTTAAGCATTCACAACAGCGAAAACACATAACTGCCTTTGAATGTAAATACTACAGAAGAGTCCTTCAAACATCATGGACACAAAAAAGAGCAAATATACTCATACTACAAGAACTTAATATTGAAGAAGGTTGGCTAGTAATGAAGACTGAACAGAGAAAAATTAAATATTTTGGACATATTAAACGGCATGATAATTTAGAAAAGACCATCTTGAAAGGATACATAATGGGAAAAAGAGAAGAGGACCAAGGTGAAGATGGCTGCAAGACATCACTGCTGATCTGTGAATGGACGCATCAGCAGCAGGGCATCTTGCTTACAACTGAGAGGCCTACAGGAGAGCTGTTAGGGAGGCAAAGTTCCAGAAGGGGCAGGCAAATGACTGACTGACTGATGACAGCTTAAACTTATTAACTCTCACTTATGGCACAAAACAGCAGACTGTAGCTATTTTTATTATTTTGAAAAGATGTTTAGACAGCTTGTGGTAATCTAAGAGTTAAGTTCCTGCTTCTCACTGAAAGGGAAACTTTCTGAGGATTAAATTCTTGCCTCTAACTGAAAGGCAAAATTTTTTTTTCCTAAGAGTAATGTTCTTGCCTCTCACTGAAAGGGAAACTTTTTTTTTTCCTAAGAGTTATGTTCTTGCCTCTCACTGAAAGGGAAACTTTTTTTTTTCCTAAGAGTTATGTTCTTGCCTCTCACTGAAAGGGAAACTTTTTTTTTCCTAAGAGTTATGTTCGTGCCTCTCACTGAAAGGGAAACTTTTTTTTTCCTAAGAGTTATGTTCTTGCCTCTCACTGAAAGGGAAACTTTTTTTTTTCCTAAGAGTTATGTTGTTGCCTCTCACTGAAAGGGAAACTTTTTTTTCCTAAGAGTTATGTTGTTGCCTCTCACTGAAAGGGAAACTTTTTTTTTCCTAAGAGTTATGTTCTTGCCTCTCACTGAAAGGGAAACTTTTTTTTCCTAGGAGTTATGTTGTTGCCTCTCACTGAAAGGGAAACTTTTTTTTTCCTAAGAGTTATGTTCTTGCCTCTCACTGAAAGGGAAACTTTTTTTCTGAGGATTAAATTCTTGCCCCTCACTGAAAGGGAAACTTTTTTTTTCTAATAGTTAAGTTCTTGCCTCTCACTGAAAGGGAAACTTTTTTTTTCTAATAGTTAAGTTACTGCCCCTTTCTTTCTCTTGTTCTATCATGAGAGGCCCATTTTACACCATCAGCCTCTATCATAAGAAGCCCACTTTTTAACCATCAACCTCTATCATGAGAGGCCCATTTTACACCATCAACCTCTATCATGAGAGGCCCATTTTACACCATCATCCTCTATCATGAGAGGCCACTTTACACCATCAACCTCAATCATGAGAGGCCCACTTTACACCATCATCCTCTATCATGAGAGGCCACTTTACACCATCAACTTCTGTCATGACTGGGATAGAGCAACAATAAAAAAAATCCTAGAATGACTATCTAGATGTATTGTACTCCTCTGCGGTGTCCAACATGTTACAAAAATCTCAAAGATGAAAGATATACAAGTAAATATGGATACAAATCAGATCCTTCCATATGTAACTACCTTTTAGAACAGTGTTTCCCAACAGGGGACATATGACTCACAGGGAGACAATCTGAATATTTGGGGGAGGGGGGCCAATATATTTATATTTTTTTAGAACTTGATTATTTTGCTCTGTGTGTGTGTGTGTGTGGGGGGGGGGGGGGGGGGGAGGAGAGAGAGAGAGAAGAAGGCATCAAAATCTTTGAGGTAGGGCATGATCAAAAAAAAAAAAAAAAAGGTTTGGAAACACTGTTTTAGAAGATCTAGTATCCAAACCCATACATATATTGTTAGTATTACTTTGCTGTACATTTCTGCTGTAATATACAAGGTCCAACAATTAAGTAATGAGACCAATTACATGAAAAATAAAATAAACAACAGTTGAAGATATAACCTGTATTTTATTCAAAGTAAGCCCCTTGATACAGTGAGTGGCACGATCTAACAAACACTAAAACGACCTCTGCAGTTCTTCTGTTGGTATGGGCCTTAAACTCAATGTTATAGCCCTTCGGATGTCATCAGTATCGTCAAAGAAGCATCCTGTCAATGGTAACTTTACTTTTTCTTCATGCGCCTTTTGGCTGGGTACCTCTGACCTCTGCACCTTTCCTTGCTAGGGCAGACTCTGGTGGTCTTGCTCGGGCTGCTATGAAGACAGTGGTGTAGGCTGACCTGGCCAAAACTTTGCTTTCCAGCCTCTTGTGGCTGTACTTAAGCCCCTTCTCCACGTCAGATCCAGCATGAAAGCCCCACTTTGCACTATCAACCTCTATCATGAGAGGCCCACTTTACACCATCAATCTCTATCATGAGAGGCCCATTTTACACCATCAACCTCTATCATGAGAGGACCACTTTATACCATCAACCTCTATCATGAGAGGACCACTTTACACCATTAACCTCTATCATGAGAGGCCCACTTTACATCATTAACCTCTATCATGAGAGGCCACTTTACACCATCAACCTCTATCATGAAAGCCCCACTTTGCACCATCAACCTCTATCATGAGAGGTTCACTTTACACCATCAACTTCTATCATGAGAGGCCCACTTTTTAACCATCAACTTCTATCATGAGAGGCCCACTTTACACCATCAACCTCCATCATGAAAGCCCCACTTTGCACTATCAACCTCTATCATGAGAGGCCCACTTTACACCATCAATCTCTATCATGAGAGGCCAATTTACACCACCAACCTCTATCATGAGAGCCCCACTTTACACCATCAATCTCTATCATGAGAGGCCCACTTTATACCATCAACCTCTATCACGAGAGGCCCACTACACCATCAACCTCTATCATGAGAGGCCCACTTTACACGATCAACCTCTATCATGAGAGGCCCACTTTACACCATCAACCTCTATCATGAGAGGCCCACTTTACACCATCAACCTCAATCATGACAGGCCCACTTTACACCATCTACCTCAATCATGAGAAGCCCACTTTACACCATCATCCTCTATCACGAGAGGCCCACTTTACACCATCAACCTCAATCATGAGAGGCCCACTTTACACCATCATCCTCTATCATGAGAGGCCACTTTACACCATCAACTTCTGTCATGACTGGGATAGAGCAACAATAAAAAAAATCCTAGAATGACTATCTAGATGTATTGTACTCCTCTGCGGTGTCCAACATGTTACAAAAATCTCAAAGATGAAAGATATACAAGTAAATATGGATACAAATCAGATCCTTCCATATGTAACTACCTTTTAGAACAGTGTTTCCCAACATGGGACATATGACTCACAGGGAGACAATCTGAATATTTGGGAGAGGGGGGCCAATATATTTATATTTTTTTAGAACTTAATTGATTATTTTGCTCTGTGTGTGTGTGGGGGGGGGGGGGAGGGAGAGAGAAGAAGGCATCAAAATCTTTGAGGTAGGGCATGATCCAAAAAAAAAAAAAGGTTTGGAAACACTGTTTTAGAAGATCTAGTATCCAGACCCATACATATATTGTTAGTATTACTTTGCTGTACATTTCTGCTGTAATATACAAGGTACAACAATTAAGTAATGAGACCAATTACATGAAAAATAAAATAAACAACAGTTGAAGATATAACCTGTATTTTATTCAAAGTAAGCCCCTTGATACAGTGAGTGGCACGATCTAACAAACACTAAAACGACCTCTGCAGTTCTTCTGTTGGTATGGCCCTTAGTTATAGCCCTTCGGATGTCATCAGTATCGTCAAAGAAGCATTCTGTCAATGGTAACTTTACTTTTTCTTCATGCGCCTTTTGGCTGGGTACCTCCGACCTCAGCACCTTTCCTTGCTAGGGCAGACTCTGGTGGTCTTGCTCGGGCTGCCATGAAGACAGTGGTGTAGGTTGACCTGGCCAAAACTTTGCTTTCCAGCCTCTTGTGGCTGTACTTAAGCCCCTTCTCCACGTCAGATCCAGCATGCAACGCTGGCTGGCCAGATGGCTTTGAGACAGTTCCACAGAGACACTCTGACTTTGGGATGAGGAATCTGATGAGTAACTCAACAATATCCATTCCCTGGCAGCTATAGTCTGCTGACTCTGTTTTGTTTACATCATTATGATAGCCATTGCTGTATTACCTATGACCTATTACCATAGGGCTGTCACGTCCCGGATTCATTGGTTTTACATCAGATTTTCCTCATCCCTGCCAGCGATCTCCATGTCCCCATCCTTCCAACAACCTGACATTACATTTTGCAAAAATAACAGTTACAATTAGTGTTGATTGCTACAGGTTTCTGGGGTACAGAAGTAGGTAAGAGTTTTTAAGCAAACAGATCTATGTTCCCTGCCTCACAAAGACTATTTTTAAGCAAATAGATCTCTGTTCCCTGCCTCACAAAGACTATGTTAAGATAAGTGTGTTCTTAACACAGCTGTTCCCAAGGGAATGGTAACTTTAATTTTGGGAACAGAAAATAATCGCAGAGAGACAAATCTGGGGAATAGGGTGGATGGTTGAGAACACACACTTGTTTTTGGGCCAAAAATTCCTGTGCAACTACTGCCCGGTGAGCTAGTGCACTATCATGAAGGAAAAAAACTGCCAGGTGTTGAATACTCAGGTCAGACTTAGAGAATCCTTTTCAATAGGCGTTTCAAAATACTTAAAAAAACTTTGGCAGTGACAGTCTGTCCCTCTGGAATAAATTCTTTGTGAATAACTGCTTTGCTGTCGTAGAAGCACACCAACATTGTCTTCACTTTCAATTTTTGAAGATGAATTTTTTGGCTATTGGTAATAATGATGACTTCCACTAAGCACTTTGGCATTTAGTTGTGGGATCATAGCGGAAAATCTATGTTTCATCCTCTGCAACAATCAAATTTAAGAAATGTTTATTTCTGTAACACGTTTTGATGATGTCTTTTGCATACTCAACACGCTGATGTTTTTGGTCATCAGACAACGAATGTGGTACAAACCGGCAAGCAACTTTTTTCTTGCCCAAATCTTCCACTAAAATGTTACGAATGGTTTCTCAGTTAACAACAAATTCATCTGCCATCATCCTCACAGTCAAACAACGATCTTCTTGTATCCATTCTCTGACTTTTACAATGAGTTCCTCATTACGAACAGAAATTGGGTGCCCATGTTTTGTTGCAATTGTAATCATTTCCACACCACTTTTGAATTGTGAATACCACTTGAATATCTGAGCACGAGATAAACAATTATCCCCATAAACTTGCTGCATCAATTCAACTGTCTCAATGGCACTTTTTTCCCTGAGTTTTAAACAGAATTTAATGTTAGCTTTTTGCTCCATGCTGATTATGTAACAATGCACCTCTGCCTAGGTCAACAAAGTGGTGGCTTGTTTGTCGGCTTATCGGGCGGTGATGAAAATTTGTCAGACCACAGATGACAGTTGCCTCTTTGGCTTCCATGCTTTGTTTCACAGATGGCATTTTTGTTTTGGCAATAATAAAATCAGTCTCATTACTTAATTGTCAGACCTTGGACATTTACATTTACAAATCTGCGGGGACAATAACCCAAATAAAGGTGCATTCTGGTGCAGTGACAAAACAAAAATGTATTATATTCTTTATCAAGAGTAAGAAGTAAAAATCTATGAAAACCTGAGCCCGAAATCATATCTCAATATACAAAATACGCTCTTAATATGCTGCCATCATTCAGGTGTGACTAGGGAAAAATCACAAGTTTTACAGCGGGTCCCATGCCACTGCTCACAAAAGGAATTTGGTGTTAGTGCCCATACTTTCCTAGATCTCTGAGCAGTCTAAAGGGGTGATGGATGAAATATTCTAATAGCATCTGTTGGAAAATAGCAACAAAGATCCCCAGAGGTAAAAGCCAGCAATAAAGACTACGCAGCTATGGCTGCTGAAACAAAGACATCAATTACTTGAAGGAAATCAGCATACCAGGTATGAAAGCTATTCAAGATGACATGTGACAGCTAAGTAATGTTTCAAAGAGAACAATTAAGCAATTAAGGAAGAGATGATACACAGATCAGTATAAAGTACTGATGCATGCAGCACTAGAAACTTTTTCCTGCAAAGCTGACAACTACACCTCAACAAGTTCCTTCTAGAATGATAAACATCTGAAATCTAGTGATGACACAACTTTGATACTGAGACAAGAATCAGAATTTTCAAATGAATGCCTTTTGCCTTAGATAAACCAGAAAATTGGGATACATCAAGAAGCATGACAATTTTAATGAAAATCATACATTCCAAGACCATCTTGGAACGGTACATAATGGGAAAAAGAAAGAGAGAAAGACCAAGGTGAAGATGGCTACAAGACATCACTGATAATCCTGCAAATGGATGCATCAGCAGCAGGGCATCTTGCTTACAACCGAGAGGCCTACAGGAGAGCTATTAGGAAGGCAAAGTTCCGCAAGGGACACACAAATGACTGACATACATTCCAGAGGGGAAGGGCAAAGACACACTACTCAAGCTGACTAACAGTCATTGACCCAAATCTGATGCTTGTATTATAGTTGATGAACTATAACTGACCAAGACCCTATTCTTCTCCCAGTGGTGCCCCCTTGAAACAGACAGCAGTCTGGCAAAAAGTGAACGAGGACTGCAGTGGGAAGATGAACCTGGTTCTTAAAGTGCACAAAGCCAAAGTCAGATGTTCTAGGCCTAAAGGCACGTAAATGTGACACAATGCAACAAACACCTTTTTCTGAGGGCAAATGATGGAGAAAGAAAGAATTATTCTCAAGTGGTCATGCTGAGTTTAAAAAGAAAAAAAAAACAAGATAAGAAAGAGTTTTCCCACTGTGCCAAAAGGGCGAAAAGTATATAATTCAGGAAATTCATTTCTTAATAATCTATTTTTTTAATGATTAATGTACTGTTTACATGATTAAATACATCACTGAAAAACCATTTTTGATGATTAATACACTGCTTACATTACTGCATTCATTAGTGAATATAATCATCTTTTTTATTATTAGTATGATGTTTACATTATTTCATTCATTACTGAATAACCAGGAAACAGCAAATCTCAAATGACAATAGAAAGTGGTTACATTTACATGACTTACAAAGTCAGAAAAAAAATTTTAATTCAGTTTGAAAACACATCACTTATGTAAATGTAGCAGCAACTTTTTTTTTTTTTTGCAAATGTTAATTTAATCAGTAGACCGCCACCAGCCAAATCATCATCATCATCATGTGTGTTCTCCCCCATAGAAAGCAGGCTGAAATGATTCTCCAGACTATACTGTCCTTCAGTCCCACAGTGCACCCAGCCAACCTCACTTCCACCCACTGAGTGCCTGCCCTGACTGGCCAAAACTATGACCAGGTATCTGAAAGAAGCACTCTTCATTCTGTTATACACTGGCATTTAAATTCACAAAACTTTTCTCTTCTGTCTGCATACATCCCTCATTTTAACCTTCATCACACACTAAACATACAGTATAAAATTCTGGGGTTTTTGGTCCATACATAAACATAAACCTATCCTGATCAAAAGATTATAGCAATATAGCCACTGAATGACATTACATTATATAAGCATTATATGCATTATATGTATATATATATATATATATATATATACCATCTTTCCACTATACTAAAATGAAAGTTCTGCTCAAGTTTAGAATCCACGTTAATTACCTTCAGCCCTAAATTAATCTCTACATCAGATAGAACTCCTCAATCCACAATGTACAGTTCATACGCCTTACAGGACCCCGTGGACCTCAAGCCTGCGTGGTGTTGTAGCTTCCGCAGTTCTTGCACTTCAAGCCCTCTGTGTTGAACTGCTGGTCACATACCTACCCAAAAGAATTTCAAACTTCATCAAAAACTTTAGAATTCATTTCACACAGCAGTTAAGACTGGTGATGTTCTCTTGTGATTGTTAACCATTTCTATTTGTTTCATTGCATGTCGTGTTAGCACTGTGCTTTTTTTTTACATTTTTTTTTTAAAGGTGTGATCTACAAATAATTAGTTTCACTGCAGAGTTCTGCTTTTTTAACTCTAGGTGATCAGAGTTCTGCTTTTTTAACTCTAGGTGATCAGAGTTCTGCTTTTTTAACTCTAGGTGATCTCTCTTGACTTTTGTTAAGTTCTCTGGTCTTGTTTATGGGACAAAATTTTAAGAACTCTTGTGCTGGAACCTGGGTTATTCTTAAGAGCTGTCACACAGGTTTCCTGTTGCGTTGTGTGCATTTGTCTATTTTCCTGTTGCGTTGTGTGCATTTGTCTATTTTCCTGTTGCGTTGTGGGCATTTGTCTATTTTCCTGTTGCATTGTGCGCATGTGTCTATTTTCCTGTTGCATTGTGCGCATTTGACTATTTTACTGTTGCGTTGTGTGCATTTGACTATTTTCCTGTTGCGTTGTGTGCATTTGTCTATTTTCCTGTTGCGTTGTGTGCATTTGTTTATTTTCCTGTTGCGTTGTGTGCATTTGTCTATTTTTCTGCTGCGTTATGTGCATTTGTCTATCTTCCTGTTGCGTTATGTGCATTTGTCTAGTTTCCTGTTGCATTATGTGTACATGTTTATTTTCCTGTTGCATTATGTGCATTTGTTTATTTTCCTGTTGCGTTATGTGCATTTGTCCATTTTTCTGTTGCATTACGTGTACATGTATATTTTCCTGTTGCATTATGTGCATTTGTTTATTTTCCTGTTGCATTATGTGCATTTGTTTATTTTCCTGTTGCATTATGTGCATTTGGTTATTTTCCTGTTGCGTTATGTGTATTTGTCTAGTTTCCTGTTGCATTATGTGTACATGTTTATCTTCCTGTTGCATTATGTGCATTTGTCTAGTTTCCTGTTGCATTATGTGTACATGTTTATTTTCCTGTTGCATTATGTGAATTTGTTTATTTTCCTGTTGTGTTATGTGCATTTGTCTATTTTTCTGTTGCATTACGTGTACATGTATATTTTCCTGTTGCATTATGTGCATTTGTTTATTTTCCTGTTGCATTATGTGCATTTGTTTATTTTCCTGTTGCATTATGTGTATTTGTTTATTTTCCTGTTGCGTTATGTGTATTTGTCTAGTTTCCTGTTGCATTATGTGTACATGTTTATTTTCCTGTTGCATTATGTGCATTTGTTTATTTTCCTGTTGCGTTATGTGCATTTGTCTATTTTTCTGTTGCATTACGTGAATTTGTTTATTTTCCTGTTGTGTTATGTGCATTTGTCTATTTTTCTGTTGCATTACGTGTACATGTATATTTTCCTGTTGCATTATGTGCATTTGTTTATTTTCCTGTTGCATTATGTGCATTTGTTTATTTCCCTGTTGCATTATGTGTATTTGTTTATTTTCCTGTTGCGTTATGTGTATTTGTCTAGTTTCCTGTTGCATTATGTGTACATGTTTATTTTCCTGTTGCATTATGTGCATTTGTTTATTTTCCTGTTGCGTTATGTGCATTTGTCTATTTTTCTGTTGCATTACGTGTACATGTATATTTTCCTGTTGCATTATGTGCATTTGTTTATTTTCCTGTTGCATTATGTGCATTTGTTTATTTTCCTGTTGCATTATGTGCATTTGTTTATTTTCCTGTTGTGTTATGAGTATTTTTATTTCCCTGTTGCATTGTGTGTACATGTTTATTTTCCCATTGAGTTATGAGTATTTTTATTTCCTTGTTGCATTATATGCTGTTTATTTTCCTGTTGCATTATGTGTATTTTTATTTTTTATGTTGTGTTACGTGTATTTACTTTCCTGTCGTGTTATGCACATTTGTTTATTTTCCAGTTGTGTTATGGACATTTGTTGTACATCTGTTGCTTTACATGTATTTTTATTTTCTTTCTTCTTCTTCGTTTGCTTCTATCACCAAGACCACCCTGTGATCCTACTGAATTTACTCCTGTGGTCCTCGACAGGTCCTGTGGTACCCCAAACCGCACAAGGACCACAAGAGGTGCAGAGTATTGCATTGCCTGAGCCTGTATTCTCGGTAGGTCTCAGAAGCAGGAATGCGCGACACTGTGGTTTTTGTTGCACCAGTTTAATCTACAGTTGGAGTTTCTCACTGGAAAACCTTGACATGTTTTGGATATCAGTATATCTCCACTGGGTGAGAGGTGGTTGCCCATCCAGGCTAGAGTTGGACCTTCTCACTGGAAAATCTCGACATGTTTTGGAATACCTGTGTATCCCCACTGGGTGAGAGGTGGTTGCCCATCCAGTCCAGTGTTGGACTTTCTCACCGGAAAACCTCCGTGTGATTAGGATACGCATAGATCCCCACTGGGTGAGAGGTGATTTGCCTATCAAGACTGCACTGGTCCAGTATCTCCGACTTCAGCATTTTGTGGTCATGGCCGCTACCCTTCCTAGTTGTGACCAGGATGGAGTTTTTGTCCAGGAGGATGAATCCTTGCCACTAGTGAGTTTCACCCCCAGGTTGAACCGGTTTAGGAGTATTATCCCAGTATGAGCATGTTTAGAACGTGACCGACCTCTAGAGCGGAGGTACCATGACATGAGTAGCCATCAAGTTTCATCCCTGGTTTAAGCCGGTTTAGGCATATTTCACTAGTATGGGTGTATATCGGACGTGGCCGGCCTCTAGAGCAGAGGTGTCATGGTATGAGTAGCTCTCGCCATGAGACTACTGGACATATCGATTAAGCTTCACTTTATCCTTTCCATCACCTTTTCAGAGGCGCCGAACGGCAACCCTAATTTCTTTTTCATACTTTCTTCATTGGCCGGGAGGAGTTTCACACCACATGCAGCATCTGAAGAATCTCGCCAGCAGTGTTTATTTTCTTGTTATGTTATGTGCATTTGTTTATTTTCCTGTTGTGTTATGTACATTTGTTTATTTTCCTGTTGTGTTATGTACATTTGTTGTACATCTGCTGCTTTATGTGTATTTTTATTCTCTTGTTATGTTATGTGCATTTGTTTATTTTCCTGTTGCGTTACGCATATTTATTTATGATCTCTCCACGTGCCTCTGGACCTTGAGCTACCCACAAGGCTACCAATGGGGGTGGGGTAGAGGGCTGAAGAGGAGTGCCTTCAGAGATTCTAAGGCACTCCTACTAACATGTCAGCTATCTTACAGGGATACTATTTTCACCCTTTGTCCACTCTGCTCTCTATGGCTGTTGCCAGTTTGTCCACGTCTGCTTATTTAGGCAAGCCTTTATTCCCATATATACTTTACAGCCTGGAGAATTTCCACCATCTGCATAGAACTCTGGCGAGCTGGGATAAAAATATTTTCTGGTATGCTTCTGTCTCTTTCATGCATTTTAATCCATTTTTTTTTTCTACTCTACATAACTTAGAACAGCAATCTTCATTCAATCTTCTAAAATCTGACACACATCATTAACCTTAACAGTTACCAAGGAAGGTGAGAAATGGGGACTCAATCTTAACATACCGAAGATAACTGGTCATCTGAAAAGCCAGTACCAAGCCTCCCCAATAGGCGCACCATACAAGCAGAAGCCACAAAATTAAACCAAGTTGATAGTTTTAAATATTTAGGCACCTTGCTAACGCCAGAAGGAAGATGTATCACCAAAGTCAGACGGTAGATGTATCACCAAAGTAAAAAAGCAGAATTGCACAAGACAATACCTCCTTTCAAAAGCTGAAATATGTACTCAGCAATAGGTTATGAGAGTACAATGAGTACACTGAACCAATCCTGTTCTATGGATGCAAAGCCTGGATGGTCAGTAAAGAGATACAAAGATGGCTGGAATCAGCTGAAATGTGGTTCTTAAAAAAAAGAATGCTAAAGGTACCATCGTCATCATCATCATCACCATCGCCTTTGACTCCCATGAGAGCACAGGCCATGGATAAAGGCTTTAAATTATTGAAGGTACCATGGACAGTGAGAAAATCAAACAAGGAAAGAGGCACAATAAATAAGAATATAAGAAAATGACAATCCAGATCTGTGGGGCATGTTTGGGGGAAAAGGCAGGCTGGAGCACACCATGGCAACAATGAAGAACGAAGGTAGAAGAGACAGAGATAGAAAGAGAGAAAAGATGTTTGATGCTCTGGCATCCTGGCATGGGAAATGCTCATTGACAAGCCTGTTGAGATGCACAAGGGGTCAAGGTTATGGAAGGGCATGATATCTTATGCCTGACGGTAGGGACCTTGAGAGAAAGAAACCTTAGCTTGTTACAAATCATTAATGTAGTGTGTATACAATGTCATCCAACTTTTCTGAAATCACTGTCAGATAACTACTTATGGAAAGAATCAATGCTAGGTTTTGAAACTCAATGTTGTGCAATATGTAGACAGTTAACAAATGAACTACCTTGTATGCTCTTAAAGAAAAAAAAAAAATCCTTAAATGTTAACATCTTGAGTAAATGACTAAAACTGGTTTTTAAAAAAGAAGTGCCGATTCAAATATGACAACTGTTATATGTGTCACCTTATGGCAGTCCTGGCACAATATGTGCATGATGACTCCCTTGAGGTCATCTGGCAGCTGTACTGATGCACAAGCTGCATCCATCTGCTTCCAGTATTCAGTCATGTCTTCCAGAGACTCTTTACACAGTGGGCATTGGTACAGGCTAATGCACATGGATATACATATATAAATATATACACAGTTTCTCATTACTCTATATAAACAGTTAAGTTTGCTGGTACAAAATGACCACCCATAAATTTTATCTACCACTGTCTTGTGTTTTGTTTTGTCTTCAATCTCCCTGCAACTTTGAGCTGGTGTTCTCTGTGGCCTATGCTATGAAGGCATTAAGGCACAGCATTGTATTGATGTAGGAGCGGGTTATGGGACCTATTTTTTTCAGTTCCAGAGTAATGCAAAAATGCAGTGGGTGTGCAATACTTCTTTAGCAGATTCCACCACCCATTAGGGAGGCTAGGTCTGTTACTAGAGGTACCAATGGATACGTAGGACAGGGTCTTGATCTGCTATGGTTCACTAACTCTGATGCTAGCTATGATTCACTAACTCTGACACTAGCATGCTAGCTATGGTTCACTAACTCTGACACTAGCATGCTAGCTATGTTCACTAACTTTGATACTAGCATGCTAGCTATGTTCACTAACTCTGATACTAGCATGCTAGCTATGGTTCACTAACTCTGACACTAGCATGCTAGCTATGCTCACTAACTCTGACACTAGCATGCTAGCTATGGTTCACTAACTCTGACACTAGCATGCTAGCTATGGTTCACTAACTCTGACACTAGCATGCTAGCTATGGTTCACTAACTCTGACACTAGCATGCTAGCTATGGTTCACTAACTCTGACACTAGCATGCTAGCTATGGTTCACTAACTCTGACACTAGCATGCTAGCTATGGTTCACTAACTGCCAAATCAGACAGTATCTTCACCCCCACCTCCCCCCCCCCATTTTATCTAGCAAGAAACATGCAAAGATTCACAGAGTATCTTAACTAAATAGCAGTTTTGGTTAATAATTTCTGACTACGAAAAAATGCACAGTTAAATGCAGGCAAATCCCTGCTAGTGAGCCGCAAAGAAGTATTCTGGAAAAAGCCTGTTACTCCATCTGACAGAGTTAAGTTAGTACTGCCTTTCCACCCACACGGTCAGATGGTTAAGAAAATTCTTTATTGTCATCTGTCGATAATCCAACTCGACTCCGACACCCGTGACATTTTCTCTGATCCACCCCTATTAGCATACAAACGTGAGCCAAACCTTAAGGACATCCTCGTCCACAGCCACTTGAAGCAGAGCCTTACATATGTTGGCACCAGAAAATGTAACTGCCCCCGCTGCGTTATCTGCCCTGTAGTTTGGGAAACGAAAACAATCACCTTTCCCAAAACTATCCTCACTCTTCATGAGGGATTCACATGCGAGTCCCGAAATGTGATATATGTCATCATTTGCAAAAGATGCAGGATAACATATATCGGTGAGACTGGCCTCAGATTAGGGGACCGCATGCAAAAACATCTGTACGACATCACCCAGCATGCTTCGAAACCAGTCCCAAATCATTTCAATGGCCCCAACCACGGAGGCAAATCTGATTTTCTGGTAACAGCCATTAAACAATGTCACGCAGATGACACAAGCCGCCTGGCACTTGAGAACCGCTGCATTCAAAATTATGGGACGCTGGAACCACATGGGTTAAACTCGCTGTTTAGTTACACGTAACATCATCTTCTTCAATCATTATAGTACCTCTCCACTAAATCCACCCCTTCTTACTTTTCAAACTTCCTCACAGCATCACTCTGCAACCTCGCTATTTTCTCTGCAACCCCTCTTCCCCAATCACCTGTTTCAATTTCTCCTAGCTAGGCCAGTAGTGCGTCACTCTCTCTCCCCTCCTCGGTTCCCCATCCACCACCCCCAGTTACAACCCACCGACCACATGTCACAGGTCTCTATTTAAACAATTTCCACGTCCTACCAGATCCATTCCTGACAAAATACCGCCGGACAAGCCACACCTTGCAATTTACAGCTAAGTACTCCTTTAAAAAAAATTTTTTTTTTTTTTTTTTTAAACAGTATTCATGTGAATCTATACTTTATCTCCTCTCTCTATTTCTTCATCCTGTATGTTTTTGTATGATTAAGGCTCACGCCGAAACGTCACAACTTTGTAATCGTTAAGTAATAAAGCTGCTCCTACTTTTTTCCGATTTTATACATTCTGGTATCACAGCTTTACTGCAGTGCTTAGTGTATAGTTGTATACGTATACACCAATTATTGTGCAAATCCCTGCTATACATTTTCATCCACCTATTTTCTATGTTCTTTTTTTTTAAGCATGTTCTTCTCTCCTCAGTCTCTTTTTTGCCCCTTCTATGGAGATGACTCAAAAAGCTCCTCATTTTGTTAGACTGACAGCAACGTCCAGCCCCCTCCTATCATCATATGCTTTCTTCACTAAGCGCACAGATCAGGGTCAACTAAACTTCACTACCAGGCAAAGATAAGAGACTGACATAAAAACTAGGATGTTGAAACTGTTCAAGCCACACTGGTCAGTCTCTCTGAAAACCTGTGTGATATAGGTTAACACCAGTTTTCTGGCACACAGGAAAATCCTTGGGCCTTCTCAGATTAACAATTTTGCAAAATTAAAAGAGCCCACACAACAACGACAAAAAAAAAAAAAAAGCTTAAACTAGTCATGAAACAAAAACAAAATGTAACGTTATGCAGTTATGGCAACTTGTGTAAATGAAGCAAAATCAAGTACAAAATAATGTTAACTTCCACCGACAAATTAGGAGTAAGTAACGAAAAATGAAGTAATATATCCATCATTGTTCAACTAGTGAAAAACACACGGCCTTGATCTCAACATGTTAAAAAAAAATACTGATAGTTGGTCTAAAAGTCTGTAACCTAAGTAGTCTAATTAAGGTTTCCAAATACTGAAACACACACAGACATTACCCTTTGCTGTAGAAGTCTTGCAAGCATTCCCTGCAACATTTTAGAAAAGAAAAAAAAAACATTATAAACTGGTGCCAGGTTATGATAAATTCTGACATGAGTTAAGTTTTCAAAACCTCTGTCTTCACACAGAATCTAAAAACTCAGTGAATTTTTTAAAATAACCAGCCTTGTGATCCACAAATTCTCTACCATAACTCAAACTCCCGTGATAAGTTTCTGTGTGACAGAACATCAGAATCTTCCCTGTGATCTACAACACTAGATGACTTAGTTGAGACTACTTTCTAAAGAAAGTTACGTTGCTGTCTGATGGTTTCCACATGTCTGCTGTACAATCAACTTACTTCCATCTTCTGGGGGTGAAGACACTGTCCGTTTTGGCAATCAGCAACAGCTCGGCTGACACACTAGCATAAGGGCTGAGACCCTGTCCTGCCTCTCTGTTGTTATCGCCAATTAACAAGCTTGGCCTGTCTAAATGGGTCAGGGGTCACCTAAGTCCCCTTGGTGGTGGAGCCTGCCAAAGAAGTACTGCACACCCTTGCTTGTCAGTTTCACTCAGGGACTGAAAAAACAGCCACTGATGCCTGCTTCGAAGCTGAACATGATGCTGTGCCTCAAAACCTCCACAGCACAGGCTGCAAAGAACACCAGCTCGCAGATGAAGAAGAAGATTTCCATCTTCACTCCTTTGTTGTCTGTGACCTTATACTGTCATCATTAGATCTTCACAGTCCTTCACTGGTGAGAACTCTAAACCACAGAACTGAAACTGCCATTACTAGTTTTTCACATTCCTTCACGCTTTCAACTGGCATAGGTGAGAACCCAGTATCACAGAACTGGAACTGTGATCTTATAATGCCCATAACTAGATCTTCACAATCCTTTTCTTGATTTTCATTTCTATTTCCTTGTGTAATTTACATATAATGTTCTCTGGAATCATCTAAAATACAGGTTATTAACAAGCAGCACTTAGAACAGACCTTTAACTAACAAGTCCATGAACTCAAATGAATCATACAGCAACATTGTTATTAACTTCTTGCTGACACATAGCTCGCTGTTCATAAACTGTAACAGGAGAGCAATTACAGCAATCTTTATAGATCTCTTGACTCCACAAATGTTCAATTAAAGTTGAAAATAAATCTCATTTCACTCATTTGCATGTCCTTCGCAGAACTTTTTGTTTTGTCAGTTGTCATCAATTTAGTTTTCTTCGCATAAAGATAGAGGTTTTGCTCTTCGTTGTTCTTACAAACTGACATAATTAGTTTTTCCATTCCTTTTTGTGTTGTGGACAGTAATATTGTGTCATCAGCATATCTAATCTCTGGTATTTCATAACCTCCAATTGTTATGGCATTACAATATTCTTTGTCTACATCTTCTCTAACATTCCTCATTATTTTTTCAGTATACAAGTTAAATAACTAAGGCAACAATACGCACCCCTGACAGCCCCCTTGTTTTATGTCAAACCAAGGTGATGTTTCACCATTTATTCTTACTGCTGCTTGTTGGTCTAGATACAACAGTGATGTTAATTGTATCAAATGTGTTGGAAATCCCATTTTTTCCATTATTTCCCAAAGTTTCTGGTATTGTACACAATCAAATGCCTTTGAGTAGTCTATAAAGGATAAATATAGATTCACATTAAACTCTCTGCATTTCTCTATTATTAATCTTATACTGAATATATGATCTCTTGATCCTCTTCCTTGTCTGAAACCAGCTTGGACCATATTGACTTCTTCTATTTTCTTACAAAGTCTACCCATTCTTTTGGCCAAATACCTGAATGCCATATCTTTTTACATAGTGCATGATAAACTGTTGCACATTCCTTTCCTCCTGCTTTAATAAATTCAGATGTTATCTCATCACATCCTGGTGATTTACCATTTTTAAGATTCTTTACTGCCCACAAAACTTCTTCTGTCAGTTCTGGTTCTTTCTCCTCCAATAATAATTCACACTGTTGATTCCTGTTTTCACAGTTGATTGTTTCATACATTCCTCTGCAATATTCCTTCCATCTTTCTAGAATTTTCTCTGTCTCTGTCAAGGTATTCCCTATCTCGTCACAAATTATATTTAGCTTAGGTGTGACATTTCTCATCAATGTCTTCATTTCTTTAAACATTTCACTATCTCTTCCACACTTCTGATGTCCTTCTATTCTTTCACAACAATCTTGTATGTACTGTTTTTTTGTCTTTTCTTATGTTTCTGGATGATTGTTACATTTCTAGGAGTGCCTTAAGTCTGAGGATTCTATCACTTACTGGATTGTAACCTAGTAATGCTTTTGATGCTGATTTGTCGAAGTAAAAAGCCACTCCATTCTTTATTCCTAATTCTCCACCTGAATATATAAATATATTATCATTCTCGCTCTTGAAGTGTCCTGATCCTTTCTATCGATATTTGCAGAATCCCAAAATGTGTATATATGTTCTTTTCATCTCGTCACTTATTATTTGATACTTTCCCTCATACATACTTCTTACATTCCATGTTCCTACTCTTATTTTTCTTTTTAGCTGATGCAGGGGTTTTCCTTAGTAACACCATCAGGATTTTGTTCATCATCACAATTACTAGTACTGACCTCTATCTCACACTCTTCCCCAGTGTTAAAATTAGATCTATCTGGCCTTGGGGGACTCGCCACCAGATCTTTTTCCCATTTGACTTTCCATGTTGCTGTTTGGGTTTCTTGGTATATTTCCAGAAGATAGTTTACCATTGCTTTCCTTCTGGGCAGTGACTGTACTAGTCAGCGATCATAGCCATTCTCACTAGCTAAAAGTGCTCTTGAAAAGTGAAACCAGAGCCCATTTGGCTGTGGGAAGAATCATCTATAAGAGTATATACAACTGAGTGGCTAGCTATACTATATACACAAACTGATTAACAAGAACCAAACACACTGCCATATATAAACTTTAATATGTATCCTGTGATAGGAACCACATATCTCTGCCTGAATTTCAGATGGCGTTCTTGACATAGAAGAGACTAAGAATCCCTGATTTTATATAAAACTCATAATTGTTATTGTTTAATCTATGTCTTAACTATTTTTGCTCCATTGGCTGATTTAGAATGCCTGTGTGCTTAGAAAATTCTGAACTAACTTTATCCTAACACAGGGTAGATAATAATTCAGCTGTGAAAGAGTTAACATAAGAAGAATTACAGCAATTATACATATAAAACAACAGGAGAAAACTAAACACTCTCGCTCTATTTAGGGCCATATAAAAAGACTAGCAGAAAGACAATCATTAAAAGTGACTGATAAAAATATTCTTCTAACCCTTCCAGACTAAATGTTTACAAAGATTTAGATGAATACTTTGGCCAAACACTACAAGAAATAACACCTCGCTGGCAGAAATGCAGATGAAGCAGCTGACAGCCATTATTGAGGAAAGACACTAGCGAAGCGATGGCTGGGACTTGCTCCACATGACTGAGGACACACTACCAAAAATGGCACGGAGATGAACACTACATGGGAACAGGAATAAGGGGATTGATTGATTGATTGATTGATCTTTATTTCAAAAGGGTTAAGAATTGGGCACGCAGGCCCGTCTGACATTCTGCCCTTTATCATACATCTTTCACTCTATTCCAGACATTCTACAAATATGCTGTTCATATAACAAACATAACTAACATTGAAGCTGAGAGACATACAATAAAATATAACGTTTACGTTTCACTCTTAAACATTCACTCAGTACAGAAGTAACTACATACATTATAAATGACTATCTACTAAACAAAATTTTCGGGACTATACAGAAAACAATTAATTGTATTCGGTGTCTGTAAGAGCAGCTTAAGATAACTTTTAAGTTTTATAATTCATGGAGGCATGTAGTCGACATCAAATAGATACTGGGAAAGCTTGTAGTTGTAGGAAGGAGTATAATTTATATTTTTTATATAGGATGGGAGGGTATTCCAAAGATGAGCAGCAGAATAACTAAAGCTTTTCTTGTAAAGATCAAGTCTAGGTTTTGGAAGACATATGTTGTTCAAGCATTGGCTGCACTTTGGGCTAAATTTAAACAGGTTCCATAGATAAGGCAGGGCATGCCGTGAAAGAATCTGATGTACTAACTTGGCTTTGTTGAAGAGGAACCTGTTCTTAAGGGGTAGTATTTTGATACGTTTGTGATGATTAGTTGTTTGTGCTTGATCTTTGTCACTAATGAGCTTTACTGCTCGCTTTTGGAGAGAGCAAAGCCTCTTTGTATTTGACACTGAGCAACCATCCCAAACTGTTAAGCAATAGTCTAAATGTGTTTGTATATGAGCTATGTAGTATGTCTTCCTAGTGTCTTGATCTATGAAGTGCTTAATTTTAGCTAATTGTTATACTTTTTGTGCGATGAGTTTTGTTAGACATTGCACATGAGAGTTCCAGGTCAGATGTTGGTCAATAATAAGACCTAGTGTTTTGTGCTCGCTAACGTTTTCTATCTGTGATGTTTCTGTACAGAGCCGAAGTGTTGTTTTTGTTGCATTTTGTAGTTTCTGTCTTGTTGTTATGAGCATTGATTTTGTTTTATCGGTGTTTATAATCATGCCATTATTTTTGCTCCATCCAATTAAATTGTATAACTCGACCTGAAGAGTTGATTCTAGATTAACACAATCGTAGTCACTGGTGTAGACTGTGCAATCATCGGCAAAAAGGTCACAAGAAGAGTGTTTAAGATGAAGTGGAAGATCATTGATATAGATAGCAAAGAGCAACGGGCCTAGAATAGAATCTTGCGGAACACCAGTGTCAACTTTAGCAGAATTTGATAGAGAATTGTTGAAGAATACTACCTGTTGTCTGTCTGAAAGAAACGATGCAATTAATTTTATTAGGTCAGGGTGCAGTCTATAAGTCTTTATTTTTCTTACAAGAATATCGTGGTCAATCATATCAAATGCCTTTTTAAAGTCGACAAAGATGGCACCACATAGTCTGTCTTCATTTATGTTTACTAACCAGTTTTCTGTCATTTTGGTAAGAGCTGTGTGGCAGGAATGATTGGGTCTAAAGCCTGACTGACTGTCTATGAGTAAATTGTTCTCTTGCATGTGTCGTAGAGTTATTTTGTGTATGTGTTTTTCGAGTGGTTTTGATAATGACGATAATATGGATATTGGTCTATAGTTGGTAAGATTGTTGGATGAGCCAGATTTAAAGCGAGGAGACCAAAGAAGACACGAACAGCTGAGACACATAATAATTTGTGTATAAGTATACAACTATACATGAAACAATGCAGTAAGGCTGTGATACCAAAATGTATAAACTAAGAAAAAAGTAGGAACAGCTTAATTACTTAATGACCACAAAGTTGTGACGTTTCGACATGAGCCTTAATCATACAAACACATACAGGACAAAGGATTAGAGAAAGGAGATAAAGTATAGATTCACATGAATCCTATGTTAAAAAAAAAATAAATAAATAAGATGAACAGAGTACTTATACTATATATGTAGCTTTTCTGATTTCTCGTTCAGAAATGCACCCGTTCAAAATGTGCTACCATTGTATCACTCTCTCTCCCCTCAACAGTTTCCCCACTGACTGCCCTCAGTTATGATCCACCTATCACAAGCCTCTATTTAAACATTCTCTATGCTCCACTATGTGCATTTCTGAACGAGCACATTTTTAACATACCACATTTTGAACGGGCACATTTCTGAATGAACGTCGGAAAAGCTACATATTCTTTCAAGTTATAGCTAAATGCTCTATTCATTTTATTTATTTATTTTTTTTAACATATGACTCATATGAATCTATACTTTATCTCCTCTCTCTAATCCTTCGTCCTGTATGTGTTTGTATGATTAAGGCTCACGCCAAAACGTCACAACTTTGTAGTCGTTAAGTAATAAAGTTGTTCCTACTTTTTTCCTAGTTTAAACAACAGAGAGGATGCTGGGCAATAGAGGGCTCACCTGGACAAGAGCGGAAACAAAGACGACAGACAGGCGTTTGTGAAAAACCCTTGCGGAAGTCCCACACACATTCTCTTACAAGAGAGAGAGAGAGATGGATAAACATATATAGTTCACATGCTGAAAATCTAGCTAAAGTAGCAAACAGCTTGAAAAAATAACTATATATATGTTCTATTCACACCAATTATAACAATACACAAAAACATACAGATAAGGGGACTTACTGATGCATCATGTGACCGCATTTCAGAATCTGACTTCCAGACCTTGATGTATGTAGATACTCAAAACACACAGGACAGTGAGACTTCATTGTATTTTCAACACACTGTAAAGAATGAAGACAGTGTTGTGTAGTGATTTTTTTTCCTTCATGTTTGCTCATTGTTCTTTTATTTTTCCTAACTCTGAAGGCCTTTTTGCCAAAATGTTTTGGTTTTTTTTTGCTACTGCTGTAGAACACTTGGTTTACTAAATCTGGTGGTACCAGCAGTGGGGATTTTTCTGGTGCTACAGCACCAAAAAGGCCCCAGAGTCCATCCACCCTCTAAAAATGGGTACCAGAGACATCTGAGAAGCTAAAAGAAAGCCAGATATGATACTGACCGCATCACACTTCCATGTGCTGAATGTCTTGGAAATACAGTCCTAACACCATATCTCTTAATGGCATGGAAACAAGGATTTTATCTTTACCTTGGAAGAAGGTCCTTTGCCAAAATATTATCTTTTACCACATCCTTTCTCTTTCCTTTTCCTTCAAATGTGCTTCCCTCCTTTGTGTAAAACAGCACCACATCCTTCCATAAAACATTTCAAATTTTCACCACCACAAGTCTCCATTTGAAATACCTACACTGAGAAAAATATAATCAATATTTTCTACATGAATTAGGGCTTTGGAGTCAGAGTCAGTGTGATGAAGTCACAGTCTGAGTCATGGAGTCAGAATTAACCCTGGGCTGAATCTTTAGATTTGTATTACAACTTGTTCTCGACTTTTTAAATGATTACACTCCAAATGCCTTTCTGTAAGTCACATTTTATGTACATCAGATTTCCTATGCTACTGACCAGATTCTTGTAAGATTTATTTCTGGGGCAACATAAACTGAAAAAAAATAAAGAAGTAGAAAATAAACAACTAAAAGAGACCTTTGGAGGAAAAATTTAGACGAAATAAACCGGAAATAAGATAGTGACAATGAGACTGATCAAGAGAACGACAGAATATGTATCATCCAGGTGAGAGACTTGTTCTTTGTCCAAAACAGACCTGGAAGTAGAGTGATCAACCACTTTGGCCAGGCTGTGGCTACTGCTTGAAGACCACAGGGCCCATATGAACCCAATGTGACAAAGGTCAAGATAAAGTCTGCTTACTGTGGCTTTTCCTTCAATGTCCGTGAGTTGACAGGAACTTGCTGGTGGCTGCATGCCAGAGAGTACAAAGCCAAGCTTCTCTGTGGCACAACCACAGAAGGGACTCAACATGAGAACCAATGGAACTGTAATCTACTGTAGCTACACCTTCAATGCAAACCTTATACAAAATGTGAGAAATTATTTCTTTTAACCATCCCATAACATAGAAATACTTTACCTTATGGTTACCTTGAAGGTCCTTATTCAGGCAAGCATTGCACTTCTCACAATGGAAGTATTTCTCTTTGGGGCCAACTCTGAAAGAAAAAAATATGTTCAAATCAGAGAAGTTTTTTTCAGGACAGCTGTAGCCTCATACTGATGCTAGGGCTGACAAACCACAACCAAACAAGACCCCTAATCTCACTCCTTGGCAAGTGGCTGCAATACAATAGCTTGGTGAACGAGGCATATACCAAGAATGTCAGCAACTGCTGAAAATCCCATCATGACATTAGTCAGGAAGGGCCATCATCCATGCGTTCCAGAAACATCAACATTTGCTCTGATCTCCTCTTCAGCATCTCCTTCAGTGTACAGTAACAATTAAACCCCTAGATTACACCAACATGATACGCTGTTGGCGATATTCTTCGGCTGCCGTGCGTGGAGCGGTGCTCCTCCCGGCCAACGAAGAAAGGTGCAAATGGGGTTGCCGCGCAGCATCACTGCAAAAAGGTGGTAGAAAGGATAAAGCGAAGCAAACGGTCAAATCACGGCACCTCTGGTCTGGAGGTCGGCCATGTCCTGAGTGCAGTCCTATCGGGTGAAATGCATGAACCGGCTTGTCCCAGAGGTTAAGACGCTGCTGGCGAGACTCTTCGAATGCCGCGCGTGGAGTGAAGCTCCTCCCGGTCAATGAAGAAAATGCGGAAAAGAAATAAAGGTTGCTGTGCGGTGCCGATGTGAAAAGATGGTGGAAAGCATAAAGTGAAGTTTAATCGGTATGTCCAATGGTATCGCTGACATACCACGGCACCTCTGCTCTAGAGGCCGGCCACGTCCGAAATACACCTACACTGGTGAAATATGCCTAAACCGGCACACACCAGGGGTGGAACTTGATGGCTAGACATGTCATGCCACCTCCGCTCTAGAGGTTGGTCACGCCTGATATACACCATACTGGTGAATTTTGCCTAAACCGGCTCACACCAGGGGTGAGTCTTGAAGGCTATGCATGTCACAGTACCTCTGCTCTAGAGGTCGGTCACGTCCCAAACACGGTTTCGGCTCAACCCAGGAGTGGAAGTCACTAATGGCAAGGATTCGTCCTCCTGGACAAAAGCTCCATCCTGGTCACAACTAGGAAGGGTAGCGGCCACGACCGCAAAATGCTGAAGTCGGAGACACTGGACCAGGGCAGTCTAGATAGGCAACCACCTCTCACCCGGCGGGGATGTTTGCGTATCCTAATCACGCTGAGGTTTTCCAGTGAGAAAGTCCAACTCTGGACTGGATGGGCAACCACCTCTCACCCAGTGGTGATACACGGGTATCTCAAAACACGTCGAGGTTTTCCGGTGAGAAGGTCCAACTCTGGCCTGGGTGGGCTACCGCCTCTCACCCAGCGAGGATGCACTGATATCCTAAACATGTCGAGGTCTTCCGGTGAGAAAGTCCAACTCTAGACTAAACTGGTGCAACGAAAACCACGGTGTCACGCAATCCACTTCAGAGACCCACCAAGAATACAGGCTAAAGCCCTGTGATACTCTGAACCCATTGTGGTCCTCTCGTGGATCTTGCGTGGTCCTTTTGGGGACCACACAGGAGACCACGGGACCTAACAAGGACCACAGGTGTAAATTCAGTAGCATCACAGTGCGGTTTTGGTGGTAGAAGCGAACGAAGAAGGGAATAGAAAATAATTGTAGGGAGACAAATCTAGAGAATAGTGTGGATGGTTGAGAACACACACTTGTTTTTGGGCCAAAAATTACTACACAACTACTGCCCAGTGAGCCAGTGCATTATCATAACGGAATAAACTGTCAGGCGTTGAATACTCAGGTTGGACTCAGTAATCCTTTTCAATAAGCGTTCTGAAGTACTTAAATAAACTTTAGCAATGACAATCTGTCCCTCTGGAATAAAGTCTTTGTGAATAACTTCTTTGCTGTCGAAGAACCCCGCCAACATTGTCTTCACTTTTTACTTTGAAGATGAATTTTTTTTGCCTTTTGGTGATGATGATGACTTCCACTGAGCACTTTGGCATTTAGTTGTGGGATCATAACGGAAAATCTATGTTTCATCCTCTGCAACAATCAAATTTAAGAAATGTTTATTTCTGCGACACGTTTTGATGATGTCTTTTGCATACTCAACACGCTGATGTTTTTGGTTATCAGACAATGAATGTGATACAAACCGGCAAGCAACTTTTTTCTCGCCCAAATCTTCCACTAAAATTTTACAATGGTCTCTCTGTTAACACCAGATTCATAACAGTCAAACAATGATCTTCTTGTATCTGTTCTCTGACTTTTGCAATGAGTTCCTCGCTACGAACAGAAATTGGGCGCCCATGTCTAGTTGCATTTGTAATCGTTTCCACACCACTTTTGAACCATGAATACCACCTAAATATCTGTGCATGAGATAAACAGTTATCCCCATAAACTTGTTGCATCAATTCAACTGTCTCAATGGCACTTTTTCGGAGTTTTAAACAGAATTTAATGTTAGCTTTTTGCTTCATGCTGAGTACGTAACAATGCACCTCTAACTAGGTCAACAAAATCGCGGCTTGTTTGTCGTCTGCTTATTGAGTGGTGATGAAAAGTTGCTAGATCATATGCTTTGCTTCATAGATCCCCCTGGGAACAACTGTGTTAAGAGCACACTTATCTTAACATAGTGTTTGTGAGACAGGGAACATAGATCTGTTTGCTTAAAAACTCTGACCTACCTCTGTAGCCCAGAAACTTGTAGCAATCAACACTAATTGTAATTGTTATTTTTGTAAAATGTAATGTCAGGTTGGTGGACGGATGGGGACATGGAGATCTCTGGCGGGGATGAGGGAAGTCTGGTGTGAAACCAATGAATCCAGGACGTGACAAGCCTATGGGTCTTTACAACAATGGCTATCAGAATGATGTAAACAAAACAGAGCCAGTAGACTATGGGTGGCAGGGAATGGATATCGTTGAAGCACTCATCAGATTCCTCATCTCAGAGTCAGAGTGTCTTTGTGGAACTGTCTCAAAACCATCTGACATGGAGAATGGGCTTAAGTACAGCCACCAGAGGCTGGAAAACAAAGTTTTGGCCAGGCCAGCCACACTATCTTCATGGCAGTCCGAGCAAGACCACAGTTTGCCCTAGCAAGGAAAGGTGCTGAAGTCGGAGTTACCCACCCAAAAGGCGCATCGCAAAAATCAGGGTAACACGCATTATCGCTAATGAAATGTCTCTAACTGCAGTTTTCAAACATGGTGCTCGCCCTGTGAAGACTAACCAGGCAGGTGCAGTGCCGGGCCCCCTGCCTCGAAAGGGTCCACCCAATGCTACTGGAGGTCCTCTCAGTTCGTCTTGTGGAGTCAGGAGACATGAGAGTAGAGCTACTGGCCAAAAAATACAACAGAAGAAAACAGCCAAAAAGCAAGAACTTAAAATAATGCAGTGGAATGCTGAGGGTGTCAGCAGTGTTAGAGATGGCTATAGCAAAAAGGTGGAACTAGAGAACATACTTTTTGCAGAGCAGGTAAGTATATGCTGCATACAGGAGACGCACCTAACCAAAGATGCCGCCTTTAAAATCAGAGGCTACCAGTGTTTTAGATCAGACCGACAGGACAGAAGAAAAGGAGGAGTACTCACACTTGTTAAGAATAACATCAGCGCATGTCAGTGTACATGGAAGGAGCCGAATACCAGATGATCCATCTAAAAAGTAGTTATACAGATTTCCACCTCCTTAACTATTACTGTCCTAATGACCACCCGCTTGCTTTAGAAACAATCCCACACCAAGAGAGACTGATGGTCTGTGGTGATTTTAACAGCCATTCCCAGAGCTGGGGCTATGACCACATAGACAAGAGAGGAGAGGAAGTTGAGAGCTGGCAGGATGATAATGGACTTCTCCTGATCAACCAGCCAATGGATCCCCCAACATTTTACTCAAGGGCTTGGCATACAAAATCAACACCAGATCTGGCATTCCACTCTCCAGATCTGAAGTGGAACATTACACGTGAAGTTGGAAAACAACTTGGAGGTAGCGACCATCGACCAGTCTTCCTGACAATAGAAAATGAACTCCTTAACACCAGTAGCCCTCTCCCCAGATGGAACTATAAAAAAGCAAACTGGACAATGTACAGACATCGTACAGGTATCCTGGTGGGACAGCTGTCCATAGAAGGTAAGGATATTAACAGCATAGTGAAGGAATTCAATGCTTGTATCCTTCAGGCCGCTCGTGAAACCATTCCCAGAGGAGCTCGCAGGGACTATAAACCATACTGGTCTAGTGAGCTGGGAAAACTCCATGATGACA
The DNA here is from genome assembly GCA_009760885.1 of Achatina immaculata. Taxonomy (NCBI): domain Eukaryota; kingdom Metazoa; phylum Mollusca; class Gastropoda; order Stylommatophora; family Achatinidae; genus Lissachatina; species Lissachatina immaculata. The sequence continues at coordinate 44,772,534 of CM019720.1, forward strand.
TGGAAGCAGCTCGAAAGCAAGCAGAAAATAGACCATGCCAAGAACACCACAATAATTACCAACATTCTAAGGCCAAATTTCAGAGAGCAAAGCTGCAAGCCAGACGGGAAAGTTGGAGAGAGAAAACAGAGTCCCTAAACTTTGAAAAGGATGGAAAGAAACTGTGGAAACTAATCAAACAGTTAAATGATGAGAGTACTGGAAGAAGTACAAAGGTTACACTAATAGAGGATGGGAAAACTCTTACAGGTAAGCAGGTAGCAGATCACTTTGCTCGCATGTTTGCACAGGACTGCAACATTGATATCCATCCAGAGAAAGAGCATGCAGTGTGCATCGAGCCACAGAAAGAAGAGGAACAAGTCAGAAAAGTGGAGGTCATGGATGCACCAATCACATGCATTGAGTTAGACCTAGCAGTTAGTAAACTGAAACCAAGGAAATCACCAGGACCAGATGGAGTGTCCAATGAAATGATCAAGAACCTGGGAATGGCAGCAATGGGTAAGCTGTTGGATATTTTCAATATGTGCTGGAGCACAAGTAAGTTACCTCAAATCTGGAAGGAAGCAAGCATGGTACCACTGCTAAAACCAGGGAAAAACAGTGATTCTGCCTCCAGCTACAGGCCAATCAGTCTCACCAGCTGCCTATGCAAAACGATGGAACGCATCATTGACCTGAGGCTAAAATGGTACCTAGAAAGTGAAAACCTTCTCATTCCACAACAAGCAGGATTTAGGCAGTACTACAGTATGGAAGATCAAGTGACCTATCTCTCTCAAGAGATTGAGGATGCATTCCAAAACCTTGTACTAGCAGCGTGGATAGACCTGAAGAAAGCCTTTGATAAAGTATGGAAAAAAGGTCTGCTGTGGAAACTAAGAAACTGCAATGTGAATGGAAGACTGTACAACTGGATAAAGTCCTATTTACACAATAGAAGAGCTAGAGTAGTAATGGATGGACACAAAAGCCAGAAAGTACTTCTGTGACACGGTGTACCACAAGGAGGAGTCCTTTCGCCTACACTATTCCTTGTATTCATTAATGACCTGGTCAAGGAACTTCCCTATGGAATCAAAGCAGCACTGTATGCAGATGATCTGGTCATGTGGTGTACAGATGAATATGTGACAGTTGCTACACAGAGACTCCAAAGAGCAGCAGACATCTTGACATCATGGACAAACAAATGGTGTGTAAGTATCAACACAGAGAAATCAAGTACCACTCTGTTCACCCTCTCATCTAAACAGAAAGCAGGTAAGATCTTTGTAAATGAAATACCCTTAAGGATGGACAACCAACCCACTTACTTAGGAGTGAACTCTTGATTCAAAACTGACGTGGAAGCAACACATCAACAGTGCAGAAGCAAAAGCCAGAAGAAAACTAGCCATATTAAGAAAATTGAGTGGAACCACATGGGGAGCTAGTGAAAGAATCCTCAAGAATGTATATCAGCAAAGTATTCTACCACATTTAGAATATGGCTCAACATCTTGGTGCACAGCATCAAACACTACGCTGCATAATCTAGACAAGGTTCAAAATCAGTCACTACGGATTATCACAGGTGCTATGAGGTCCACACCAATAGTAGAAATGCAGAAAATAGTTGGTGTTCAAGCGCTAAAGGAACGTAGAGACACAAAGGTCATGACCATGGGAGAAAAATTCCTTAGCTCTGTAAGCCATCCCCTGAAGGAGAGATTCAATAACTTGGCATTAGGACAGCTTAAAAGAAGTAGCTTCATTCACCAGGCCAAGCGTATGCGTAAGCTGATACCTGACCTTCCAAGTGTAGTCGCTCCATTATCATCTGTACCAGAGCATACACCATGGAAAGAAGCAGATTATACACAAATAACTATTCAGACTGAAGTGAAAGGTGTGCAGAATGATGAGATGCAGAGCAGTCTTGTAAGATCAACAGCCACACTTAGTGTTCTAGATGACAGATATCCATGTGACACCTGGATACATGTGTATACAGATGGATCTGCACATAATGCCATAAAGAATGGAGGGGCAGGAGCATATATTGAATATCCAAACAACACCATTGACAAGATTTCCATACCCACTGGTAAATACTGCAACAACTTTGATGCAGAAGTTAGGGCAATTATTGCTGCAGTTGAAAAACTATCAGACTCCAGAATTGATACATGTCCTGTAGTAATTCTCACAGATGCAAGATCAGTACTGGAGGCTCTTCAGTGCAAAAAACTACCAGACCTTAAGGATGCCTTGTCAAAAATTGGCTTACAACATGGAGTCACTTTGCAATGGATTCCCTCCCACTGTGGGATACCAGGCAATGAGAAAGCTGACCACCTGGCCAAAGAGGGCACTGAAATGGAGCAACCAGACATACCAATCACTTATAATCAGAAGAAAAGCATGATAAAAACCTACAGGAAGCCACAAACACCACCACATGATGACTATCACATGCTAAACAGAAAGGAACAAGTCACCATCTTCCGTCTCCGAACAGGACAAACCCGACTCCGAAGTCATATGTATACAAAGTTTAAGGTTGGTACTACTAATCTATGTACATGTGCCCAGGTGCCCCAAACTGTGGAACATATCCTCCAGAACTGCATCAACTATGAGACACTGAGAAATAATTACTGGCCCAGTGAAACCACTAAAGAAGATAAGCTCTACGGTTCCATACATGAGTTACAAAAAACAGTGAAATTTATCCAAGAGACAGGACTGCAGATATAGACAGACAATGCGAACGAAGAAGAAGAAGAAGACACCAACATGATGTTTGTTTTTTTTAAAAAGCTGGTATTCTAGCTTACAAGGTGGCCATCATCTTATTCTCAAATCATCAATGTGTGACCCCTCTTTCCCCTTCCTCACTAAACAATCACTTCTTATGACACTATATAAATATGCAAGAAAATAATCAATACACAACTAATCAAAAGTCATGGGAGAGAATCATGAATAACATAAACATCTGTGGACCATAAATCATGATAGTGAATCACCCCATTAAATCCTCTGTTACTGACAATTTCATCTCATACTTGAGTAGTAATGGTCACTGAACTACTCTGCAGAGCAGTATTTGAGATACTTTGATTCCAGCCCTTTTCAATGATATACTTGTATGCAGCAGTGTTTAACAAAACTGCCATCTCCCTAAAAACACTGAAGGAAATCCTAATGTCAAACATGCACGGCCAAGCCCTGGGTGTAATGAAGCCACTCTCCAGGGCCAGCAACAGAACTAGGCCCCTTTTTTTTTAACAGTTACAGTTTAACAAAACATGTGTCCTAACTGTGGACAGCAGATCAGAGACAGTTTCTACATATGTCAAACTGTTGATAGCAGATCAGGGAGAGTTTCTAGACACATCCAGCTGTGGATAGAAGATCAGGGAGAGTTTCTAGACATATCCAGCTGTGGACAGCAGATAGGAGAGAGTTCCTGCATATACCCAACTGTGGTTAGCAGGTAAGAGAGAGTTCCTAAACATATCCAATGATATAAGAAGTGTTTAACAAAATATGTGTCCTAAATGTAGACAGGAAATCAGTAAGAGTTATCTGTGACTTGACCATCTTACCTACAAATTCCACATCCATTGCAATGAAACTGCTTGCGATCTACATCATAGAGTCGGCACAGACTGCAAAAGTACTCCCCAAACGTAACACCACATTCTATACAGTTCTTGCCCACCTAAAGAAAGAATTTGTTACTAATTGGTGAAAACATGCCAAACCTGACAGCAACATGCTTGAGCTTTTTAAACATTAAACGGCAGGACAAGATTAAGAACAAGGATGTCTGGGAAAGAGCAGGACAAGAGCCTGTGACTCTACAAATCATGTCTAGGAAATGGACGTGCATTGGCCATACACTTTGGAAACCTGACACCAGCATAACAAGATGTGAAATCCTCAGGAAGACAGAAATCGAGGAAGACCTAAAACTTCTTGGAGACGGGAAATTATGACAGTGCTCCAGGGCAAGGGATACATACAGAGGGAAGTAGAGAATAAATCCAAGAACATGGATAACTGAAGAGCCTTTATCCATGGCCTGTTCTCCCAAGGGAGTGAAAGGCAATGATAATGATGACAGTAATACAAAGTAACTATATGTACAATAATATATCAGCACAAGACAAAGAAATGTGCCTACAAGCAAAATCCTTAGTTCTTGTAAACACTGTACTAAAATAAAGTAGTTGCATTAAGCAAAGACCAAGTATTTTGGTAAATACAAATAATGAAATAGCAGTGGTAGTGAATGACAACTCACTACCAAAAATAGCACTAAGATGGACACCACAGGGAGCAGAAGTAAGGGTAGACCAAAAGAGACATGGAGAAGAACAACAGAAAGGATGTTGAGCAATAGAGGGCTCACCTGGGCAAGAGCAGAAAAAAGGCGAAGGACAGGCATTTGTGGAAAACCCTTGCGGAAGCCCCATGTGCCCTGGGCACTTAAGGTTCAGAGAGAGAGAGTGGTAGTGAAGATGAGGTAAACAGAGGTGTTACATTCAGTTTATAAAATGACAGAAAGAGGAAGGGGAAGGGCAGAAATGGAAGGATAACTAATAAGATTAGCACACAGAAATGAAAAATAAAACAGAACCAATCCAATATTTCAGCAAAATGCCTTTGTCAAGGACAACAGAAATAACAAACCAACAAATAAATATGCAAAAAAAAAAGGAATTTAGCTAACTGAAATCTCTGTAACATGAAAGTTTGGTACAAAATGTGTCCAGATTATGGAATAAGGAAAATCAATGCAATAACAAGAAAGTGGTCAAACAAAGTTATTTCTTGATATAATGTTACAGAGCAATGGTATCTGAATACTCACAGGCTGAATTGTGTTGCATTTTACACACTGAATCTCCTGCACTTTGTGCCTGTCCATTTCATGATTACTGACCTCATCATGACAGAAACGGCATGCAACGAACTTTGAACAACAGACTGCCTGAAAAAAATAATCAGGAATAGACAGAGTACATTAAAAAAAAAAAAAAAAACCACATGCACACAAGCGCCGATCTCATGCCAGCATTTGTCACATTCACTCAATCATGTATGTGTTTCTGCTTGTTGACGGTAGACCCGAACATGGCTCATTTCCCGCCATGAAAATGTTTGAACCAGTCATAAAAACATTTTCTGCTCACAGATTCCATCCCGTACACTTGCACCAACATTTCATGCGTCTACGTCACCATTTTCCCCACTCTGTAGCAGAATTTGATGTTCACTCGTTGCTCCATTGCACTGTGACCTTAGTTCTCACACTGACTACATTCGACTGCCCGAAGTGGGTTTACCCTGCTGGTTACATGTACTCCATGCTAGGTGGCGCTTCTTGATGTGTTCCTGACCACGCACATGGCCCATGTTGACGTTGAGATATCGGACGGAGTTTGTAGCTAGGCTGTCCAAATCTGTGCCCTTCAGCCTGACACATTGCAATTCTGACCTGGCTTATTTTTAGGATGAGGTGTGACTTCCCATATTGACCTCTGTTAACTTGTGTGACTTCCCATATTGACCTCTGTTAACTTGTGTGACTTCCCATATTGACCTCTATTAACTTGTGTGACTTCCCATATTGACCTCTGTTAACCTGTGTGACTTCCCATATTGACCTCTGTTAACTTACGTTGGACTGTTGTGGCCCCAACTAAAGCTAGAATATGGTTTTGTTTAGCTATGGTTTGCAAATCCTGATACAGCTCGTCATAACTGAAATACGTCATAAGTCAGAGACCATCAGAATGTTGTGTGCCTTTTTTTAAAATAATCAATTTATCGTATTTCAATGTATAAAGGGTTAGGAGGCCTGATTGGCTGAGAGGTAAGGTGCTTGATTTACTAATCCGATGGTACCAGGTTCAAGTCCCAGAACTGGGGATTTTTTTTCCTGGTGCCACCACACCAAAAAGGCCCTGGGGTCCATTTAGCCTCTAAAAATGGGTACCAGAGAAATACAGGAATGTAACTGCAGCCAAGCACATAAGCATCACACTTTCATGTGCTGGTGGTCTTTTAAATATGGCCCTAACACTGATTACCCGATATGCATGGCAACGATGATTTCGCCTTTTACCTCTCACCTTCGGAAGAGGTAAACATATGTTAAACTGACAGCATAGGACTGAAAGTGAACTTTTTTTTTAATTAGCAGAAGTATTTAGAAGTATAAAGCATCTGTGTTGACAAAACGAAAGTAGCAGCGAATCGTGGACATACACGGCCGTTGTTTGAATACCCTGATTATTTCATCATTTCCTGAAACTTGCCCATTCATGAATACTTGCTAAACGGGTGCACGGTGGTATCGTTTCAGAAAAAGGAAAACAAGTAATGCCCAGCTCACTGGTACGAATTCTTATAATGATTTTAATGAAACCAAAATATAAATTTACCAACAACTTTCTTTGCTATAATCCGTCCCATTATTTCTACCTAGATGCAGCCCTGTTTAATTTCTTTTTTTTAATGAATAAATAAATCTTCCTTTCCGGGATGGGCAACACGGTCATCAGAAGGATCAATCTATACTCACTTTTAGTCTGCACAATCGAGTATAATGTCCACATTTCTCTTCTTTAGATTTTATACTGTCAGGGCTAATATTATTATATTTTGTTTCCCATGGGTTCACCAGTTTTTCCTTTTCAGTGCTCACAGAGCCCCAGCCTGGTTTTACTTCGTCCGCCATGCCGGTTAGCAGTAGAACTCTTACATGTATAAAGATTACATTTGTGAGTTAGTGAACATCATCTTGTTCCATCTCCACGAAGAGTGTTGGTCGAGGAGCAACAGCTATTCAAATGTGAGAAGTACAATGACCTGGTCAAGCAAGTGGGGGGGGGGGGGGGGGAGGAGTCAGGGCAAAAGTGATAGCTGTAGAAGTGGCAGCGACAGGATTCGTAGCAACATCAGCATACGAAAAGCCTTTCAGAAACAGCAGAAAAGGCTTCATGCTGGCTGTGGAGTATGCGAAACAAGCATTTAGAACATAAATGGTCTCGTTTGTCACAACCAATACCGGTCCTCCGTAGCTAAATCGCTAAAGACGCACTTCACAGTGCAGTGCCAACTCAATCCCGGGACGAAAAAAAGCAACAACTCACAAAACCTCTGGTAGTCATGACCCAGAGAGACCCCCCCCCCCCCTTTTTTTAGAGTGTCAGGAGTTCAATTGGCCGAAACACTTGTCAGAAAAAAAAAAGGGGGGGGGGGGGTTTCTTCCTCTGATGATCTGAATGAGTTGTTCCGGTTTCTACATTAGAGAGTTTCCTGTATATGGTCGCAGTGGAACTAAGCTCACTCTGTTATTCTCATGATGTTAGCGTCAAGTTGATTTGTGTCAGTATCTTGATGCTGTTGCAACTAAGTAATCAATAGTTGGAAAACATCAAGACTTATGAATCGCAATTAATCAAACTTTAGACTTAAATAGGGCGATTTTTGTGACCATAATTTTCCTAGCCACTTACTTTTGCATGATTGTCTCACCTACCAGTTTTTGTAGACATAAAAGGACAAGCAAGCTTGTGACGGAAAGACGAAAGACAGCACTTCCTTACATTCACAAAGACTGACAACAGACTGACTTCGTTCTTTCATTGTACGAAATGTACAAACTAGGAAAAAAAGTAGGTGGAACTTTATTACATTAACAAGCACCCAGATGTGACGTTTCGGCATGAACCTTAAATCATACAAAAACACACAGGTCGAAGAAATAGAGATAGAAAATAAAATATAAATCCACATGAATGTTATGTACAAAATAGGAATGGAAAAAATAGAATAAAATAAAATGAATGGAGCACTTAGCTGTGACTTGTAAGAAAGTGTGTTCAGAAGTGCGCATAGTGGAGTGTATAGAATGTTTAAATGGAGGCTTGTGATGTGTAAATTGGTGGGTCGTAAATAAGTAGGGGGAAGTGGGACCGTGGGAAGGGGAAAGAGTGTTACAATGGTAATCTAACCGGGAGAGGGTGGAATATGTGATTATAGTTATGACAGAGGGGTTGTAATCTGATGGTGTGAGGAGGTTCTGAACTATGTGTTACAAGTGAGAAAGAAGTGGAACTTAGTGCAGAGGGATTATGATTGTGGAGGAGAGGAATGTTAGGTGTAGCTGAATTACGAGTTCAGACTATGTGATTCCACGTCCCATATTCCTGAATGTAGCCGTTCTCATGTTCTACCCGGCTTTTGTCACCAGCGTGATATTGTTTGATGGCTGTTACCAGAAAATCAGATTTGACTCTGTGGTTGGGGCCATTGAAATGATTTGGGACTGGTTTCGAAGCATGCTGGGTGATATCATACAGATGTTTTTGTTTGTAACAAAAACATGCATGTAACAATACAAACGTGTGTGTAATATGTGTCTGTGTCTTGTGGCTCACAAACATTTGATGTTTGCTTGTACGTGTACAAACTCCCTGTAACTGCGAGCTGGTGTTCCATGCAGCCGATGCTGTAGAGGTGTTGAGGAACACCATCGTATCGGCGTGGGAGCGGGTTGTGGCAGCTGCTTTTTCATTCCCGGAGTACGGCTAAAATCAGGCGGTATACAATGCTTCTTTAGCAGACTCCACCACCATGGGGACTATGGCGATCCCTGACCTGTTAGTCAGGCTAGGCCTGTTCCTAGTGGTACCAACGGAGAGGTGGGACAGGGTCTTAGTCAGCTACGGTTCGCTAACCCTGACTCTAGCATATCAGCTATGGGTCGTTGATTGCTTCATCGGACATGCGTTTTCACCCCCCCCCCCCAATATTTAATGTTTATCATATGTGGCTCTTCAACAAGCTTGGCCACCACAACTGCTTCAGATGTTGGTCGACCACTCTTTTCCGTTATAATATTGCTGTTCTTGTATCGAGGTACGTTGTAGATTTTTTTTCCCCTTGTGCAGCTATGCGTGGACTGGAAGATTTTCCCTCCTCTGGAGTAAGTTCGATATATCTAGTTCACACTGGTTCTGAGCAGTTGCATAACTTTTGAGGACCATAACCTGGCCGTCCTTTCTAAGTTAAATTTCAGGACATTAGGTCAAGCGGAGGGGGGAAAGGAGTAAGGTTTAAAAAAAAAAAAAAAAAACTTCGTTTCCATGTCATTAAGGCATACTGGGGATACGGTGTTAGGCCCGTATTTCCAAGACCTTCGGCACATGAAAGTCTGACGTGGTATCACGCCCGGCCGCATTTACCCACCCAGATTTCTCGGGTGCACTCCAGGGAGGTAAAGTTAAATTTACATTTTAAAGCCAAATTTTAATCAGTAGGTTAGGTTTAGAAATTTACTTACAAATGTGTCAGTCAAGTCTACTTCTTGTACTTCGTTGTCCCGAATGCAGTGAAGCCGGAGTCTGAACTTTGAACCAAAAATCTTAAGTTTTCGAGAGCCTTAGTTCAGATGTCGAGTGAGAATGTGTTATTTTGTCGTTCTTTAACAGTTTCCTAGTGTATTGAAATGAGATAGGAAATGTATAAACTAGGGGGGAAAGGTAGGAACAGCTTTATTATTTAACGAGTACACAGTTGTGATGGTAAAAACTTTTCGACCTGAACTTTTATTTCTCTGTCTCCTCCTCCTCTCTTGTTTCACTCCGTTACCCTTGAATTCCCCATAGTACAATACTAAACAACACCCCCCCTCCCCCCAAAGCTGTGTGTTGTACTTACTCCACAATGGAGTAGAAAACAGGAAAAAGAAGGGGAGGGGGGACCCCAAAAACAAATGGGCACATTATTCTCACTGCATACAACCTACTTCAGAAAGATTTTCAATATACTCTGGCTATAAATCTTATCTAACAGATCTATTTCTTACGCCTTACGTCCTTCCCGTGTCGCTAAACGTCACATAGAGTCCGCATGGTAGTTCGCCAAGATTTCCTTTCTTTGGCGAGTTTTTCAATCTCATCAAGGGATGTTATGCCCACTAAACTGGCTTCTCTTAACAATGTCCTTTTTAGAGTTTCGCGTGGTCGACCTCTTTTTTCTTCGGCCTGTTGTGTTCCTCTTGATAGCTGTTTGAGGATCTTATGATTGTTTCTTCTCATCACATGACCGACATCTGCCCATCTTCTTTTTATGATCACCCATAAGACAGATTGTTGTTTGGTCATTTGTCTTATCTCTGCATTGTTCTTGAATTTATTCCTCTTTGTATATAGAGTATTTTCCTGAGGCATTTGTTTTCGAAAGAGTCTAATTTCTTGTCCATTTATTTAGTTGTTTTCCAGCTTTCACGTGCATAAATGAGGGTGGATATTACATTTGAATTGAATAATCTTAACTTGCTTTTTTTTTGCTTATAACTTTTGAATGCCATATGTTCTCAAGATTCTTGAAGGACAATGCTGTTTATGCAATTCTAATTCTAACTTCTTTTCTGGTGTCACCATCCTGATCTATGCAGCTGCCAGGATATGCAAATTGGTTTACTTCTTCAACAGCTGTTCCTTCTACGTACAGTATATAACAGATCTATTTGCCCAACATAAAACAAATGGGCGTGCATATAATTACAGCTACATGATGCTGGTAAATGATTTTTCCATAAAGACCTCTTCCTACATTCATTCACTGAAGGTAAATTTTCCCTTGAGGAACTTTGTCTTCCTAACTGCTCTCTCGAAGGTTTCTCTGTTGTATGCAAGAAGCCCTGCTACCAATCCATTCACTTGCAAATCATAAACAAAGTCTTGTTCCCATCTTTGCCTTGGTCTTTCTCTATTTCTTTTCCCCATTATGTAGCCTTCCAAGTCTGACTTCTCCATACTCTCATGATGTTATCTAATATATCTGAAATACTTAAGTCAACCCAGTGAACTGTGGAGACCAACATAAACAGCATAAAACACAGCTGGGACACCATATAAAGCCAGCCTGCAGATCACTAAAAATAGAAGGAATCTGTTGCTGCTCTGTAAGGAAAGGATTATTGAGTGCTGGATATAAATATGCTGTAAATGAATGATTCTTATTTGAAAATACTCATAAATTTCCTTACAAGCAAATATTGTACACATCAATGAACACAAGATATTCAGAATATTTTCTTATGCTTTCAGTGTCATATGGTCAGTCATCTAAACAAGAAGACATGCTGCTCCCATGACTCTTATCACCAGCAGCCCCATGACTCTTATTATCAGCAGTCCATGACTCCTCTTATTACCAGCAGCCCCTTGACTCTTATCACCAGCAGCCCCTTGACTCTTATCACCAGCAGCCCCTTGACTCTTATTACCAGCAGCAGGTCTTCGTAATGGCCCCACAGCTTTACATGAAACCACTTTTGACTCAGGGTCTATGTAAGGAGCACATGTTTGCAGGAAATGTTCTGGAGCATGAAAATCATTTCAGTACTGGCAAAGTGAGCTTTCATTTTATGTACCTTGACTTGTAAAATCACAATATGCAGAAGAAGATAAACACGTTGTGTGAATGATAAATGAAACATATTTACTGACATCAAACAGCAACTTGAGATCTTAAAACAATTTTCACAGAAACTTCGAAATTAAAAAAAAAAATGCAATATTACACAGAGACTATAACATGAATAACTCCCTTTTGGCAGGACATAAATTCATTAACTTAATCATCAGCTCAAACAGACAAGAAATGTAACACTACATCTGGGGTATCAATGACTTGGAAATAAATACTCGTAAAGTACAATTTTAAAAAAAAATGTTCAACAACTGGGCTTAATACTAGCACGTCAAAAGATCACAAGCTTAAATAGCCCCTTATCTGTCAGTTATGAGCAGTTTGATCAAAATTCATGTTGTTACACAAACGACATTTCTTTGAATTGTGATTATTCATATTAAAATCCAATTTTGACCTCCTATTATGCAAAAATATCCAGTTTTGACAAAAGTTTCCTTTCGTCATTCTTTTAAAGTATGTTTTCATCTCTCCACACCTTTCCATCACAATTTTACAAACTGTCTCAGCCATTCTTACAAGTCCATTCAGCTGTAACAGTTCACAAGAACCTCACAATCAATTTCTCCTTGTGATTAGTCTATCCATCTGTATCAGCAGTTCTCAACCACTTTTTAGCATGACTCTAAACCAGCTATGATACATGAAAGATTTTTTAAAAAAAACAACTGAAATTCAACAAAAATTAACTAATACTATTTCAATGCCTTTAACACTGTAACAGTATGAAATTGTTGGGTTGTTTCCCTTGTTTTTCAGATTTAAGTTATGACTTGAGTTGGCTAAGCTGATCTCCCCAGACTCAAGAAGCCTGGAGAAGCTTCTAGTTGTTATGGGAAGGTGACTTCTTGTATGGGCCTCAAGTACAAACTCTGAGGAAAGAGTTTTTGCTGAAGACAGACTCTGGTGTTGGGTCTCGCAGCAAGCTGTAGTTTTGTCAGAAATGACTTACCCTAACACTGTAAAGTAAGTCTCGATTTTTTTCAAGGTCTAATCCTACACAACTGTTCTCTTACTTTACCTGGTACCAGCTAGAGAGACTGAATCTAAGCTACGGAATTTCTGTGTCATGACCTCGTTTCTTTCCAGGTGTCATGATCCCTCGTGTCTATTGAACAGTTCCTAATGACTTGGCCTAGAAAAAACCTTTTTTTGGAGGTGCTAGTTGGCTCAGTTGGTTTGTACACTGTTCTCTCGTGGCTAGATAGCTGCTCGTCCTATCGGAGTCTGTGTTCAAATCCCAGGTAATTCTCTTGTGATTTTTCTTTCTTTCATGTCTCACTAAAGTGCTTTGTCTACGATTTTTTTGAGGTCTAATCCTACAAAACTGTTCTCTTATTCTACCATACGAAAGCCTCGTTGTTTCCTATTTATAAAAAATTGTACCCTAGCACTGGAGAAGGATGAGAATGTCTCCTATTTTCCAGTTCTTGTGGTAGAATACCTGGCCCAAGTTTTCTGTTGCCAGTGTATTTGTATTCTTGTGTGATCTACTGGACGCTATTATCATCAACTGCACTCACAATCCGTCATCATCAATAAATATTGCTTGAATCATCCAATGACATAACATGTCATTGGACGATTCAAGCAATATTTATGTGACTCCTGGGTGCCACTGCAGATTTACAGAACCCGTTACTACTGAAGTTTATCCTACAGCCATTGTTGTCATGTGTCCAAGCAGTGACATGTTGTCGGCGAAAACTCATCAGATGGATCCATGCTTCTGCTGCCAACCTGTAACATCTAATGTCATACTGTCTCATCTTGGTGTTGTACTACAAACCTGTAAAGGAATCTCATCTTGGTGTTGTACTACAAACCTGTAAAGGAATCTCATCTTGGTGTTGTATTACAAACCTGTAAAGGAACCATCTTCTTCATCACGATGTAACTTTGTCACTAATCCACAAAGAAGAAATGTGTATAATGTCACTTTCTAAATAATCAAATGTTTTTCAAGATATTATGAAGTATTCAAAACAATAAGAGAAAACCTGTGGCCAGTGTGAATGTTGTTATATTAATATTTAGGTTCTGAAAACATAAAATAGGAAGATTTCCCTAAAATCCTTAAATTTTTTGAGGGTGTCCCCCCCCCCCCCCCCCCAAAACATGTTCTTACAATCCTATCTCAGCCATAATAACCCCACTCCCCCCACTTTGGGTTGCAACCTGGGGGCTGGAAGCCACTAATTTATGTACATGACATCCATCAACACAATAAAGTGGTGAAACTCCTGCAGCTCAGTGCTTTCCATCATCAATCTTACTATTACACAAGGCTTTTCTTTCCCTCAACCTTTTTTTAAAATATATTTTTTGAGCCAGACATCACAAACTTCTAAAATAAAGTTTTGGTCCAATGGAATTCGATGGATATACATCAGTGTAAAATTTACGCAAACAGCAGCTCTATATTCAGTAACAAAAACAAAACATGAAAAAATGAGCAAGACCAGCAGTATAAATGTACAATGAAATGATTTAAAAAGTTATTTTATTATGCCTAATCAGCGGGAAAAAAAAAGAAATACAACATACTAATTTTGCAGCATGTTTTCAGGCAGGCTGGTTGGTTGGTTGATTTATCTGGTGATCAGGCTCCTTGTGTGAACTTCAGTTCTTGGAGATCAATGTCCCCATGGTGTGAACTTCAGTTCTTGGAGATCAATGTCCCCATGGTGTGAACTTCAGTTCTTGGAGATCAATGTCCACATGGTGTGAACTTCAGTTCTTGGAGGTCAAAGTCCCCATGGTGTGAACTTCAGTTCTTGGAGATCAATGTCCCCATGGTGTGAACTTCAGTTCTTGGAAATCAATGTCCACATGGTGTGAATCTCAGTTCTTGGAGATCAATGTCTCCATGGTGTGAACTTCAGTTCTTGGAGATCAATGTCCCCATGGTGTGAACTTCAGTTCTTGGAAATCAGTGTCCACATGGTGTGAATCTCAGTTCTTGGAGATCAATGTCTCCATGGTGGAGACTGCGAGGGCAGGCATCACATATCATTGGAAGTGAAGACAGATAAATGGGGTTTTGAACAGTACTAACTTACAAAATGCTGATGACAATTCTTGTACCTTAACAATCAGCTATGCTCTCATCTGCTACTCTCTAAGTATGCAGTGTCTGCTCTCAGCTTTACTATCTCAGCAACCACTACTACTCAGACAGTAGTAGAAATAATTTTATTATGCAAAGCAATTTGCAAATTTCATTATGATTACTGGATGAGTGTTAAACAACTACCATCAGATCAGATAGTGCCATGCCAACAGGCATAGGCTGTCATCTTTCTCACACGATCCTCTGTGTCTCAAATCAAGTCAATTGCTGTTTTCCTGTCGAACCATGCAGTCAAGCCATATAGGTATTTGTCTTTTCCACCCCTTCTCTCTCTCTCTTTCTTGCCATTCATCTTTCCACTCATTACCTTTGTGTCGAGACCTTCATGTATGCTGTGTTAGAGAAACTTTCATAGTTTTTTCCCCTTATGTGCAGCACTAGTTTGAGATATTCCTTTGCCGACTGTAATACTTCTTCACTCGTCTTTCTGGCTGTTCATGGTACTACATGGCTCTACTATACATTTCAGTTATACAATATATTGCTGAAAGGCAAGCACTCATATTTGTTTTTTTCTGTATACCTACGTAACATTGGTATAAACTGATGATGAATGACTGCATTAGAATGAAAGTTAGGAGATGAGGTGACTAATGTCCTCATTTCCCCCTGTGAAAAGTAAATTTTGTCCTTTCACCCACTTTCATAAAAATGCTGGGCAGGAAAGTTCCATTACACACCAGAATTAAGTCACTGCATGTTCTGACAAAAGAACGTTTCACTTCTCCTGTAGGCCTCAGTAACTTTATCTTAACTACTCTACATACACAGTCCTGCTATGCAACAGTATAACAAATGCTGATGACTCTTACACAATTTCTGATCAGATGGAGATCATATTTTTTTGTCATTCAGTTTCTTTATTCTACATCTGCCCCTACCCCAACCCCAGAACCAAGTTCTGACCTGTAACTATTATGATTTGTATACATTATACCACATGATTTATAATTGTAACAATATTGTTTATTTTGCATAATACAGCTCTATACAACTGGTTCTAGTGGGTTAGAGTTACACACTCTTCAGCTTTACAAAACAAGACAGAAGGAGGAAGAAACAAGGGATAAATCAGCAACAGCAGATAAGAACAGTGAATGGTTATGAAAAAAACAGCAACAACAACCCAGTACTTCTTATCCTCTATTACCAATTTACCCCTTTTTCATATTTTTATTTGTTAAACTGTGCTATACACCTTTGTCTGACTCAGTTATATGTTATGTATCTTCTTATATTTTCTGCTGAACCTCTCTTCTACAGGAAAACAAGTCTATGCCCATACATTTATTTGTGATCAAAAATAGAAGATAACTTTTTAACATAAAACTAGTAAGCCAACATTCCAAGAATATTAAGAAACATCCTTCTTGAAATGGCAGAAAATGACTAGATCCTACACAATGCTTCCTTATACCACAGTATATTTCTTAGTACACTTCCAACTGTAACATTTCATGTTCAGATCTTCCTACTTTCTACAGATCAATCTCAATAATCTTCGGTTATTAACCATATCAGCACAGCAACCTAGTGTACCTCACGTTGCTGATAAATACTCTGCAGTTCTACTAGTGAATCTAATTAAGTGTTATAAGCCGACAAGCTATACAAGCATCTTCACCAATGTTGCTCGTTACAAAATGACAAACTATAAAAGGTAGAATCAATACAACAAAAGTAATTTTATGACTCTGATACCTACGTTTTAGACAAGGTTTACAGGGAAGTTACATACATAAAAATAACAGTCATCAGAAACATGTAGGAAAAATCTAAACAAATCAAGCACAAAATAATTGCTTTCGAAACAAATGGAAGTTAAAAAAAAACAAATATTTGAAGTAATTGTTATCTTCTGTAAAAAAATGTGACACAATTACTTACTATTCACTGTAAGAAATAAGTATTACAGATTACGTACATTAAATTTGACAGTCATTACTAAAACAAAATACAACTTACAAAAAACAAAAACAAAAAACCAACAACAATCTTACTACAACTCACAAAACAGAACAAGCAGACAGTCTGAAAAAATATCATTAACTCACGGAATCCTAGAAGCCACAGTTAAAAGTGTAGCTCACTTACTGTAGTGTTTGAGGTGTAGTCCCTAGAACACTTTATAGATAAAATATGAGGGTAATACCAGAAGTCGTGTACAAAATTTTTTCAAAAATCAGAATTTATAGATTGAGAAAATATAAATTTATCACCTTAACTTGCATCATGTAGAGGACACATGATGTTACCATCATGTGTCACATGACCACGCGGAGCATAAACAAAATGGTGGGTGCTGTTATCGAGTTTCTCATTAAAGAAAATCACCAAAGACTTCAACTTGCTTATGGAGATGTGTATATGGGTGCTAGCAGTGTTAGGAGGTGGGTGAAACATTTCAAAGATGGAAACAGGAGCATCCAAGATATGCCTCGCAGCCGTCACCCTCAAACTGCCTTCACTAAATGCAATGTGGACAGGGTTGATGACATCATCAAACGAGACAGACCTATCACAGTATCTGAAATCACTGTAAATCTTGGAATAGGGCACAATGCAGCAGAGGAAATGACTGAAACCCTGGGCTATAGAAAAGTCTGTGCCTGCTGGGTCCCATAGGAGAGAACATCCAGAAAGCTGCGTCTGTGCCGTCGGTCGGCTGAAACGGAGTTCTATTGGAAGGGTATTTTCAAACTTGCAGAGCAATGGGAAAAATGTGCGCAGAGAAATGGAAATTATGTTGAAAAGTGAAAAAAAGGATGCAGGTTAAGGGGATACATTAATTTTTCTCTATCTATAAATTCTGATTTAAAAAAAATTTTTGCTCATGACTATCGGTATGACCCTCGTATAACTTTCAGATGAACTCGACGCCAGAGTAGCCATTCTGCTCTCTACATTTATGGCTCTCTGTTTACGCATCTTAAAATAAAGCGACCCGCTTCAGGTTATTGTGTGGACTCATCGATGACTCCCTCATCATCCTCAAAAATAACCTAGCCAAGCAGCTGGCTCTTCAAGTCATCAGCTCAATTCGCGACAAACCTCCTAAAAAAAAAATTGACTTAATAATCAGCTTGACTCATCAACAACTGCCACCTCCTCCTCCTCTTCCTCCCTCAGAATCAGATCACCAAAGTAAGCAGTTATAGTCTTGAGCTTCCTGTTGAGGAAATTCTGCTCTATCTCAATCTGCTTGCCTTCCCCTGCCAAAGCCGCCAACTAAACCAAAGACAACAGAAAAAAATAACCAGTAAATCAACTATGCAAGTTACCTGCCTATGTTACACAATAACAACATCAGAGAATCTAAAAAAGACAGCGGACAATATTTTTTTCCCCATTCATCTATTTTCACTCAGGTGTGTCTGTATTCCATATACACAGGACTAATTTTTATGTTAATATCCTATTTTCTTTCTTAACACACTTACAGCCAAGGCAGGCAATCCCCACTCAGAGGCAGTTTCTCTAACAAGAAATGTCAGCTTAACATATAGCTGGACTAACTGAGGTGCTGGTCTATAGTGCATGCCCTACTCCTCCTCCTCCCCAAGAAGCAACTCACTATCAACTATGCTTCACTTGTGCTTGAGAAAAATATGAGTGAAGTGAAGTATACAAGTTACCACTGATCGCAACCATTAAGAAAAGAAAATCAACCTTCTTCTTCTTCAATCTCCCTTGAACGGCAAGCTGGTGTTATTTGCAGCCAATTCAGTGAAGATGCTGAGGTACACCACTGTAGCAGTTTGGGAGCAGGTTATGGCAACTATTCTTTCAGTCCCTCAGCGCAGCTAAAAAGCAGAGGGTGAGCAGTTTGGGAGCAGGTTATGGCAGCTACTCTTTCAGTCCCTCAGTGCAGCTAAAAAGCAGAGAGTGAGCAGTGTTTCTTTAGCAGACTCTGTCACCATGGGGATTATGGCCTGTTACTGGGCATACCAATGAAAAAGGTGGGACGTGGTCTTGGTCAGCTATGGTTTATCAACCCTGATGCAGTAATGAGTCTCTGACTGCCACAAGGGACAGCATTTTCACCACCATGAAAACCATTAAAAGCAGGCAGGGCACACTCAACTAGCACACAAATTCTCAGCTACCACACGGACAGACAAAAAAAAAAAGGACTTGAAAAACAGGGAATAGAAGCTATGAAACAAAGAACATGGATCTGAAGGGCTTGTAAATTGCAAGAGAAACGATCCTTTACATTTTTATCTGACTATCTAAATTCACTTCCATATCATTCATGCACCTTCATTTCCCATCCTGTTTTCATGCATTTATTATTATTTTTACCCAAGACCTTCTTTGGATGTGTGAGCTTTAACTCTGAATCTACCAAACAACAGCCATGACACACAAACATTCTCTATAATAAAAAAAACCACTGCCACTGTTTTACAGGGAAATATCTTATGCTTATTTTTAACATTTGTAATAGTTTAAACTTATGAAAGCCCATATTACTATATTTCATGTCCAATATCCTTTTTTTTTTTTCTTTCAGAAGCTGTTTAGATGCTTCATAGTTAGTGATTACACTAGGGTTTTTTGAAACTGGTACAACTGTATTTGTCTTTCATAGTGTGTGAAGTTCTTTCCAAAATATCAGTTCTCTCAAAACATTTGGCACTTAAAAAAAAACAAACTTTTTTTAAAATGTAAAAGTAAACATACTTTACTAACACAAACGACAGCAGAAAGTAAATGTTCGTGCCGATTTTTTTTCTTAGCTGCAGCAAGATTTAATCTTTACAAAATGCTCACATGTCGAATCAAAGTCAAAACTGGTTGATTCTCCTCCATGCAAACTGAGCGTCATCATCCTGCTGGCCTGATTATCCTCCAACTGATTTCTCTGACTGCCTTTTACTAGATTTTTGATAAATGGTTACAATCACTGACAACCTCCAAAACTTTCGGTGTTTCTCTTTTTTAATCAGTAACTGCTGGTTAGTACGACCACTACTTATGGCAGGCTAAGAGTTAACAAAGTTGTAAACGAAGGATATTCACTTTCAGAATTCACTACCAACAAAAACTTGTTTCCCTAAGTTCTCTCCTCCAGACTCTGGAAGAATTCATTCCTAATTTACTACCATTCCCACACATACACTCTTCTCAGATAACACTTTTGAAACAAACAACATAGCACAACTCTCCTACCTTTTCAGCATCAGCATTTCGTGGCAAAAAGAACGCTATATTTGATGTAATTTTTCTCGTCAGGTCCATTAACTCTGACGTTTGCTAGTTAAGGAAATAATACTTGGCTTTGACAAGTCTATATCGAGAAAGTTATCATGTCAGTATAAATAGAAAGTGGGAAGGACTAAATGAAAATGTTACAGGAAAAAAACTTCTTAAACAGAACACCAATAGTAATTTTTTTTTTGTCCCAGAAGACCATTCCAAGGAAGGTAGATTATTATTACTATTATTACCTATCCTGCTTCACCTTGGCTTTTGGTCTTGCCCATGTTTTACTTCCTCACTTTCAACTCTACCAATCTGCTCCAGAGGAAGGACACGGCCCATCATCACATGCCATGCCGGGCAGCATGGGTGATCATACCCCACAAATCTCAATCCTTGACATTTCTGAGTAACTCTGTTGCTGAATTATTTCCATGACACAATGTCAGGCCTTCTAACATCTGTTCCTTTGGTCATGCTCTGCCTCTCCTGTCTTCAGTTTTGCCCATTGTTATAACGTTTTTCAGCTTTTCTTCTCATCACATGCCCCAAGGATGCTCATTGCTTTTTCCTTATTATTGTTATTATTATTTTTCATTAGTTTGTCTCAAACACTGCTAATTAGTTATCTTGGCTGTCCATGGGATTGTCATCATTCTTTTCAGGAACCACATCTCTGTTGCCTCCAATGATTTACTTGTTTGTCTGCCAATAGTCCATGATTTACATCTGATGGTCATATCATCGAGTATTTTATAAAGCTAAGCAGCCCCATGTTGTCAACTCCCCTCCTCTCAATCACCATCACATATTATTCAATATATTTCCAACTAACCTCTATACCTAGAGGTCACTCCACCATCCACTACCCAGCGGACCCCCTGGTAGAAGGACAGGCTCTTCCCCCAAGGACAAGGCCCATATGTCTGAAAATATACCAGAGTTACATGGGAGGCCAGAAGGTGGGTATGTTAGAGAACCTCACCACCAACTGCCTTACGGTCCCATTCCCTTCAGATTTTTCTCTCAGGGTTTACTCCTGCAGTTTCTAACTCCCCTGAGCCACCTACAAAGCAGTGGAACTCGTATCACTTACTATCACATGACAGCAGGCAAAACCCAACCAGACACATTAGTATCACCCATCAAAAATATAGTATTTGTAATCAGTAAAACTAAATGTGTGGACCACAGTGGAATAACAATCTTGTGATGAAAGACTCACACAACTTGTTAAAAAAAAAAAAAAAAGAAAGAAATGAAAAAAGAATGACAGTACATGGGGCTATAGGAAGCGTGGATAAGAATAACAAACAAGTTTCATGGTGCCATTAATGCACATGACAGAAGTTATGTATCAGATAAGCAATTCCTTTCCACTTCTGTCTATGTTATTGTTTTATCTTCTCTCTTCTCCCTCCAAAAAAAAAGGGCTTCTTTTATGGCTGATATATTGATTATTTGTTGTTTGTGTCCATTTCTTTTTCTTATATTCTCCTCTCTTCCTATGTTCCATGAATTATGAAACAGAATCTGTAAACTGAACAGACATGATACTGAGGCAGAGACAGACAACTGAACAAAAAGGATATGCATTAAACCCAGCCATGTCATCCAAATCATAAACAGATCTGTCCAGATACTCAGGTCCACCCCAAGGTGGGCTCAGAAATACCACATCAGCCTTCAAAACTGGTGCCAGCTGCCATGAAAAAACAAAAACAAAACAAATTAAAAATTGCAGTAAATTACTTTTAAAAAAAAAACCAAACAAAAAACTTGCAGTTGTCAAAATGAATTTTCATAATTCCCTCCGTGAAGGAGTTCAAAACTCAAGTATTAATTTATCTTTTCTTTTGTTATAACTGAAGAATAAATGTAAGTCACAAACTATCCCTCCTCAAAAAATCAAAATAACATGAGATAGTTCTCAATTTTGATTCTCACTGTATTCATGCTTGTCAATGGGACAAACCAGGACATGACTTTGGTGAAACATTTTTCTCACTCTCTCTCTCCAGCCGATGCCAATCAGGCATTTCCACAACCATCTATCCTGTGCAACATGACACTCTTTCAGTCCATCAAGCATCTTGTTTCTTTGTCTTCCTCTGTCCCTCTGTTTTTCCTGTTATAAAACCTGAGATGAGCCGCCACATTTCTGAGAGATTGGTGTCGATGCTGGAGCAAATGACGAAGAAAAATTCAAATTCAAATGAAAATTATCCTTCCCTTGGAAATAAGATCAAGGTCAGTAAATTCACCTTCAAGTAATCACCGTGAATAAAGTCTATCTGGTCTGCCACCCCATAAACTTCCGCGTTGTGCCTGGCCAGTTCCAGTCTGCTCTTGTCAATATCTATTGCAATCACTGAAAGAAACATTGAATCCAATTAGCCCCTAGGGCAAGCACCAAGGTAAGAATTAGGTCTAAATGAACGCGAGATGTTACTGTTAATGACACGCTGCCATACTGTTTTCAAAGCAAATCAACCCTGCATATAAAAAAACAGACTCACAATAGAAAATGGCTCTAATTTTCAACTTTATCATGATGAAAGTTATTTTAAAAACAATAATTCAGTTAGACATTACATATACACAGTCAACAACTTTAGATATAGTCTTTTAGTTATTATGCAAAAATCTGATCACCTTTCAAAACACTGACAACTATGTGTATGTGCACTTTGTTGTAATTTATCTTTCAGGCAGATATTAGTCTGGCTTTTCTTTTGGGGGGAGGGGGGGAAGGGAAGAAAGACTGGCATCCAATCTCACTTCTCAAGAGATCAGGAATGGCATTACACTTATGGGGGAACCTTAGATTCATGGAACAATTCAAGCACTAGGCTACATCTGAACTTCCAGCTTTTTTTTTTTTACTAAATGCATTTAAACTTTAACCACTAAGCCATCTAAACCTCCAGGAAACATACACAGAAAAATATCAGTTCAGATCTGCTTTCTTAGAGAACCTACAGGCCCTATTTTTATAACACACAGCAGTAATTAAAAAATACACAGTTCTTTTAGCATCAACACCTGAATACTAATGCACTAAAGCTGTCAAAGAATACCAAAAAGATAGTTATTCAGTGTTACATTAAACTCGTTATATGGATGCAAAGCATGGACAGTAACCAAGAGCACTTGAAATCTACTGGAAGCAGCAGAGATGTGGCTCTTAAGATGAATGATTAAAAATATGAAGGACAGGTAAGAACAAAATGAAGGGGTTCTAAGTGAGGCTGGGCAAAAAAAATTTAAAAAAAGAAATTATGGCTAAATCTGGAACATGACAATCCAGTTTTGTAGGTCATGTTTTAAAGAGGCAAAGTGGAACACCCAGTGAAAATGGGAAAACTGGAGGGACCAACAAAAAAAAAAATATATAGTGAACTAAAGGAGTGGCATGGAGTACAGTCCAACACACATCTCACAGAAAGAGTAAAGGAATCAATGGTGACCAAAACCCAACTGGCATGGATCAGAGAGAGAGAGGGAGAGAGAGAGTAGCATCAGAGAAATGGAAGTGGTTACTATATTTATCTTTCATGTCAAAGATCAGCGGTTCAACAACAAAAACTCTTGCTGTGGTCTGCCAACAGATGAAGTGTGCTAGAGGCACTAACATTGGGTTCCCTACATGCTCCAATAGCCTTTCATCCACCTTCACAACTCTTTAACTTTCTCTCACCATGATTGCAAGTAAAGGCAAACTGTATTGCATTTCCACCTGCACCACAAAAGGCATCCACCACAACATCACAGCGACTCCTCTCTGCTATGTGGGCGGCTATAGCCTCAGGAGTAACCGAAAACCAGCTCTCTATGAATGGAAGAAGAAAAGTGTATAGACATATATATACTGTCCAAAAAAAGAAACGCATAGCTTATACAAGCTTTATTTTTTATGTTATGACAAAAATGTTTTTCCTCGGTATCTCAAACCAAACCAAAAATTGTCACAAAGATATCAGGTCCAAGATTTATGGTGAATTTTATTCTCGTGTATAGTCAGAACGCAGTGGCTGCCCTTGCTAATCATGCATTTTTTAACCTTATATAGCTCACATTGCATTTATGGAAAAGTTATGATTTTTGTGGTGAGCACAACTAACTTCCCATGCAAATGAAACCCTATAAAAGTATGAGGTTACAAAAACAAATTCAGTCAATTTTCAAGCAAACAATTATGGCACGTTTATCGCAAAATCAAAATTTACGAAACATTGCTACTGGTCACCTCCAAGCAGGCGAAAGTCAAAGTCAGGTTGCCAGGCATTTAAACGTGCAGCAGAGTACTATCAATCAACTTCGGCACCGTTTCCAAGCCACTGGCTCAGCTGAAGACCAGCAATACAGTGGATGACCCAGGGTGACAACAGCAGCTGATGATCGCTTTATTCTGGTTCATCACCTCAGAAACAGGTTTACAACAGCGTCCTCAAGTGCCAAGTCATTGCTTGCAGGACATCGTGTGTCTGATCAAATTGTCCAGAATAGACTGCATGAAGCTGGACTGGTGGCACGACGACCTCACCGAGGTCCTGTTGTAACGAGACACCATCACCAAAATCGACTTGTTTGGGCCAACCAGCATTGGCCTCGAATAACTGACAATCAATGGAGATGTGTCTGGTTTAGTGATGAATTTTTCTTTTTGTTGCACCACCATGATATGCAAAATGAATGTTTTGCCCAAAATTGCATTGATGAAGTTCAGTCGCGATGGTGGAGGTGTAATGGTATGAGGAATGATCAATTTGAACAGAAGGAGTCCATTGGTGCAGATTGAAGGAGGCTTGAATGCGCAACAATACATCAATTAAATTCTTCGACCCCATGTCCATCTATTTGTGGCTGCACAAAGGTCTCTGTTTCAACAGGACAACGCCAGACCCCATTCTGCATGGTTCATCACACAGTTCCTGACTACCAACAACATTCTCACCCTTCCCTGGCCATCCCTGTCTCCAGACATGAATCTGATCAAGCACCTCTGGGATGAGCTACAAAGACGTGTTTGTGGCCGAAATGTTTCTCCAGCCAATCGTCATGATCTGTGGCAGACACTCCAGGAAGAGTGGGGAGCCATCCCACAGATGCACATCAGACATCTGATCGCATCTATGCCCAGGAGATGCCACTTGCTGATCGATGTCAGCTGAGGCCACACACCATACTAACTTAAAAACCTCTGGGCCTAATAAATTCTCGTCACACAGATGCAAGAAACTGTCAAGTGAATGTTTAAACCCTTAGGTATTATTGTGTGCAATTTGAACATTTTATTCATTCAATTTAAAAAGCTATAGAATATCAAAGTTATGGCTAAAATTGAGTCATCAGTAGTTCTATGTTTCTTTTTTTTTGGACTATATATATATGAATTAACATACTGGTGGTACAGAGAAATGCAACTGTCGTAGTTTTAAAAGTTAAAAAAAATTATTTTATTTATTTTTTTGCAACATGAAAAGATTTTCTACTGCCAACAAGACTTTGTTACATATTTTTTTTTAAAAACCAAACCAGCTTTAAAAAAAAAAAAATCTATGTTTAATCATTCTTCTGTGAACAAATCTGTGAAGCTTACAGCTTTTATAATTTAAAAGGTTCCTTGGCTAAATATACTTGAACAAATGTGACCTCCCCCCCCCCCAACCGCGCGCACACATTCAAAACAGATAACAAAGGAAAAACAAAACAAAACAGCACCAAGTAAAGGAAGAATACAGTAAAATGTTCCATTCTCTATGAAGAACTTCTTCTTTGAATAGTTTCAGACATTGACTTGTATACATTTGAAGTAGATGATGGTCATCTGAAGGGCATGGACATCCCCATACAGTTTGTTCTGGACTGGTATTGTCATTCATCATAGCTGCCTTCTCTGTTGCTCATACATACATTGGACAATTCTGCAGTTTGTGGTTTGCTATCATCATATTGGTGCCACACACACATATCTTAGTCGATCATATCTTGAATTTGTTGTACAGATGGTATCTTAGCCTGTTGTACCCAGTTGGCAGCCTTAGGATGATGACTTCTCCTGTTTGACTGCTAGCAGGACATGATGGACAATGACTCATGCTAAACTCAGCACAAAGACATGTTTCCTGATGAATGGAAATGAATGGGAAATTTTTAAAAACCCTTAGGCAAAATGACTCAACAAACTACAATAAACTGAAAGGAATAATTTTTTTCCCCTCAGACAAAATAAATATTCTGAAGGCTTTCAGCCAGTGACCAAGAAACTCCAGAAGTCTGCTGTTCCTTTCCCTCACCCTCTCTTCCAGGCCACTGAGCTCAACATCTTGGCCAAAATACAACACCCCAACTCACAGACACATCTTACCTCTATCCAACTTGATTCCCTGGTCAAATCTCCTGAAAATTCGATATCTCTGGTACCAGTACTTTCTCAGCTCCAAATCACCAGCTATTTCATCAGGTATGGGGACAGATGGTTTGCTTTTCTTCTTCTTCTTCTTGCCCTTGAGCTTTTTCCTAGAGCTTGTGTTACTACCTGATGAAGCCTCAGCCTCAATCTGGTTACTCACAGATTCTGAATCATCAGCACGTGGTTCATCTTGGCGGCAAATACTCTCACTCATCTCATTAGGGAGATCATCAAAGAAGGTAAAGGATGGCTAGGCAAGAAAATAGAAAAAATATTCATCTTTCAAATATCCAATACATTTTTTGAATGCAGTGGATAAGTTCTTATAGTACCATTTGATATTTGGAATTATTTATCACAGTGACAGAAATGGTGAATTTAAAGGAAAAGCTTTAAACATTTGTAAGACACTGGACAAAAATATAATGATAATGAAAAAATGCTGGAGATGGATAGTACATACACTATGAAAGCATACCAGTTACATAAACAGACAGGCTCTCAGCTGGAATCCCTAGGGTAAGAGGAAACAAGGAAGACCTAGAACACCTGGTGAAAGAGTCCTGAAGGAAGTAGAGATAAAAAAAAAAGATAGTTTACACCTGGAGACAGGTAGATGAAACAGCCCAGGTCAGAAATAAATGGAGAGCCCTTGTTGATGGCCTATGCCCCAGACAGGAGTAAAGAAAGTGAGAATTAATGACAATTATTTCAGAAAATTACATAATTGGTTGGAATCTCCGCTGAATTACACTAAAAATAAAGCAGGACTGAAATGGACTCGCTGACATAAATCAAATGCAGCCCATCTCACAAGAACTGTCACCGAGTTACCCAGGATTCTGATTCTGTTGCGGACATTTCTACTACACACAATTAACAACAGTTTTAATGCTCACCTCCACACCACTATTTGGTATGTTTAGGACACTTGTTTCGCTTGTGGCTTCATGAGGATTTCCTTCATCATCAAATGTGATATGCTTCGCCTTCAGAACACCTGAAAGAGTTTTAGCTGGACCCTTCCCATAATCAAGGTGCAAACACTTTGCTTCTTTCAGGATCTTCCTTCTTTCATATATGACTGTTCCGTGAACAATTTTTCGCTTTCTCTTCTCCCTGCCAAGAGAACACATATTTTCAAAGCACCATAAACACTCACACGCTTTTTATTTGAATTTTGAAGGGGGGGGGGGGGGGGGGGGTTAACAATGAAATATTTATGTCTAATAAACATAAAAGAAAATGATTTGAAAAAAAAATTGTGTGAGGAAGCAAACGCTGCAATAAATGGTACACAAACGATATAATGCCTGCTGAGTGTTAAGACACATAAAAATAATTCTCTTACAAAGAAATTTTAAAAACAAATATACACTAGAACAATGATACTTCTGTGCTATTTGTACTTCTATGTGAAGAAAATATTCCAGTCAAACCAGTAAGGAAATGTTAAGCCAAATGTCTTCAGTCCAAACACACAATCTGCTTTAGAAAGATACTGAAAAAAAAAACAAAACCATGCCCACAGACTGCACTAAACAGATCTGCATGTTTCAAGGAAACAATAAGATCTGTGCATAATTACAGAAAAAAAAAAAAAACCTCATTGGAATTGGATTGGTCATGTACTCTGAAAAAGATCCCTCTCAATTCCTATATAAGTCACACAAAAGGAGTGAGGAAAAGAGGCCAACAAAGGTCAATTTGCTGATGCTTATATGGACAGCACAGCAAAGTTGGGGTATCTTACAGAGAACAGCTTTAAGCTGTAAGAAGGAAGGAGAATCTGCTGTCTACCATACAATAACAAAAAGACATACTAGACGGCTATTTCACCAACTGGTGCCAGCCTAAGTCCATCAGTGACAAATAACTTGAAGCTTTGGTTCATAGTTTTGATCTTAAAACGTTGAAAAAAAAAAAAAAGGTAAAATCTCTGTTTCCATGCTATCAAGACATATTAGGGATATGGTGTCAGGCCCGTATTTCCCAGACCATTGGTATATGAAGGTGTGATGTGGTCAGTATCATGCCTGGACGCATTTACCTTCTCAGATTTCTCTGGTACCCATTTTTAGAGGCTGAGTGGACCCTGGGGCCTTTCTAGTGTGGCAGTACCAGAAAAAAAAAATCTTCAATGCTAGGACTTGAATCTGACACCACTGAATTAGTAGACAGATCACCTAATCACTCAGCCAACCAGGCCTGATCTTAGAATGTACCAAGGTAAAAATGACCCAATATCAATTCAACAAACACCTTTTTTTACCCTTCAAATCGAAAAAAAGCTGTTTTACATTTCCAGTGATTAATTAACAAAGAAAAAAAAAACAGCACAAAAATTTTTTAAAAATAAGCTGTACTACTGCTGTGACAACACCAAATGTTGTTGCACTATGCTCATGTCACATTAAGGGAGACATTCATGAATCTATTCAACTTTTGAATTCCAACAATTAATAAAAAAAACTTCATCACATGACTTCATAGCTAAATACCTTAGCTCCTGGTCCATCTGCACAGACAAACCAAGAAGTTCCAAAGTTTCTGGTATGCTTTTCTTCTCACACAGTCCTACAATAAAAAACTGCACAAATCAGTCATGAAAAAAATAAAAAAAGAAGACATTAAAAAGTTTATATCTCCTTATGTGATATGCTAACTGATGCAAGCAAAACTGCAGTTATGTGACCTCTATATTCTGGTGCTCTTTGCCATATGTGATGTTGTCACTAGCACATGCTATGTTACAGGTATTTCACAGCCAAACCCTATTCTTCATTTTGTTGCCAGAGTGCTCAGTGTATTCTTTTACATCAATGGTTCCAAACTTGGAATCTGCAAAATGTGTGTGTGAGAGAGAGAGAGAGAGAGAGAGAGAGAGAAATGTGAAGATTTTAAATTTATTACCAAATCATGGGGGAGTGTAGAGAGGAAAATGATTTATTATTGGTTCCTAGGGTCCTTAACCTGTAAAAGGTTGGGAAGCACCAGTCTTAAAGTATTAATCTTGTATCTACCTCAGGCTTTGAAACTGGTCTTGTCTACAGCTGATGCCACTGTTAAGATTTTGAAACTGGCAAAGCATTAACCTTCACAGAAAGTAGACCACACTGTATAATGCAACTTTCTGGATTGGATCTGAGCAAGCTCCACCAGTTAACAAAATGATCCATTCACTGCTAGTAAACATTTCAAAGAAGATCACATAAGATACTGGTACAATTTGCTAACCATCCTGATGGTGAATTGATAACACTGCAAAGTATTTCTGATGATTATAAATGCTAATCTTTTTCACACCTGTTCCTATTAAGATAAATGCTGCTGCCTTTCTGCTGTCAAAGGAATTCATTATGCTCTATACATAGCTTACCATAACTTAAATACAAATAAAAAATACTGAAAAACAATGAACATATGAAATATGACTGCAACAGATAATTGTCCTAATTTTATCTGTTTTATTAAAAAAAAAAAAAAGAAAAAAGCTGCAATGTTGTTCTTTAAGTTGAACCTGTATGCAGGAAACTCTCTACTGTAGAGAACAACATCACAACTCCTTCAGATCATCAGAGAAAGTACCCCCCCCCCCCTCAGACATGTGTTTCAGCTATATTAAACTCCTGACACTTTAAGGAGGGTGGGCCCCCTGGGTCATGACTCTCAGAGGTCTTGTGTCTGGGACTGAACCCATGATCTTCCAGTTGGCACTGCACTTTGAAGTGCATCTTTAACGATCCAGCCACAGAGGACTGGTATTGGTTGTGACAAATGAAATTATTTATGTTTTCAAAGCTTGTTTCGCATACTCCACAGTCAGCATGGGGCCTTTTCTGCTGTTTCTGAAAGGCTTTTCAATGCCCTTGCTTTTGCTTGTCCCTTTATGCCCAGTTGCTTACATAGGTTATATGGTGATGTTGCTACAAATCCTCTCACTCCCACTTCTACAGCTATCACTTTTGCATTGACTCCTGCCCCCGCCTCAGTTGCTTGGCCAGATCATTATACTTCTCACATTTTGAATAGATGCTGCTCCTCTATTATTGTTTTGTACGTAACCGTAAGCTCAATCATTATTAATTCCTGTTTTTCTATGGAGTACACTACAATGTCTGGTCGTATTCCTGTGTTCTTGATGACAGTCGGGTATTCTCTTCTTCCTGGTAGGTCTGCAACCACATCCCAGTCATTTTCACCATCTAGCAGTGATGGTAAGGGAATGTCCCTGATTTCAATATTTGATGTTGTACCAGCGCCTATGAAGTATTTAGGTGGGACCTCGACTCTTTTGCTGTTATTTGCCTTATCTTTTGCCCTGTCTACAATGGCTACTAGTTCCTACAGCACTATTTTCCCTCTTCCTTTTACATAGTCTTTCGGCTCTACGAAGGGCATTGTGCTGGGATTTTAGATGTTGCCAAACCTGTCTTAGTCCTTCCTTTTCCGATTCATGTGTCTTCTTGAACATTTTCCGGGCATGGTTCTCCTGCTGTCTTATTGCTTCTATTTTCCTCTGTCTTCTGGACTTTCTTGGTGTTACTTTTTCTCTTTTTGCTTGTTTGGTTCCAAACTCTTTGTGGCAGTGAAGATATATGATGTTACCAAATTCTCCCAGTTTTTTCTCAAGGTTTTTCCTTCTCAGCTGTTTGTCCAATTCTTTGCATAGTCCTTTGTCTAGGTTTTCTCATATGCTTTTGGCACTTGCTGGGGTGAAGTTAATCTTGTCTCTGGTCTCGTCAAAGGGCTGCATTGCCTCTCTGCTGCCTGACTCAACCTGAATATTCTCTGTACTGTGGTTTATATCCTGACAGAGATCTTCTAATATCTTATCTGAGACAGGCGTCACAGTGCATCTTATAAATATTGTTAAATGATGCAATAAAAAATACAGTTAATTACTGATGACAAATATAGTTACTCATGTAACTTTAGCCCTTTGTTAAACTTTTCATCACTTTGGCTGTATTTGTCAAGGTTCATGAATTTTCACATGATATGTTTTGCAAAGCAAAACTGCTTAACCTGTTTGCTGCTAAAGACGAGTTAACATGTTACTATCATTTTGTCCCTCCGGTGCTAAAGATGTGTAAACTCGTTTCAAGTTTTCTTGATTAATGCTGTAGACAGTTATCTTCGTTTAATATATGAGAAATCACAGTAACTATTTTTAGCTCTATGTGACCTATTTTCACATGCTGAAACTGGCCATGTGCTGGAAATGTGTTGTTTTTAGTAGGCATTGTGAACCTTGGTAACATGTGCGGTGTACACTCTAAAAAATACCCTTACACTGCTTCTTTCTGTGTGTGCGTAGCAATTAGGATCCTATACAAATTTCTTATTGTGATACTGGTGGATAAATCACAGGTGCCAACTGGTGGTCCGTAATGATCTTTGCTGTAGGGGTCCGTGACAGAAACTCAGAGTCCGTTTTTTTTTTGGTTAGAACAAGTAGGAATATTAACTGTTGTCTATTTTTTTCTTAACTAAATTATTGTCATTCTGAAAATTCACCAAGTTCGTACTGTGTTTTTTAGTGTAGTGTAGCGTGTGCTCATTAAAGGTCACCTATATTTTCTGAAAAAAATTATTTTGCATTTAAACCACATAGCTACCATACAGATGTGAAACTTTTCCAAAGTATGAGGGAGGGGGGGGTCTGTGGTTTGGATTGTGAAACAGCAGGGGGTCTGGAGAATTTTGTTAAATGAAAACCATTGAGACAGATTATACCCAAAATTAGAGAATGGGGGGAACAGCAGATAGTCCATCATTGCTTTGTGCTATAATAATTTCCTCTATTTTCACAAACATCCGATTTCTTCGACTTGCTAAATGTTACGACAAGCATCGAATGGATAATTACTAAATGTTGTGACAAGTGTCGAATTGTTAAATCAAACACTTGTTATATGGTTAGATGGAAGCGATGAGAATAAATTTTATTTTGCTGTCTTTTTGTTTGATTCTATGTAACAACGCTTATGAAGAAATAAATGTGTTATGAGCTATATAATGTAACTTAAATGATATGACAGTGGAAGAATCCAAGAGTTACAACATGTTTATATTTTCTGGTGATAAAAAAACTGTCAGCACTGCCAATGCATATTAGATTTTGAGATGTCAAAAAAAAGAATTCAGCACTGAGTGAAAGTAGGCCAGCGAGGTATCCAGCACTGCGGGGACCGGTTCTCAAGAAATATGTAGCAGCAAAAAGGTTAATTATGTAGGACTATTTCTTTTATGTTATTTTATCGTTCCTTAACAGTTTCCTAGTGTACTGAAATGAGAAAAGAAATGTATAAACTAGGGGAAAAAGGTAGGAACAGCTTTATTATTTAACGAGTACACAGTTGTGATGGCAAAAACTTTTCAACCTGAACTTGTATTTCCTCTATCTCCTCCTCTCTCTTGTTTCATTCCGTTACCCTGAGATTGTCAGGTTCTCTAACAATCAGAGAATAATAAATAAAGCTATAATAGTTTTCATAAACTGGAGAGAAACATCTGGAATTCCCCATAGTACAATACTAAACAACACCCCCCCCCCCAAAACTGTAACAAAGCTGTGTGTTGTACTTACTCCACATGGAGTAGAAAACAGGAAAAAGAAGAGGGAAAAAACCCCAAAAACAAATGGGCACATTATTCTCACTGCATACAACCTACTTCAGAAAGATTTTCAATATACTCTGGCTACAAATCTTATCTAACAGATCAATTTCTTACATCTTACATCTCTCCTGTGCCGCTAAACGTCACACAGAGCCAAGATATCCTATCTTTGGTGAGTTTTTCAATCTCATCAAGGGATGTTATGCCCACTAAACTGGCTTCTTTTAACAATGTCATCTTTAGAGTTTCACGTGGTTGATCTTTTTTTTCTTCGGCCTGTTGTGGTCCACTTGATAGCGTGTTCGGGATTTTTTGGAAAAATTAAACTTCTAAAAAGTTCATAAAACACTCAGAAAAACCATAATCTGACAACTTTTAAAACACCACTGAATTTTCTCAGTTACAACTATGAACCAACACTGACCATACAACAAACAACCTTACCATTGTCCTCAAGATCATCTTCTTCACTCTGGGTATAGTCATTCTCCATGGGCTGCTCACTGAAGTACTCACTCCCTGCCTCCATGCAAGGGAAAACAACTTTCATCAAGTTTTTATCCAGGGAAGAAATGTCAAAATCTTTATCCGGATTCTTCCAGAACCATTTTTTTGCCTCTTTCTGAATATGCCAATATATCTGACTAGACAGAGACTGGTGCTCAGTTTGAAGATAAGCAATGATGTATTCTGGACTGTACTCCTCACCAGCTTCATTCCCATCATCAAACTGGCTATTATTCTGGTGGGTAACATTATCCTCAGAGCAGTTGGCATTGGAATAATCTTGGTCCCGAGACTGCGATGAATTATAACAATTCTCTTCATTCGGAAATTCCTGTTTGTGATTAACACCTTCAGTTCCTAATTCTGAATTCTCTACTGAGACATCATTACTAAGTACTTTAGTATTTTGTATACTGGGGGTTACATAGTCAGCAGACTTTGGGGGTTTTATAAGAAGTGAAGCATCACCAGCAGAGGAAAGTAAAATCTCTTTCTTGTCTTTGCTCTCGTAGGAAAAATTTCCATTCTCTGCAGGCAAGCCAGTCTTTTCAATGCATTTTGAATGCCTTTGCTTGTCCATATTTTCATGTATAAAACATTCCTGAGTTTTCTCCCTCGGCTCTTTGGCACTAGTAATTGAATTATTTTTATGAGTGATGTCTTCATTTAAGATTCTGTTCCTATTAGTATCATTTCCATCTGTACTAACCTGTGTATTACCATTAACAACATTATGTGATGATGTGTGTTCTTCAGGTGGTCCATTTCCATAGTTCAGATTACATACTTCACCATTACAAACTACAGAGTCTTTAACAGCTGAACTATCTCTTGCACCAAATTCCTGAATGCTGCCAGTTTTAGCACCTTTGACGAGCAAGTCACATTCAGTAATATTACCATCATATCTACTGCTAGCGTCTTTTGCAGCCAAGTTTTCATTTTCAAGCTTCTTGCCACGGCCATCACTCCCTGGATGGTTCTCTGAATCATTAGAATTACACTTATCAGTTACTCCAGCAATAGATTCATCAACAACCACCTGGCTGTACATTCCTCCTACATCTATATCCTCCGCACCAGGTGGCACGGACCCAGCTATCTGCTCATACCAGGAGGCATACTGGGGATACTTCAGTACAAAGAGTTTGTACACCAGAAGATCTCCATGCTCTGCCCACAGTTCTGTACACTTTCTACGTATTACCTTGTCCTGCCCATCCTGTCAAATAAAGATAAAACCAATCAGAAAACTTATATTTATGAAAAGAATACAGAAAAGCACATAAAAAAAGGTCCAAATGTACAGTTACTGATATAGAATAACAGAGTGCTACAGCCTTAGTGTAAAGTCTACTGAATGACACCCAAGACCAAGGGAATATTTTCATTATCAAACAACACAGACATTATGTTCAGTTAAGAAATTATGTCATACCTAGGTTTAGACATGTAGGCCAAGTGCTGATAAGAAACAATCAGAGAATACCAAAACAAGATATCAAGTGAAGCACAATAGGCCAAAGAAAAAGAGGTCGACCACATGAAACTCTAAAGAAGGTATTGTTGAGAGAAGCCAGTTTAGTGGGCATAACATCCTTGATGAAGTTGAAAAACTCACCAAAACAAGGAAAACTTGGCAAACAACTATGAAAGCCATGTCTAACGTTTAACGGCATGGGAAGGATGTAAGAAGTAAAAAGATTTAGCATTTATAGCAGCTTAAAACCATGAACTCTATTTTAAAGAATAAAAAGCAAAAACAAACAAAAATATTTTTTCAAAAGATATCGGCAAGATAAAAGATTCTGCTCTGTTTCTTTGCCACTTGTCCATCAATTCAATTATGAGGTACCCACTCTTCAGCTAAGAACCGTAATCAATAGTCTACTCTCCTTGTATGAGAAGTCAAATATTTGCCACAGCACTCTCAAATAAGAAATGTAAAATGTACACACTTTCAGCTTGTACACAATCTCACAAATGTGAAGTAAGTGATATAACCAACTGAATAATGCAACACAGCATGCACAATCCTTTCACTGATGTTCCTGTGTTGGGTTACAAAACTGTTAACATTCAATACATCTTGTGGCATCTTACAGGGCAGCAAACATATGTTCTCCACTTACCACAGTCTGGAGCCAGCCTATAAATAGTGCCTGAGCTCTGGTTCATGCTATAAAATCTTGGCCATTCTCTATTCTTTCTCTTACTTTCCTATCTCATAGTTGTTCTAGCAATGATGTTGGTACATGACCAATCTATACACAGTAAAAGC
Organism: Achatina immaculata; assembly: GCA_009760885.1. Lineage (NCBI taxonomy): Eukaryota > Metazoa > Mollusca > Gastropoda > Stylommatophora > Achatinidae > Lissachatina > Lissachatina immaculata. The sequence continues at coordinate 44,808,207 of CM019720.1, forward strand.
ATACATCTTGCTCACTTTGAAAGCAATCTTTAAAAAATAAGATATAAAAAAAAAAGGCTGGAGCTGCATATGAAGACTGGAACAAGTGACAAACTACTGCTACCTAGGACACACACTAACTGAAGATGTGAGATGGAGATTAAAGGAAAGAATCTTATATATATATCTTATATCCTTCCCGTGCCATTAAACGTCACATAGGGCTTGCAAAGTAGTTCGCCAATTTTTCCTGTCTTCGGCGAGTCTTTCAACCTCATCAAAGGATTTTATGTCTGTTAATTTGGCCTCTCTTAATAATGTCCTCTTCAGAGTTTCACACGGTCTGCCTCTTTTTCTTCGGCCTGTTGTGTTCCACTTGATAGCTTGTTTTGGGATTCTCTGATCATTTATTCTCATCAAGTGGCCAACATATGTCCATCTCCTTTTCCTGATCACCCATGAGACTGGTTGTTGTTCAGTCATCTGTCTTATCTCTGCATTGTTCTTGAATTCACTCCACTTGATGCTGAGTATTTTCCTTAGGCATTTGTTTTCAAAAGAGTCTAATTTCTTTTCTATTTCTTTAGTTGTTTTCCAGCTTTCGCATGCATAAATGAGGGTGGATATTACATTTGAATTGAATAGTCTTAACTTGGTTTTTGTGCTTATAACTTTTGAATTCCATATGTTCTCAAGATTCTTGAAGATTGATGCTGCTTTTGCAATTCTGATCCTAACTTCCTTTCTAGTGTCACCATCCTGGTCTATGTAGCTGCCAAGGTATGCAAATTGATTGACTTCTTCAAAATCTGTCCCTTCTATGTGTATTTTTCCATTTTGATTGAGAGGAATTTTCATTATTTTTGTTTTGTCCTTGTTAATTTCAAGTCCTATTTTGCTAGCCAGTGAAGACAGGCTATCTGTTTTTTCTTGCATGAAATTAACATTATTACTGATAAGAGTTATGTCACCAGCAAAATCAAGATCTTCTAGTTGGGTCCCATGTACCCAGTCAATACCTGTGTTACCTGTGAAGCATTTTTTCATTATGAAAAAAGAAAAAGAAAAGAATAGACTGGCAAAATATATATTCATCACCATGAAGTCAGTGCTATTATCCAGAAATCTTCCCATAAAAACAAAATTAAGATTTGTAGAATAGTATATCTACTCCATTTTACTGTATGGAGCAGAAACCTGGAAGCAAAGCTAAAAAAAAAAAAAAAGATTAATGCAGTAGAAATGTGGTTCTAAAGAAAACTAGGTCATATAACATGGAGAATGAAAAGAACACATGCACAAGTTTTCGAACAGCCCTGAGTGCAATGTGAACTTCTCAAAGAAATAAGGATGAAGAAAACAAAATACTTTGGCCATATCAAAAGACATAACAATCTACTGAAGAGCGTACTAGAAGGAAAGGTGGAAGGAAAAAAGAGCAAGAGGAAGACAGATGTAGATGGTAAGATAACATACGAAAATGGACAGGATACAGCCTGGCTGAGTGCACCATTACGGCGATGGAGCGAGGGAACTGGAGATTCATTACCGCCAACCTTTGTTCTGGAGAAGTCACATGATGAAGATATGAAAAATACAAAAATAAAATTAAAAAATAGATAAAATGAAATCACTGTATACCTTCTGATGGAATTTTGTCTTCTGGAACTTGAATTTTTTTGGCAGTCCCATAGTCTTAAACAATTCTTGATCTTGAAAGTCAATGTTGTCTGAAGACTGGCTCAGAAAATCCTCAGGAGTCAGACTGTCAGTGCATTCAGCAACAAGGCTATCTTCAGGAGCCAAGCTATCAGTCCCTTCAGCAGCAAGACTATCTTCAGGAGCCAAGCTATCAGTCCCTTCAGCAGCTAGACTATCTTCAGCAGCCAACACTCTGGATCCTCAACTATCTCAGCTAGGACAGCAGTCCCTTCCAAGTACTTCTTCAACTGCTCTTCTCTGCACTTCTCAATGCTTGAATTACCACCAGTAGCACCCCTGCATTCAGAATCCTCAGAGTCCGATGAGCTCAACTCAAAGTTTCCTAAGCCCAGGGTAGAAAGTCGCTTGGACAGCTTGCTCTGATCATCCTTCAAGTCACTCTCTAGTGTGTCCTGATTCAGGTAGCTGCTGCACTCCTGCACCACACTGGACCTCTCAGAACTGGCTTCCTCCTCTAAGCTGGACACACTTGCTGTCAGGGCATCCTCGGTGCTCTCTCTCTCAGAAACGGGGTAGAATTCCTCTTGATATGAATACTCACTGTGAGGGGACAAAAAGAAAAAGAAAAAAGCTTCATTACAACATTTCCTGGACAATAAATGACATTCTTTAATACATGGTAACACAACACCCATGACATAAGGTTCCTTGCATACCCTCCCTGGAACAATCCTGTTACTAGGTACACATTATACAACTCTAAGCTGATCAGAGGTGTCCAACTTGCAGTTCACGAGGTCATTATGAAACTAACATTCTTTTCTTCAAAACATGTACAAATATTTATAAAACATCTTGAAAACTTGACAACACTTGAAAAGCTAATCACATGCAACCAGTTCACCATTACTTCATCGTAACTGCCACTTTCTCTCATTTCTATGTAAACTGCCAAGAATTAGTTTTCAGAATAGATTCAGATGTGGCCTGTCACCCAAATTCCTCATACTGTTGTGGCTGCTGAAGCTGAACATCCCAGCTATAGAAAATATCTTGTTCAACAAAACATGATGACCAATCCTTGGCAGATAGCATCTTTTGGTTAATGTGATATTTCACAATGCCCCAGTACACTCTTTTATACATTTTAGAAATCAGGAAAATATGGGCACTAACACCGTATCCCTATGTGCCTCTAAGGCATGAGAGGATTACCTTTACCTTTACATTTTTTTAATACATTTTAGACATCAGTACACAAAATTTTATATGCATTTTTAGAAATCAGTACACTCTTTTATACATTTCAGAAATCAATACACTCTTTTATACATTTTAGAAATCAGCACACTCTTTTATATATTTTAGAAAATAACATTTAATATTAGGTTACATATACAGTTACTGGTTTCACCACAATTTTTTAAAAATTTGTTTATCTCTTAACCTACTAAACAACATCCATAACACACAAATTTTTTTTCCTAACCGAAGACTGTGGATGCCACAGTTTACAAGGAAACAATGCAATAACTTTTTTTTTCGTGTTTACAGAAGCATAAAATTACAAACTCTCAACTACATTATAAAACCATATTACTACAGTAATTTTATTGCTAATTTTGTTTTATAGAAAAGCCATTTAAATTGGTCATGGTAAGTTTAAGAGTTAAAAAAAAAAACTCAATACAAGTCTCCATTCTCCTGCTGACATCACACTGCATCTGTTATGATATTCTTCTGACTATATTAGCACCACTGAGTAAGAAAAAGTATCCTACGTGAGCAAAGATGACTGTTAGAGTGACAGCAAGCACTACTGCTAGAATCAGTGAACTACAACTGCCCCAGACCTTGTCTCACCTCTCTCTGTTGGTGCTCCCTTTAACCAACCCAACCTGACCAATGAGGCGGATATCACTACAGTATACATGGTGATAGAGCTTGCTGAGAACACTGCACCCTTTCTTGCCCTTTTTTTTTAAAAACTTCATTCCAGGTTTACAGTGTCATTCCACCTATCTAGGTCTATCTCCACCCCTATCTGGGCCATCAACAAGGGCTCTCCATTTATTTCTGTCCTGGGCTGCTTCTTCTATCCGTCTCTGCCAAAGGGCAGAATATAAGATGGGCCTGCGTGCCCAATTCTTTCCCCTTTAAAAATAAAGATCATTCATTCATTCATATCCATGTCTAGTCCATCTCTCTGCTTCAAGATTCCTTCACCAGGTGTTTCTAGGTCTTCCTTGTTTCCTCTTACCCTGGGGATTCCAGGTGAGAGCCTGTCTGGTCATATTAGTGGTAGGCTTTCAGATTGTATGTCCTATCCATCTCCACCGTCTTTTTATTATCATTTCTTTCACTGTGGGTTGGTTCATTTTCTGTTATAAAGTGCAGCCACCCTAATTCACTTCCCGGTCCGCAAGATGCTTGTATTTCAACACTTGTCACCCCATCACCCGCATAGAGCATCTTGCTTGCATCAGTCAGTCAGTCATTTGTATGTCCGTTGCAGAACAGCCTCCCTAACAGCCCTCATGTAGGCCTCTCAGTTGTAATCAAGATGCCCTGCTGCTGATGCATCCATTTGCAGATTTATCAATGATGCCTTGCAGCCATCTTTGCCTTGGTCTTCCTCTCTTCCTTTTCCCCATTATGTACCCTCCCAAGGCTGTCTTCTCTAAACTCTCATGACTTGTGTCCAAAATATTTAAAGTTTCTCTGTTTAATTCTCTTTACTAGCCAGCCTTCTTCAATATTAAGTTCTTGTAGTACGTAAATATTTGTTCCTTTTTTGTGTCCATAATATTTGAAGAACTCTTCTGTAGCACTTACATTCAAAAGGCATTTATGCTTGCATTACCAGGCAAAAAAGAAAAAGAACAAGCCAACATACTATAACAGCTTGTTTTCCAGTCACCAGCCCCCATCCACCCCCCAAGTGTACGCTCAGGGGAAAACACAGGTCTTCACTCTAAGCAGACATCATCGTCTGAATGATTGAAGAACATGGTTACAAATAAATCAAAAGAAATATTACCTTATAATACTCCGAGTTAAGTAAACACAAAGTTCTTCAACTTTTGCATCATCATCTTCTGATAAGCAGGTGAACAAACGAAACTTGGCTAAGGTCTGTCTCTGTGACCACATCTGAAGTTTGAAAAAAAAAAAAAAAAAGTTACATGTATCAATTAACCAAGTGCCATGCCACATGGTGTAGGCGATCACTTTTCTCCACAATTCCCTGTCTTTAGACTTGATTATGAGATCTGCCGGTGACTTTCTTCCTAGTCACACTGAAAGCCCATCCAGTAACTTCTTTTTCTGTCTTTTCTTCCCTCAATTTTCCAGTTGCTACAACGTGTTCCAATTTTCCTCTTCTCAGAAAATATCTTACAAATCTCGCTTGCCTGCCTCTGATCTTTGCTGTAATTTGTCTTTTAATTCCAGCCTCTCTTAAGACTTCTTCGTTGGTTTTCTTAGCTGTCCATGGTACCTTCAACATCCTTTTTATGAACCACATTTCCATGGCCTCCATTTCTTGCTGTACTCTCGTATTCATGGACCCATGCTTCACATCCATAAAACAAAATTGGCTCGATGTAACATTTAAGTACTCAGAATCTTGTTTCCATTGATATGGATCTGTTGCACAAGATGTTTCTCATTTTCTGGAATGCTGACTTGGCCTGAGCAAGTCTGCTTTTTATTTCATTGTGACATTTCCTATCAGCTGTTATAATTGTTCCTATACATGTATCAGCTTCGTCAAAAAACTTTCTTCTTTTTTCTTGGCCAGTGTTCACAGTTAATATTAATAGTACAGTTCACAGTTTTACAATCTCTTCTACTTTCAGATATAAGACTGGTCTGAGCAAACTGATATCAGTGGAATTCTATCCTTTTAGGGATAAATGCTCCATTAGCTTTCCCTCAATCCTTACTCAAAACAGCTCTTATGAACTTTGTGGACTTCTTTAGCACCATGGGATTCTTTTACACACTATGCATGAGACACTATTGAGATTTAGCTACTGATTTGCTGTTAGCCTTCCTTACAATGATCTCTACTCTCGCAAACTTGAATGACTTGATCTGAATTTGCTGCCCAGTGCACAAAAGTCCTTCCACATCTTCAAGCATCATATACCAACCATCAACACAATATCTTGTCCTAATGTTTCTCAAAGCACCTCCTGACTAGCTTTTAGTGTTCCTGATTTAGGCTGTTCAAATATGTCCAGCAAAACTGGACCATCTCTGTACATGTTTCTTCTTTCAAATATCTGATTTCCCCTTTTTCTTTTAGCATATTCTTTCAGTTTTGCAGTGAGCACTATGTTGGGATTTCAGATGTCATACCCTAGTCTTCCCGTTCCTGATTCTCTTGCCCTTTTAAAACATTTTCTATGCACATCCTGTTTTCTGATTGCTCAATTTCCCTGTCCTCTGCTACTAATCAATGCTACTGTTTCTCACTTTACTTGTTTGAATTCTTTGCAGCAGTGAACATGTATGATGCAACCTACTAATTCTAGACTTTATTCCAGCTCTCCCCTTGCCGATCCAGTTCTCTGCACCTTATCATGCCCAGTGTTTCATATCAATGCTTGCATGTGGGAAGCTGATACTATCTCTTGTCTCATCTGAGAGCTGTATTATGGTTTAAGACCTCAGTCATGTTCTGCATGACATCCATTTAGACAATGACTGACCACATATACTGCTGCAGTCCCATAATGCCAGAGTTAAAAAATCCCAATCAGAATAGGACACTGCAGACTGTAGCCAGATGTAGTGAAATCAGCTACTTCTCATGTGCAACAAGTGTATCTCAAGCCTTATGTAAACAAAGCAATTGCAGTTAGGCATATGATAGTATAATATATATATATACATACATATATAGATACACACACATATATACAGGATGTTTTTAAAGTCTCACTATACTTTCTATGTAAAAATGAAGAAAATAACGTCATTAAAAAATGTGCTGCACAGTCATTTGTGAAGAAAAATGCATTGAATAGTTTCCATCTGCTGGAGTAATTTTTTGCACTCAAAACAGAATGGTGTTATCAACGGAAGAAAGAATTTTTTTGGTTGAACAAGTGTTTCGAAAGGCAGTCGATACACACGGATGGTTGTTCAAAGATTTATAGCAAAATTTCCTGATAAACAACCTCCTCATCGCACTACGGTTAGAAATTTGTTGAATAAGTTTCGTGATACGGGAACTGTGGAAGATGCTCCATGATCTGGTAGGCCTGCTGTGTTTGAAGAAAAATGTCTAGATATCCAAGACAGAATCCTGAAAAGTCCACGCAAGTCCTTAAGGAAAATGTCACAAGAAGTGAATGTACCGCTGAGCACAGTGCAAAAAATTCTTAAACATCGGTTAAATTTTCATCCATACAAGATTTCTGTTGTGTCTGAACTAAAAGAGTGTGGCAATTAATCCAGAGTCAACTACTCCACGTGGTTTCAAGCATTTTTAGCTGAAGAAGACAAGTCAATTCTCGATTTAACATTTTTCTCTGATGAGGCATGGTTTCATCTATCTGGATACGTTAATAGCCAAAATAATCGTATTTAGAGCAGTGTTAATCCCAATGCATTTCATGAAGCACCGTTACATGATGTAAAAATTGAGGTATGGTGTGATGTCAGTAGAAAACGTTTAATTGGACCTGTTTTCTTCAACAACACTATAAATGCCAATCGGTAACGTACTAACATTCTGGAACCTTTTTTTAGAACAGCTGAATGAACATGAAATTGAAGAAGCATGGTTCCCGTAAGATGGTGCAACTGCACACAGCTAGAGCAACACATGTTTTTTTGGAAGAAATTTTCGCAAATCACATATCTCATGGAATTTGGCCTGGTCGCTCTCCAGATCTAAATCCATTAGATCATTATCTACGGGGTTTCTTGAAAGGAAATGTTTATAAAAATAATATACAAACAATTGAGGACCTGAAAGAAGCAATCAAAATTACCATTCAAGAAATAACAGACACGTTGCACAAGGTATGTGACAATATGAAGAGATGTGTACAGCCATGTCCTTGAAGCCCGTGGTGGACATTTCCAACACCTGTTATAATGAATGTTTCAGTGGTACATTCCAGCTAACCCAAAACAGTGTTGTATCACTGTAGTCACTATTGTAACTAATTAAATGACTTTATAAAAATAATATACAAACAATTGAGGACCTGAAAGAAGCAATCAGAATTACCATTCAAGAAATAACAGACACATTGCAGTCACTATTGTAACTAATTAAATGACTTTTTTGAGCACATTTTGTGATGACGTCATTTACTTCAATTTTCAATTTTTTTCATAGAAAGTGTAGTGAGACTTTAAAAACACCCTGTACAAACAAAACAAAAAAAAACAAACAAAATATATATATACAGACAGCCACAAAAAAACAAATATTTTACTTGCTTATGCATGTTTTGTAATGTACTTTCAATCACTATTTTACTGTGAACTTTTCCCTTGGCTTCAGCTAAACTAACAAGTGAACACACTGTGCTGTGTATGTGTTCAAACTGCCCATCAGCTCTTGCAAATGTGTTATATTGCTGGTGTTCTATCCATTGTGTTTACTGCATAATTTTATTATTAATTATTATGTGCCATGGTTGACAGTCTTGTCATTTTTCTCCATCATGTGTGGTCCTTGGTGTTTCTGATTAATTCCGATGTTTGTTTTTTTTTCTTACCATGCCACTTTGTCAGTCCACTGAGATTTTTTTCTCTCGGTCTTTCTCTCTTCCTTTTCCCCTTGAACTTTCTTGTCATTATTAGGGTCTCCAGTTTCTGTCTTCTCATGGCATGTCAAGAAATTTTGAATGTCTTTTTTTCTTACCTTTTTAACTAGTGTTTGTTGCTCTGAAACTTCTTTGAAGACCTTTGTCTTGTTTGTTTGTCTGTCTGTCCAGAGTATTTGTTGCATCTTTTGTCAAAACCACATCTCTGTTGCTTCCAGTTTCTTTGCATCTTTTTTTGTTGACTGCCCTCATGTCACAGCCAGCTTAGCAATACTGGCTCTATATAGCACTGTAATACTCTTTTTATCATATTTAGGGACACTTTATACGGTAGTATCTTCTTCATGCCACAAAAAGCTGTCGTTGCCCTTCTTTTCATGATTTTACTTCATTTGTGCACTTACCATCAGCTTTTATTGTTGTTCCAAGGTAACCAATTTTATTTACTTGTGTCAGTGTCTTTTCATTTGAGAGGATATTGTACTTTGGTATGTATATTCTTGTAGGTATTACCACTGTTTCCACCTTGCTGAGAAGTGCCTTGTTGGCATGAAATGTGTCCGTCTACCAGGTGCATCCACCAAGTGGTGGATGGTGGAACAGATTCTAGATTAAGAGGTCAACTGTGAATGTCTCTTGTCTTATCCTTCCTCATTTACTGCTAGATGTAGAGGTGAAGTTACAATTGTTTCTCAACGGCTCACCTGTTGACTTCGTAAGTGAGATGTTCAAGGACTCTGCTATACCATCGGTCCATTGTTTGAATGGGCAGCCCCTTCCTCTGCCCTTGTGTGGTCTGTAAAACATTGTTCTCTGTGGTACACGTTCTGTTGGTAGTCGTGACACATGACCGAACCATTTTATTTGCTGTTTTTTAATACAGCTCAGAACGGGTTCAACTCCTACTTTATTTCTAATGAAATCTTTTCTGATTCTGTCCATTCTTGATATTCCAAGAATTCTTCTCAAGAATCTCATTTCAGCTGTAATTTTCCTCTTGCTTTTTGTTGTCATCGTCCATGCCTGGCATTGGTAGCACAAAGTTGGTATGAAGATTGTCTTATAGATAGTTCTTTTGGTTTCCAGTGAGATATGCTTGTTGTTTAGTATGGGAGCCATTTGCCCGATAAGTTGGTTCGCTTTGTTACATCTGTTTTTCGATCTCTATGTCTATTTTTCCTATTGTTGAGAAAATGCCTCCATGGTATTTGAAATGCGTTACTTGCTTCATAGTATGGTTTTCCAGTATAATGTTTACTGGCGTGTCTACTCTTGTGATGGTCATGATTTCTGTTTTGCCATGGCTAATTTTCATATTGTATTCTTCGCATGCATTATTCAGTCTATTAACGTGATCTTGCAAGCCCTCTTCTGAGTCAACACTAGGCTTGGTCATCAACAAATAATAGTTCGTTTATGGTTATGTCATCTTCTGTTTGTTCTATTCCATTTTGTTGATTTTTTGCTGTCCTTATCAGTCCAGCTTCTCTACAGATGTTATCGATATATGTTATAAATAGCAGTGGTGATAAGATGCAACCTTGCTGAATGCCAGATTTAATAATAAAGGGTTCAGAACGCCCCCCTATTGCTCTGAATACACAGATTTATTAGATGATTGGTAACCCCACATTGTTTTAGGACTTCCCATAGTTTGTTCCTGTCCACTCTGTTGAATGCTTTTTCCTGGTCAACATAAGCCAAGTAAAAGGTGTTATTAAATTCGATCGCTTTCTCTGACAATTGTCTTGAGGGAAGATATTGTGCCTGTGCATCCTCTGTTTTCCCTAAAGCCTTGGTGAAGTTCACTCAGCTGGGGCTTTATCATTGGTCTTAACTTCTTCTCTAAAATTTTACAAAATATCTTTCCTGTATGGCTTAATAAGGAAATGCCTCTGTATTGTGTGCAGTCTCCTTTACTGCCTTTATTTTTCCACAGTGGGGTGATTATGGCATTCTTCCAGCCTTGTGGTGTTTGGTCCAAACTAGGCCGAATAGTCTGTGTAGCCAAGCTACGCCTACTTCATTCGCTGCTTTAAGTAGTTCGTTGGTTAGTTCATCTTGCCCTGCAGCTTTACCCCTTGGTGCCAGCCATTCTACCTCTGTGGAAATTTCTATGTTGGGGTTACTTTGGTCTGTGGTCTCAGTTGGGATGTTGAGTAACTGATCGAAGTATTGTCACCATCTTTCTAGTATCTGTTTTGGGTCACATATTGGTTCTCCTTTCTCACTGTTTATATTATTTCTGTTGGATCAAATTGCTCTGTTCTGGTTCTCATGATGTTTAACTTTTTGTAGAACAATTTTGTTGCTTCCTTGTGGTTGTCATTAAGTGTATCACTGTATACCTCCCAGTCTTTCTCCTTTTTCCCTTTTTATTATTCTGTTTACTTGTCTTCTTGCTATTCTATATATTCCTTGTCTTGCTTACTCTTCACCCAATCTTTGAATCTCTCTTTCTTAATTTGTACAGCTTCTCTGACTTCGTCATTCCACCAACTTGTTAGTTTCTTTCACCCATCTTTTCTTCTGATCCTGGTACTGCATGTCACTTTTACGGTTTAATATGTACCATTCTTTCTCGACTGAATTCCTTTTGATCGGTAGTCCTGTTAAAATTGATTCCAGTTTCTTTTCATAGTTGCTTCTCACTGTCTCATCATTGAGTTTCATTACATCTATTACTTCATCGTTGGTGTTTTTGTGTGTTTTCCATTTTATTTGATTTGTTGTCCTTATGGTTGTGATAACTGCTTTATGATCTGTGTCAGTAAACAGGTTTGGTATTACTCTTGCATCTACTATCTGCCTTTTCTTGGTGTTTCTTGCTAATATGAAATTGATCTGGCTTTTTGTGTTAAGATCGTTCCATTTGTACCATGTGGGACTCTTTGTGCTTAAAAAAAAGTGTCTGCGATGAAAAGGTCCTATTACACTTCATATTATATCTATGAGCACTGTACACCTCGCTGATTTGCTAGATCTGCTGCAAGGGGGGGCGGCCGCTGATCACACTGCCCGATTTCCCTTTGTCGCTGTGTGTTGACGTTGTAAACTCACTGACATCTACACACTGGTTTTATTGCCATTGCCTCCCCTTAGTGAACACATAACACATAATAAAGTTCACCACTTTGGCGCGCCAGGGCCACATGAACTGGGTTTAGTCCATGTCAAGAACATTAATAACCACAAATTTACCACCACATAACACGATTGCAACTTGGTGCTATCACCGTTTTCCCAAAGTCCGGGACATTTCCAAGTCAACTGCGAATATCTGAATAAATGCAGAAGACCAAAACAGGTACCCTGCAGGTCAGTCTCTTTAGATAAACGCTAGTGGTGAAAACTGTATACAAGCCAAGTGGAAGGCAAGAGGGAAACTGTCTATGAATAAATACTGTTTTTTTTTTTAAATTCTCCCTCATACAACTGTCAGATTAGTTTCAACATTAGCTGAAATATATTACTACATGTGTACACTATCTTGGTTATTTAGTCAATACAGATACACTACATTATTTCATACAGGCTTTTTAATTATATAAATATGGTGCTCGCAACAACGTCGAAATAACATAATGTCATATTTCACATAATGTTTCGTGGATATGTGAAGCATGACTACTAGTATTTTCCATGTGTACATTAAGCATGAGCAAGCTACATGGTTTGTGTTATTTTAGTGTAGTAAAAACACAGTTTAAGTGGGAATATAAATACTTCTGTATAATAAAATATATGCAATACACACTTTAAACATGCAGTCGATTGAGGACACTGTGTGTGGCTTCAACTAACTAACCATGATAACCAAAACCTTTCAAATAAACCCAGCGAATTGGACGACTAATACCAGACATCGCTTACATGAACAAGTTATAAAACTGGAAGCCAACGGATACATATGAGATTTATATTTACCCTACAATATCACAAGCTGCTACAGTTTTCCTCCTTCGCGCTTCTGTATCGTCGATTATAAAAAACTGTATCTATAATCTATGCTTGGACCAAGCGATAACTCCTCTCCCTTCGGAGCGGAAACCGGGTCTAGAATTAAATTGCCAGATTGTAATTGTACATCTAAATTGGATCATTTTGTTACATTTTATAAGAATACAGTCGCTTAAAAGATCTAAGCACGTATTCTTTATTTTAAAATATCCAGAAATATTTTATCATAAAGAATTGATTAAATAAGACGGAAATACTGAAAAATATTTTTAGCCTTATTTCGACTTCTGAATGTTATTTGCATATGGCCATGATAAATAAAAACCGGCGGGTTGTGATAAAGAGACAAACAATGAATTTACCGAAGAAAGAAACGGAATAATTCACTTTAAGTTTTTATGCATACAGAAGTAGCTATGAAATAGAGACGATTATAGTGTAGTAATTGAAACTTTCATCTGTTAATTCATTGGAACAGCTTCTGCGTGCGTGGTTTACACTATTGGAGAATCAAGGAAACAAATTGTTTTATCATAAACTATCAACCCAAAGCTAATATTGTTGGAACCGTCGTTTCTAAAGTTGTTTTTTTTTCTTTTCTTTACAGTTGGCTAAAACTTCTGATGATCGAGGGACTTCTGTTGTTGTTCTGCTCTCTACAATAGAATTTCATGCACATGTGGCTTTTAACAGTAATATTTCGCAAATCTTATCTTATGTGACCAAGACATGGTATCAGTAACTGCGTATTTCAAGATGAATATTTATGTTGCGAGATTTACAGTTAAAAAAAAAAAGGTAAATCGCTCCCAGTTATGATACCCCTATCGCCTAACGCTGAATACGGTCACGAGCACAAGAACGCGTGAAGCAACTTATAGAGGGATTTTGGGATAGAGCTTAGACGCTAGAAGGCATCCTAGTCACTTGACGACGTTTTAGTGCGCGTGAAGCAATCCGCCATCACCCACCTTACCACCTCAGCAATATAACCCTCGACAACCGTGTATTATAGGAGGAACCTCGCGCGACCCAAAGCTTTTCAAATCAACCAGACTCTAATTGAGGTGACTCATCGTGAGTTTTAACACGACTATGAGTTATGAACCAGTAACCAACTGGGTTTCCCTGAGAAGGCTGGACACATACACTGTATACCGACTAGCTTATGTATATATAGCACTTTTTGTTTGCATTTTGTGTTCGTGGTGAAATAACATTGAATACATCCAAATATTGCTAAGACATGTTCAGAATTACAAAATTTATTTCAAAGTTAGTGGCCTATAGCGATAGTTCGTGTACAAAATAATCACCAATAATCATAAAGGCATTCAAGTTATTAAGCACAGTTTGATGATATATATATATATATATATATATATATATATATATATATATATATATATATCAGAGAGCTCTTTAAGTGGCTTAAAAACTCTATCTGAAGAAGGAGTGATTATTCTTAATGAATTCTAGTCTATTTTGCGTTCATATCAAATTTCTTAGATGTTTACAAGTGTACATCTGTATCTTTGTTACTTTAGGTTGATGCATTAGTGTAATCTTTTAACGCTCACATATTTCTATCCAGTACAATATATGAGGTTTCAACAGCAAAAAAGTACGAATTGCCAAACCAAAAAAAAAAAAAAAGTTAAAAAGGATAAGCTGCAGGCTGACATTATAAAGCCCACATGTTATCACTACTTACACACTTTAAATACAAACAACAAAACCGAAGCACTTATCAGCCATAACGTGTATTCTCGATTATTTACATAAAAATATTTCCTTTAACAACAAATATGAACAAAAGTAGAAACTTTATGAAACACGAAAACATTAATTACGCCATGGTTCCTTCAATCAAAGCCTAAAATCCGATGTTAAAATCCTCCCACGGTAGGTAACCTGCACGAAGAATCTTTGCGAAAAGAAATCAGCGAAATTAAAATATATTACATGTAGTCAATAACCACTTCAATTTCTACCTTACAGAGAAGGGAAGTAATACGAAACAAAAAAGCGCAACCCCGTGAGTTTAAATCATTCTAACGCTGGCGCTGACGGGAAAGGTCTCTCACTGTGCATGTCTTTTATACTTCTTGTATTTCACTTGTAACGTGTACTCTCTCGCTCCACCAATGTAAGACGGCTGAAATTTAAAGAGAAAAAAAATAGTTTACTTTTTTAAAAGTCGGAATATCTAGAGGAAAATTATAAAAACTGCAGAAACAAATTTCACTTCAGTGACTTCGCAGTAATCCTTCAAATATTTTTCGCCATCTAGCATCTTTAGGATAAACGATGATGATGATGATGACGATGATGATGATGATGATGGCTACAATGACGATAACGTCGATGATGATGACTTTTCTTCCACGCTTTTCGTTTCTTCACATTACTCTTTCTTTATCTGTCTCTCACTGCAGCTTTTAGCGCATCATTATCACAGTCAGTAGTCTTACATCTTACATCCTTCCCGTGCCGTTAAACGCCACATAGGCATCGCATGGTAGTTTGCCAAGATTTCTTTTTCGGCGAGCTTTTCAGCCTCATCAAGGGATGTTATTCCCACTAAACTGGCCTCTCCTAACAATGTCCTCTTTAGAGTTTCACGTGGTCGACCTCATTTTCTTCAGCCTTTTGTGTTTCACTTGAAAGCTTGTTTTGGGATTCTCTGACTGTTTCTTCTCAGCACAAGACCGACGTATGTCCATCTTCTTTTTCTGATCACCATTACGACAGATGGTTGTTTGCTCATCTGTCTTGTCTTTTTTTTCAATAAAGTTTATTTACATTCAACAGGTAACAATTTCAAAGTCATTTAAAGTGACGTGAAATGGATACGATTGCCCGTAAGATGAAATAATGAGATGGTGGGCTTTACAGATCATGAGATGACAGTGATTTGTATGATGAAGGTAATAAATTTATATATGAATTGAACATTTTTACACCAAGAAGGTTTGAAGTAATTTTTGGTCACACAGACGTATATGATATCAAGGCAATGAAAATGTGTCAGGTGACTTAAAATATCACACATGCAGGAGGTAATGGAATGTCCCATTCTCCCTGGGGAAATGTTAAGGGTTATCAAGGCGTCCTCGGTCAATGTAATCTTTATTGTTGTGTCGCGAACGATGTTTGAGTTCTTACATGGCTTATCTTCAAACATGGCTTTCATGTTATCTTAATCCTCCTCCATGGTTGAGGGGGGGGGGCGTCTTCTGGTCAGCTTGTCGCGTCATGGGGTTAATCCTGTCTGGCGGTAATTATCAGATCAGTTTGTTGCGTCAGATCTAATCCAGTCTGGTAACAATTATTGAAACATCAGGTGCGGCATGGTAAATATGTACATAAGAGCTTCATAATGAGTATATACGTAGGAGTATATGACTGTTGCCGCGACAAAGAAAGAGTAAATATTTTGGACAATATAAAATTAAATACAGTATCATCTGTAACTGGGGTAAAGCTGGGGCGACCATCCCCAACCCAGCACATAGCAGGTGGTGGATGGTGAACGTCATCCATATATGGAGGATCCCTGTGAATAAGGGTTTACCCAAATAAGCAGGCGCGGACCAACTGGCGGTAGTCTCAGAGAGCGAGATGTGGTAGTGGGTGTCTCTACTACTCCTATAAAGTGCCTCATGTGCTCAGTGTAGGGAATACCAGTCTGGTAAGAGGCGCCTTAAAACCTATCGCTCCCGCTGCCTTGCGGGTAGGACAGGGAATACAACGGCTAACGGAGAGTCTGTACACAAACCGACAGAAGGCAACGGGAAACCACTGTTGTAGCTCCCAAGAACAATTATGCTCATTCAGAGTAATAGATTTGTCATGAACGACGTTAATGGATGTTCCTCTGGAACAGCCTCGCCCGGTAGGGCAGCTCACGAGCCACAGGTGAGGCCAGATCGTCATCAAGCTACTGGTGGCAAAACTAACATGTTCAAAATAGAAACATGGAATGTCAGAGCTCTATTCCATGCTGGAAAATTAGAAAATGTAAAAAGGGAAATGGAAAGAATGAAGATCAACATATTAGGAATGAATGAAGTTAGGTGGGCAGGTGCAGGGAAGATCAACTCAGATAAATATACAATAATATATTCAGGAGGTGATAAACATGAACGAGGAGTAGGTTTAATATTTGATGAATACTGAAAACTGAGATGGGACACCAATACCTGAAGGTGAAATTATAGGTGCCATCAAACACATGCAGAAAGGAAAACCGACTGGGCCTGACAATGTAACAATAGAATAAATAGGGACGCTAGAGGAGATGGTAATAAAAATAATAAAAAATTACTGAATGACATTTACAACAGTGGTTATATTCCCAGTTACCTGCTTAAATCCACGTTTATAGCACTATCAAAGAAACCAGGTGCAAAGGAATGTGATGACCACAAGACTATCTGCCTCTCATGTCACATAACGAAGCTACTTCTGAGAATAATTATGAGAAGAACAAGGAAAAAGGTAAAAATGGAAGTAGCAGATGAACGGTTTAGATTTGTTGAAAGAAAGGGAAAACACAATGCTATTTATGCTTTACGAACTCTAACAGAAACAGCTTTAGAAGTACAGAAAGATCTCTACTTATGCTTCATTGATTACACCAAGGCATTCGACAAGGAAACACGATTATTAAAATGCTTGAAGACATAAACATAGACGGCAAAGACCTGAGGATTGTAAAACATTTAAACTGGCAGCAGAAAGCAGCGATTTGAGTTGAAAATAAAACTGGAAAATATCAACTAATGGTCAGCCGCGCAGAGCCGCGCCGAGCTGCACAGCGTGGGCTGCTGCTGTTGCGCAGGCCGACCGTTCTTTTGGCGAAAAAGCGCTCTCAAGTTCCGTGCGTGGGGAGACAGGCTTTCGCTCCCTTCCCGGACGACGAGAGTTAAGGTGTTTCGATGCAGAAGCGAGTGGTTTGTCCGTCGAGCGAAGCATATAAACGGCTTGCCAGCCAGGTTCGTGCTAACGGTGTACTATATTTTTGTCGACCGATGGTCTCGAAACTGGCCCATCTCTCGCAAAGAGTATCTCTCTGCAGTATGTAATGTGCGTTGGTTGTGAGTGGCCGGGCTTTCTTCTCGTTCATTAGAGCAGAGGGAGCCTCCGGCCGCCCCCGCCGGTTAAAGGAAATGAAACGCCGCCGGGGTCAAAAGGGATCCGCTCTGAGCAGAGCGCTGTCTCCCTTGCCCCGCGTCGGTCTGTCGGCAGATATCCGAGAAAGGTTCGGTGAAGAAAGCTATCTGGTTGATCCTGCCAGTAGTTATATGCTTGTCTCAAAGATTAAGCCATGCATGTCTTCACATTGTCTCACGGTGAAACCGCGAATGGCTCATTAAATCAGTCGAGGTTCCTTAGATGAAACGATCCTACTTGGATAACTGTGGCAATTCTAGAGCTAATACATGCTTACCAAGCTCCGACCCTCGTGGTAAGAGCGCTTTTATTTGTTCAAAACCAATCGTCGTTGCCCTTCGCTGTAGTCGGCGTCCCAACTGGTGACTCTGAATAACTTTGTGCTGATCGCATACCCTTCTGTGACGGCGACGCATCTTTCAAATGTCTGCCCTATCAAATGTCGATGATATATGACATGCCTACCATGTTTGTAACGGGTAACGGGGAATCAGGGTTCGATTCCGGAGAGGGACCATGAGAAACGGCTACCACATCCAAGGAAGTCAGCAGGCGCGCAACTTACCCACTCCCGGCACGGGGAGGTAGTGACGAAAAATAACAATACGGGACTCTTTCGAGGCCAGTAATTGGAACGAGTACACACTACTGGCGAGATTCTTCAGATACCGCGCGTGGAGTGAAGCTCCTCCCGGCCAAGGAAGAAAATGTGGAAAAAAGGGCTGCTGTGTGGTGCCGATGGGGAAAGGTGATGGAAAGGATAAAGTGAAGCTTTATCGGTATGTCCAGTATTATCGCGGTGAGAGCTACTCATACCACGGCACCTCTGTTCTAGAGGTCAGCCACGTCCGAAATACACCCATACTGGTGAAATATGCCTAAACCGGCTTACACCAAGGGTGAAATTTGATGGCTATGCTTTTCACGGTACCTCTGCTTTAGAGGTCGGTCACGTCCGATATACACTCATACAGGTGAAATATGCCTAAACCGGCTTAAACCAGGGTGAAACTTGATGGCTACGCATGTCACGGTACCTCTGCTCTAGAGGTCGGTCATGTCCTAAACACACCCATACTGGGATAATATGCCTAAACCGGCTCAACCCAGGGGTGGAAGTCAATAGTGGCGAGGATTCATCCTCCTGGACAAAGCTCTGTCCTGGTCATAACTAGGGAGGGTAGCGGCCACGATCATAAAATGCTGAAGTCGGAGACACTGGACCAGGGCAGTCTAGCTAGGCAACCACCTCTCACCCAGCGCGGATGTATGCGCATTCTAATCACGGTGAGGTTTTCCGGTGAGAGTCCAACACTGGACTAGATGGGCAACCACCTCTCACACGGCAGTGATATACGGGTATCTCAAAACACGTCGAGGTTTTCCGGTGAGAAAGTCCAACTCTGGCCTGGATGGGCTACCACCTCTCACCCAGAGGGGATATACTAATATCTAAAACACGCTAAGGTTTTCCGGTGAGAAAGTCCAACCCTAGATCAAACTGGTGCAACGAAAACCACAGTGTCACGCAATCCCGCTTCTGAGACCCACCAAGATTACAGGCTCAAGCCCTGCGATACTCTGAACCTTTTGTGGTCCTCTCAGGGATTTCATGTTGTCCTTTGGGGACCACACGGGGGAACCATGGGACCTATGGAGGACCACAGGTTACTCAGTAGGATCACAGGGTGGTCTTGGTGGTAGAAGCGAACGAAGGAGAAGAAGAAGATCAACCAGTAAAACAGAAAGTGCGACGGGGGTGTGTACTATCTCCAGATCTTTTTTCTCTGTACAGCAAGAATATTCTAAGAACGATCACTGGAGAACCAGGTATAAAAGTAGGCGGATACATTATTAACAACCTTCGGTATGTTGACGACACAGTACTGATAGCTTAGAACCAACATGACCTGCAAATCTCTTGGATAAAGTGGCCAAAGAAAGTGAACAGAAAGGCCTTACTTTGAACATCAAAATGACAGAGACTATGGTTTTATCTAAGAAACAGAATCCACCAAAATGCAGTATAAAATTAAATGGAACTGTTCTAAAGCATTTGCAGAAATTCATAATACCTTGGAGCAGTATTAACTTCAGATGGGTAATGCAAAATAGAAATTAAGAATAGACCAAGCAAAGACTGCATTTCAGAGAATGAGAAATATACGCTCATTATGCAACACATCCTTATCAAAGAATGTTAGAAAACGAGTCCTAAAGTGAACCTGTCTTGTTATATGGAAGTGAATCATGGACAATAGTCAGGAGTGCACAAAAATCATTGGAATCAGCAGAAATGTGGTTTATTAGAAGAATGTTGTGAATCCTCTGGGCAGCAAAAATAACTAATGGAGAATGTTTTAGAAGAATTGGAGATAGAAAAAGTCTTGTCAAAAAAAAATAATAAGAGAGAGACAATGTACTTTCATAAGACATGCAATGAGAAGAGGGGGCACAGAAAATATTATAACAACAGAAAAAATAGAGGGAAGAACAGTCAGGGGAAGACCAAGAGAAATGATACTGGACAGTCTGATGAGATGGTGTGAGAGGAGATCATCAACTGAGCTAATGACATGCATGAAGGATCGTGTACTCTGGAGAAGCATAATAGCCAACGCCAGTCGGCACGGCACCTGATAATGATGGTCATTTTTAAAGACATTTCGTAACTCTCTCTCACTCTCTCTCTCTCTCTCTCTCTCTCTCTCTCTCTCGCTATCATCTGTCTTTTTTTTTTTTTAAAGACGACGAAAACAAGAGTACATGAATCCGATGATATTACAAACGGGGGCCCACCCGTAACAAGATGTGGACCTTACCCCCGGCATTCAATGTGCAGGGTACGCCTCGGGCATCTGGTTTAGTTAAAAAATAACAACGCTTTTGTCTTAACCAAAGGGCATGTTGATCAGGGTACCCGCCAAGAGGAACCTTTGACCTCAGGCACTTTGGTCTTAGCCAAAAGGCCGAGAAGCCATCCCTGCGTTGCTCATGAATTCGCTCCACTTTATACTGAGCATTTATCCTAAAGCATTTGTTTTCAAAAGAGTCTAATTCCTTGTCAGTTTCTTTAGTTGTCTTCCAGTCGATAGTTATAGCAGTATATTGAATGTTTGGATGTAAGATAGATAACTCATCTGAGAATTGGAACATTTGTATAAAATGAGTTATCTTCTAAAGTAATTAGCTGTTTGTGAGTAGAGTCCGTCTGCTTTGTCTCGGATTGCACGAGGGTCACGGATGGGGAATGATAGGAAAAAGGTCAGGTGAGAGAGAAATCATATGACTGAGGGACAGTTGTGTTTTGTGTATCGTCTGGGATAGATGTAGATTAGCCTGTTAGAAATGTTGTTTAGTGAAATAGATGTAGGATAGAGTGTATTAGGTTGTTCTGATGGCGACAGTAGTCTGCTGGGAACATATATTGTATCGTGGAGACAGTGCCAGTCACGAACACCAATTAAACCAGGATACTCGGGTGATTCTCTCTCCTGCTCTTCTGTGTGTAGAATGTAAACTGTAGATGTATTGCTATTCATTTCTGTGTATATTTCCACTACTGTCCACTGGAATAATGTTCTTTCTTACATTACTATTCTACGTTGTTTTGCGTCTGTTTTGTTACTCACTTCACAGACTTACTTGTTCCCAGGTTCATTCTCTCTCAGTGGAAATACTAATACAAAAGCAGCAACTTTACAGTTGAAATGACTTTAATGACGCATGGGGTGACGATGAGTTGATGAGCGATATGACGAGAACGACAAAAGGCTTGAACAAAATCTATGGACACAAGACTGGACATCTCCACAATACAATATATGTTCCAAGCAGACTACTGTCGCCATCAGAACAACCTAATACACTCTATTCTACATCTATTTTACTAAACAACATTTCTAACAGGCTAATCTACGTCTATCCCAGACGATACACAAAACACAACTGTCCCTCAGTCATATGTTTCTCTCTCACCTGACCTTTTTCCTATCATTCCCCATCCGTGACCCTCGTGCAACCCGAGACAAAGCAGATGGACTCTACTCACAAACAGCTAATTACTTTAGAAGATAACTCATTTTATACAAATGTTCCAATTCTCAGATGAATTATCTATCTTACATCCAACATTCAATATACTGCTATATAGTGCTGACTTGTTATCCCATACATCTTAGTCAACGTGGGTGTAAAATATTTACCTTATTCTCTTGTGCTAGGGTTACCGGAGCTACTCATCTCAGGATAGTGCTCAGTGAATTAGATCAATGCTTTTTAAAATCTTTTCCCGCTTTCCTCCCTTTGCTTCTCGTGAAAACATCCCTAGCACCACAAAGCAATGCGTTTTGCTCATTGTTCTGATCTCCCCTGATATATCCTCACCATCCTAGCAACCAAAATAGTTTTTGTTATTGTTTATTTTAAACTTCTACGTGATCATCTCACTGCCTTTTAAAAACCCATTCCTTCTCACTTTTCTTCTTTCTTTTTCAGTCAAACTGCAACATACACCTCTATCTCCACTTAGAAAATGAAAGAATGTTTGTCATATGAAGTGCACCAGATTACTTTGCATCATTCATCTATCCATTTATAAATGGATATAACAGAACCGGTAAACAAATAATGCAAAGCTACAAGCAAAGACATTCAAAATTCATTGGGCGTATCGTGAAAAGACAGAAGTTAGAGAACTTGATAATCACTGGACATGTCATGAGAAGATAGAAGTAAGGTTAGAGAACATGATAATCACTGGACATGTCATGAGAAGATAGAAGTAAGGTTAGAGTACATGATAATCACTGGAAATTTATGAGAGGGCAGAAGTTAGAGAACCTGATAATCAGTGTACATGTCACGAGAAGATAGAAGTCAAGTTAGAGAACATGATAATCACTGGACATTTATGAGAGGACAGAAGTTAGAGAACCAGATTATCACAGAACGTGTTATAAAAAAGACGGATGTTAGAGAATCTGGTTAACATTGCAAAACTCAAGAGAAAAAGTAGTAGAAGACCGAAGGAGAAAAAAATAACTAGAAAGAGCTGATCCAAAAGCGCGAGAAAAGAGAGTTTCATTAAACTACCAACACAAATAAACAGAAGCTTACTGTTTATTTTTCGGAACAACTTCTTGAAAACTATTGATGGGGCCAAGTCAAGTTTGATACGAAGCGCCCGGAAGATTGATGCGGTCGGTTGCCTTTTGTATAAAACTTAGAAAGTCCATTCAGACATTTTTTCCTCTCCATTTTCCTATCTCCTGCTCTTTCCAGTGATATTACGAGAAAATATGGGGAAATTCAGTGTCAAAACATGTGTTAGGAGAGAGTCAGTATGCAAGGAGCTTGTAAAAATCAGTATATATACCAGAAGGTTTTCTCTCTCTCTCTCTCTCCCTCTCCCTCTTATCCTTAAGTGCCCAAAGGCACATGGGGCTTCCGCAAGGTTCTCCCACAAAAGCCTGTCCTTCGCCTTTTCCCCTTCGTTCCTGCCCAGGTGAGCCCTCTATTGGTCAACATCCTCTCTGTTGTTCTTCTCGATGTCTCCTTTGGTCTACCGTTATTTGTGTCCCTTTGTGGTGTCCATCTTAGTGCTATTTTTGGTACTGAGTCGTCACTCATCGGAAGCACATGTCCCAACAATCGCTATCGCCTTTCTTCAATAACCGCTGCCAGCGACTTATCTTTCTGTCATCAAGATGTTGTTTCTTACGGCGTTTGATCTAAAAATTCTTCGTAAACATTTAGTATGGAAAAAATTATTTTCTATAGTTTTGAGAAAAAGGTTTTATGAGTCAGCAAATATTCAAGAATCTTGATAAGTCAGTAAATACAGAAGAAACTTGTATCATTCAATAAACATACAAGAAGCTCTTAATCTAAGCGATCCAAGAAAACAGCAGACATTAATGTTTGAGAATAATTTAAAATAGACAGATAGAGAATTTTTGGAATTGCAGTAGACTTCATAATGAAAAAATGCTGCACAGGTAACACAGGTATTGATAAGGTATATGGGACCCAACTAGAAGATCTTTATTTTGCTGATGACATAACTCTTATCAGTAACATTGTGAATTCCATGCAAGAAAAAAAAACAGATAGCCTATCTTCACTGGCTAGCAAAATATGACTTGAAATTAACAAGGACAAAACAAAAATAATGAAACTTTCCATTAATCAAAATGGAAAAATTCACATAGAAGAGATATATATTGAAGAAGTCAATCAATTTGCATACTTTGGCACCTACACAGACCAGGATGGTGACACCAGAAAGGAAGTTAGAATTACAATTGCAAAAGCAGCATCGATCTTCAAGAATCTTGAGAACATATGGCATTTACAAGTTATAAGCATAAAAACCAAGTTAAGAGTATTCAGTTCAAATGTACCCTCCACCATCATTTATGCACGCGAAAGCTGGAAAACAACTAAAGAAATAGACAAGAAATTAGACTCCTTTGAAAACAAATGCCTAAGGAAAATACTCGGCATCAAGTGGAATGAATTCAAGAACAATGCAGAGATAAGACAGATGACTGAGCAACAACCAGTCTCATGGGTGATCAGGAAAAGGAGATGGACATTATGTTGGTCACGTGATGAGAAGAAATGACCAGAGAATTCCAAAACAAACTATCAAGTGGAACACAACAGGCCAAAGAAAAAAAGGCAGACCGCGTGAAACTCTAAAAAGGACATTATTAAGAGAGGCCAAATTAATAGGCATAAAATCCCTTGATGAGGTTGAAAAGCTCGCCGAAAACATGAAAAACTGGCGAGCTACCATGCGAGCTCTATGTGACGTTTAACGGCACAGGAAGGATATAAGATAAGGATATAAGATAGAGAGATGTAGTAGTAGTGGTAGTAGTAGTAGTAGTAGTAGTAGTAGTGTAGTAGTAGTAGTAGTAGTAGTATGACTAGTAGTAATAGCAGTAGTAGTAGAAGTAGTAGTAGCAGTAGAAGTAGTAGTAGTAGTAGTAGTTGTTGTTATTGTTGTTGTTGTAGTGATAGTAGCTGATCTGAATTCTTTAGTCCACCGTGGAATGGTTTACTTATAATTGACTTGGGTGCAAAGAAATAAAGTCATGCCAAAAATACCCATTCCTCATTCTGTGTAATTTGTAACAATCATTCAAATGATATAATATAAAGTATGTAATTATTTACCTGTATAACATAACACTTTGCTCAAGCTCCGCTCGTATCATCAGGTAAACAGTGTGCCCTGCTCTTACATTCCTGGCGAAATTGTAACATCATTTGTTGGCACCTATTATTCAGAACATGCTGTGCATTAGATCTAAGTGAGATAGTGCAGATGGTTCTAATTTTACTATCTGGATATTGTCTACATGATTAATCATTTTTGATACAAATGATAGCTGCGAATGTTATTTTTGGCCATGTTCGGCTTGGGGTTATTGTGTTCACTGTTCCTTTGCAGCCAACGCCAAGCAGAATAATTTGTAGATTTTTATTGATGTTTCGAAATAAATATAAAAATTATATAACGTACAAAAACATGAGAGAGAAAACGTCACTAGATAGACTCGGAATCGAGCCTTGGACTCTCGTTTTAGACAAGCAGCAGCTTGCCCAGAGACAGCGTCAAATTTATGTGCTTCCTGGGCAAGACTGTCTAATAGTTTTAATGCCCCTCGAAGGTCACCAGTGCCCCCATCTAAAGTCAGCGTTATACTCAGTAAAGGTGGCACCGGCCCTGCGTCTAAGGGCAATAAAACTGCACATTACGAAGTTTGCACGAGGAACTTCGCTAGCCCAGCCAAGCGAATTCCACAGCTACCTTTTACAGAAGGGAAAACAGCCATATAAACTAACAATTCTGCACGTAGAAATCAAACTCTCGCAGGATGCTGACCTTGAACATTACAAAGTTGATTGGTTTTGCTGGGGGTGTTAAGAAATAGCTTTTATCATAATTTTTTTTTCTTTTCTTCCATCGAAGCTTATAGCAAAGCGTGGGAAGAAGTTATGTAATTTAAGGCACTTGAGACTTAAGCGTTAATTAATTAATTCATTCATTTTCATCTTAAAGTCTGGGCTTTGTGTGGTGGCAGTAGATCGCGTATATTCTTGCTCTTATGTAAGCAGCTCATTCCTGTGTGCGTAGCACGTCCGTTTGATCTTTTTGCAGGCCCGATTTATTCATTCGCTTAAGAAATCGTTCAATGTTATCGAGTCAAATGTTTGGAAGTTGGCTATGACGTTTACAGTAAGGTCATTTTTGTTTTAACTACAGAGCTATAGGAACAAATAGATCAGATAGCGGCGAATCCAGAAGTAAGAAGACCTACACGGATGATGGGTGATAAGACACACATTTCTGAGAATGTCAATTTCTAGGATTACACGGGAGATCTTTGTTCTAGGATCACAAGGCACAGAAAAGGAAAAAAAGGCAGATATAGAAATGCACGGAGAAGAGAATTAGAGAAAGAGAAATAGAAGGATACAGGAAGAAAGCTGGGACAATATCACACGGAGATCTGTGGAGAATGCCCTCGGAACGATCCTTTATATCAATGATCCCCAAGCTGTGGTTCGCGACCATGAGTTCCCTGCGTGCATTATGAAATGGTTTTCAACTGTCCTATCAGTCTGTCATTATGTAACATTTATTGAATATTTTAAAAAATTCAGTATATCAAATGAATAAAACCAATTAAGGGTTTTAGCGATATTACATGCAAACTGGTGACCCACAGCTTATATATACCGGCAAAGTAGTCACTGGATGTAAAAAAAAGTTGGAAACCACTGCTCTCTCTCTCTCTCTGTATATATATATATATATATATATATATATATATATATATATCCTCCCTCCCTCCTTCTCTCTCTTCGCAGCTCTAAGACATGCAATTTATTATTAATCTTGAGTAAATTATCAGTTAGATTCTTCACTAAATATATAATGCTTCCGTTGCTTTCTCCCTTCACGTTTGTTTCAAATTCTGGTACCATTTTTTACATATAGGAAACAACAAGGCTATTCTCGTAGTAAAGCAAGAAGAGCACAGTGCTGGTCTAACAGTCTGATAGTAAAAGAGTCAGGTCTAACTTTACATTACTGTGCTGTGTTGCTTTGTTTTCAACTTCTGATATCTTTGTTCTACAGAAACAGGTAACAATTAACAAGGATACGCACATTTCGTTACCTAATGAACCGGAAAAACTGGGGAAAATCTATCCATCCATCCACCCACCCACCCATCCATCCATCCATCCATCCATCCATCCATCCATCCATCCATCCATCCACCCACTCACCCACCCATCCATACACCATCCATCCACCCGTCCATCCATCCATCCATCCATCCATCCATCCATCCATCCATCCATCCATCCGTCCGTAAGTTTCATTTATAATTTTTCTCAGTAGAAAAAAATGTGCATCCTTGTCCTCGGACACTGATTACAGAAGCAGTGTGCCCCGACAAACTGTCTCCACTTCTCACACTCTACAGCCAGCCTCTGTATGCTCTTTCAACCGTCCATATCGACTTCAACAATTCTTTACCATGCTTATCCTTTGCTTGGGTTCGCTTCCTCTTTCCATCACAGACTACTACTACTACTACTTCTCCTCATCCTCCTTTCCATTAATATTTCCAAACGACTGCTCGATTATATTTGATGAAGATATGGAGCAATCCCAGCATCCTCTACTCCCTGCTTCCACTCTGTCACACAATGAATCGAACTTTTCGATAGGTTACGTTCTGTGACAGGGGAGATCACTTCAAGCACATTTATGAAATAGTTTTGTCCCCTGTAACCATATTTACACTAGCAACGTTCCAGAAAATTTTCACGTTCACATTCCCGCTATGAATACGTTCTGCAAGAAACTGACAGGAATTAGGTCAGGCCATTTTCGCAATATAGTTCTCTTAGTATTTATTGCTAGCCTAAAAAAAATCTTCTCAGACTAGAAATTTTCAAGAACCACAACACGGCGCAATTTTTTAATCCTGAAAAGGACTCCGAAAATCAAATGAAAAGCGGTCGTTAAGTTATTTTATTTGTACATTTTTAGATTACCCGAGCACGTAGTTTACTATTGTAAGTAACAGAACACAGTAATGTGCGGTTAGAACTGGAAACAAAAATCGCACACAAAGAACTTTTAGACGTTACAGAAAGAAGAAAAAAAAAGACAAAATAATTACCCAGGACTTGAACCTCGCACACCCAGTAGGACGAGCAACCGTACAAGCCACGAGAGATCAGTCAACTTAACACCGGGGTGTGACGTAATTAAGTTGATTAATGCAATATTCTGCGCTCTAAATGATAAGAATATTGCGAAAGTCTCATTGTTTCCCATTTATAGACATTTTTAAGCGAATGACGGGGGAACCAGCAAACTGTGAACTGGACGAAATTAGATGATCGAGGATGAAGCACGAAGTGTAGTGAAGATTTTTCAAGGGAAAAAAAAGTATAACGCAACTGAGGCGTAAGAAGATAAATAAGAAAAAAAGTTTCAAAAGAATTATTGAGCACAGAGTAAT
This sequence comes from Achatina immaculata, assembly GCA_009760885.1. Taxonomy (NCBI): domain Eukaryota; kingdom Metazoa; phylum Mollusca; class Gastropoda; order Stylommatophora; family Achatinidae; genus Lissachatina; species Lissachatina immaculata. Next base: position 44,836,339 of record CM019720.1, read on the forward strand.
TTCTGTGGTGACCACATGGTTTTCCTATTCATTTTTTTCGTCCTTGGAAAGGAGAGAAGGATTATTACGGTATTATTATTATTATTATTATTATTATTCGAATAATAAACTCCATACCCCAGTTATTACGGTATTATTATTATTATTATTATTATTATTCGAATAATAAACTCCATACCCCAGTTATATATTATTAACATTATTAAACGAATAATGAATGTCGGGCCCCAATAGTCGAGCTTACTGAAAAGCGCAGCTGGATGAGAGATCGACCTATTATTTTTGTGGGGCCCCTGTCAGGAGATTAGACAAGGAGATTACCACAACCCACAGTCAGCGCCATTATCTTAGGAACTTGACTGTGGGTGAGAGTGAATCATTCTCCTCTCTCAGTATCTGGAGTAACAGCAAGAATAACAACGTTCAAACTTCACAGAGGGAGGTGTGGGGGCAGGCTTGACGATGCAGTGCTGCATATATACAGTCGAACCCGCTTAATGTCACATCGTCGGGTCCGAAAAAAAAACCAAATGGTGACATTAAACGGAGTTGGCATTAAGCCGGGTCCATTACAAGGACTTTAACTGCAGCAGTATAAAGAGTGTCACACATTTGTTACATTAAACACATAACAAACAGCTAAAGCTATCGTTATCGGACAGAAAATGTATTAATCACAAAATCCAGTAAATTTTAGTCATGAAATTACAGTATAGGTAACATTAAAATCAAGCAGCGTCTGACTCTTCGGCAGCAGTTTAAAAAATGGAATAAGTATAATGCTACAGAGAAGATTGAAACGATTAATGAACAATAGAATATGGTTAAAGACTCTACTCAGCAAACATTTATTGAAATCCTACCTCAAATAAACCACACGCTAAACAGGGGTGGATGACAGAAGACATTTTGCAACTGATGGATCGGAGAAGAAGTCTTAAGGAAGATAAAGATGAATATGACAAAATAAATAAAGAAATAAGACACAAATGCAGTAAAGCTAAAGAAGAGTGGCTAAAGAAGAAATGTAATGAAATAGAGACACACCATCATGGAAACGCAAGAGATATGTACAAACAAATAAAGGAGTTAACAAACAAAAGGGCATACCACAAGACTGGTTGCCTGAAGTCAAAGGGGGAACATACAATAATGGATAGAGATCAAATAATGGCACGATGATACGAATACATTAGAGAACTCTATGAAGACAATAGAAGCGAAATAGATATACGAAATAATAATGAAGGGCCTCCCATATTAAAAGCAGAAGTGGAAGAAACAATCAAACCCATGAAGAACAACACAGCACCAGAACCAGATAGAATCACCAAGGAAGAATTGGAAGAGAGCTTGGCATAGAAATAATTACCAGATTGCTGAATGACATCTATAACAGTAATTATGTCCCATCAGACCTTTTTTGCAATCAGTTTTCATTGCCCTACCAAAGAATAAGGTGCAGTTCAATGTGAAGACCATCGAACCATTAGTCTTATGAGCCAAGTTACCACATCCTGCTTCGTATTGTAATGAGAAGAATCAGGGGTAAAATAAAACCAGAAATCGCTGAAGAACAGTGTGACTCCGTCGAAGGAAAAGGCACAAGTAATGCCATTTACATATATTGAGAACATTGATGGAAAGATCAATAGAAGTAAAGACGAATCTATACTTATGCGTCATAAACTACAGTAAAGCATCCGATAAAGTGAGACACTCAGAAAAGACATAGATGGGAAAGATCTGAAATTAATCAAAAACATATACTGGCAGCAATCAGCAGCAGTGAGAGTTGAGAAACAAACAGGAACGTTCCAAAACATAAAATTCGGAGTGAGACAATGATGTGTTCTATTTCCTGACCTCTTATCCTTGTAAAGCGAAAATATAATGAGAAATATAGAGAGCTTGCCAGGAATATCAGTTGGCAGGTACAACCTTAACAACTTAAGATACGCAGACGACACAGTTCTGATTGCTAAAAGTGAAGGGGAGTTACAGGCTCTTCTGGACATTGTGCTTCGTGAAAGAAAAAAGTAAAGGTCTCTAGTCTGAATAAAAAGAAGACTGAAGTGATGGTCATCTCAAAGAAAAGAAAACAAACCAAAATGCAACATTACCATCGATGGCACAGAACTGAAACAAGTTGATAGATTTAAGTACTTCATTCATTCATTCATTTGCATGTCCTTTGCGGAACTTTGCTTCCCTAACAGCACTCCTGTAGGCCTCTCGGTTGTGAGCAAGATGGCCTGCTGCTGATGCTTCCATCTGCAGATCATCAAAGATGTCTTGCAGCCATCTTCGCCTTGGTCTTCCTCCTCTCTTTCTTTTTCCCATTATGTACCCTTCCAAGACGGTCTTCTCTAGATTATCATGACGTTTAATGTGTCCAAAATATTTAAGTTTTCTCTCTTTAATCCTCTTTACTAGCCAGCCCTCTTCAATATTAAGTTCTTGTACTATAGATATATTTATTCTTTTTTGTGTCCATGATATTTGAAGAACTCTTCTGTAACATTTACAATCAAAAGCATTTATGTGTTTTTCACCTGTTGTGTTAAGTGTCCAGGTCTCACAGGCATATGTTGCGATTGGAAAGATGCATGCCCTTAAAAGATCTTATTTTTGTGGTTCTGTCTGTTCCTCTCCACAGATTCTTTAGTTGTTTTACTTTCTGAAGAGCGATATATGTCCTCCTTTCAATTTCCCTCATTGTATCTCCATTATTAGTTAGTAGTGATCCAAGATATTCAAAACTATCCACTTCTTCTAGTTTTTCCTCATTGATACATATTTCAGCTGCAATATTTGTTTTGTCAGTTGTCATCAATTTAGTTTTCTTCACATTAAGATAGAGATTTTGTTCTTCGCTGTTCTTACGGACTGACATAATTAGTTTTTCCATTCCTGTTTATGTTGTGGACAAACTGTGTCATCAGCATATCTAGTCTCTGGTATTTCATAACCTCCAATTGTTATGACATCGTAATATTCTTTGTCTACATCTTCTCTAACACTCCTCATTATATTTTCAGTATACAAGTTAAATAAGTATGGCGACAATATGCACCCCTGGCGGGCCCCTTGTTTTATGTCAAACCAAGGTGTTGTTTCATCATTTATTCTTACTGCTGCTTGTTGGACAGCAGTGATGTTAATTGTATCAAATGTGTTGGAAATCCCATTTTTTCCATTATTTCCCGAAATTTCTGGTGTTGTACACAATCAAATGCCTTTGAGTAGTCTATAAAGGTTATATATATATATCTCTCTCTCTCTGAACCTTAAGTGCCCAGGGCACATGGGGCTTCCGCAAGGGTTTTCCACAAATGCCTGTCCTTCGCCTTTTTTTCTGCTCTTGCCCAGGTGAGCCCTCTATTGCTCAACATCCTTTCTGTTGTTCTTCTCCATGTCTCTTTTGGTCTACCCTTACTTCTGCTCCCCTGTGGTGTCCATCTTAGTGCTATTTTTGGTAGTGAGTTGTCAGTCATTCGGAGCACATGTCCCAACCATCGCCAGCGTCTTTCCTCAATAATTGTTGTCAGTGGTTTCATCTGCATTTCTGCCAATAAGATGTTATTTCTTATGGTGTTTGGCCAAAATATTTTTTTAATTCTACGTAAACATTTAGTCTGGAAAGAATTCAACTTGTTTTCTATGGTTTTGGTGATTTTCCAGCATTCACTTCCATAGAGTAGTACACTTAGGACGTTACTCTTAAATATCCTGATTTTCATATTTATGCTTAGTTTATTTGATTTCCATATATTCTGTAGCATTGCAAAAGCCTGGTTTGCTCTAGTAAGTCTGCTGTTGATGTCCTCTGTGCTGTCTCCATTTTCTACTACTCTGCTGCCAAGGTATACAAATTCGTTGACCTCCTCCACTAACTTGTTATCTACTCTGAGTACATTTCTGTTGTTCACATTTTGCTTCATTAACTTTGTCTTTCCTACGTTGATCTTTAGTCCTATGTTGTTTGCATTCTGGGTTAACTTGTTTATTTTATCTTGCATATCTTTGTGACTGCTTAATAATAGACAAATGTCGTCCGCAAAAAGGTTATATATAGAATCATATTAAACTCTCTGCATTTCTCTATTATTAATCTTATATTGAATACATGATCTCTTGATCCTCTTCCGTGCCTGAAACCAGTTTGGACCATATTGAGTTCTTCTTCTATTTTCTTTCGAAGTCTACCTATTAGTATTTTTAACAGAATTATACTGGCATGACTAATTAGGGCAACAGTTCTGTAGTTTGTGCATAATTTCAAGTTATCCTTTTTTGGCAGTGGTATGAATAAAGTTCTTTTCCATTCTTTTGGCCAAATACCTGAATGCCATATCTTTTTACATAGTGCATGATAGATTGCTGCACATTCCTTTCTTCCTGCTTTAATAAGTTCAGCTGTTATCTCATCACATCCTGGTGATTTACCATTTTTTCAGATTCTTTATTGCCCATAAAACTTCTTCTTTTGTCAGTTCTGGTTCTTTCTTCTCCAATAATAATTCACACTGTTGATTTTTTGCTTTCACAGTCAGTTGTTTCATACATTCCTCTGCAATATTCCTTCTCATCTTTTTATAATTTCTTTTGTCTCTGTCAAAGTATTCTCCATCTCGTCACAAATTACATTTTGCTTAGGTGTGACATTTCTCGTCAATGTCTTAATTTCTTTAAATATTTCACTATCTCTTCCACACTTCTGATGTTCTTCTATTCTTTCACACCAGTCTTGTATGTATTGTTTTTTGTCTTTTCTTATGTTTCTTCTTACTTCTTTTGTTAAAGTTTTATATTCCTCTTTGTTGTTTTTGTCAGTTTCCATTGCGTCTTCATTTCTCTACGTTGTTTTATCAGTTCTAGTGTGCCTGCTTTAATCCATCCATTCTTTTGTGTTTTCTTTACTGGAACCTTGTCTTTAGCTGTTGTTATTAAGATATCTCTGGCCTGTGTAGCCTAATCATCTGGTGTCATCTCCTCCTGTACAGCCATCAGGATTTCGAAACGGTTCTTCACTGCTATACTGTATTGTTCTGGTATTTTTTAAGATCAAAGCGGAGTGGTCTTTATCCCGTAAATGTTTTTTTTTAATCTTTATTTCATGTCTGCTTTTAATAACTCATGGTCTATGTCACAATCAGCACCTGGTAAAGTTTTTGCTGATGTTATACTTGATCTCCACCTTCTTTGCACTAAAACATAATCTATTTGATTTTTGATTTTCTCATCAGGTGATATCCGTGTGTAAATTCTTCTTGGATGTTGTTTAAAAAGTGTGTTAGCAATCATTAGCTTATTTTCCATGCAAAAAGCCATTAGATTGTCACCTGCCTCATTTCTATGTCCTAAGCTAAATTTCTCTACAACATGTCCTTCATCTTTTGGTCTTTCTGTACCAATTTTTGCATTAAAATCCTTCATTATTAGTACAATATCATTTTTCCGTACCTGGTCTATCGTCGTTTGCAGTGTGTTATAAAAGTCTTCTACTTCCTCTTCTTCTGCTGCTGATGTAGGTGCATATATCTGGATGATTGTTACATTTCTAGGAGAACTTTTAAGTCTGATTGTGAGGATTCTATCACTTACTGGATTGTAACCTAGTAATGTTTTTTGATGTTGATTTGTCAAAGTAGAAAGCCACTCCATTCTTTCCTCCTAATTCTCCACCAGGGTATATAAAGGTACTATCATTCTCGCTCTTGAAATGTCCTGATCCTTTCCATCGATGTTCGCAGATTCTCAAAATGTGTATCCCCGTTCTTTTCATCTCGTCAAGTACTTAGGAACAATTATAACAACTGATGGGAAATGTCACAACGAAATTTAAAAAAAAACAGACGTGCTCAGGCCAAGTTAGCATTCCAGAAAATGAGAAATATCTTGTGCAACAGATCCATATCAATGGAAACAAATGTTATATCGAGCTAATTTTGTTTTATGGGTGTGAAGCATGGTCCATAAATAAGAGAGTACAGCGAGAAATGGAAGCCATGGAAATGTGGTTCATAAGACGGATGTTGAAGATACCATGGACAGCTAAGAAAACAAACGAAGAAGTCTTAAGAGAGGCTGGAGTTAAAACGCAAATTATAGCAAAGATCAGAGGCAGACAAGCGAGATTTGTAGGACATTTTCTGAGAAGAGGAAAATTGGAACAATTGCGTAACTGGAAAAAATGAGGGAAGAAGAGACATAGGAAGACAGAGAGAGAGAAGTTACTGGATAGGCTTTCAATGTGGCTAGGAAGAAAGTCACCGGCAGATCTCATAATCAAGTCTAAAGACAGGGAATTGTGGAGAGAAATGATCGCCTATGCCACGCGGCACGGCACTTGATTGATTGAATGATAAGTGGTCTATTAACCAACAAATTCATTTACGCCGACTACAGCATTAAAAATTGGCATGCGTCACGTCAGGCATACTGTAAATGAACGAGTGCACAGTCTCGAACGCGCTCACAGACTGAACATAAGAAACAGGTGACTGGGCATCTGCTCCGTGATGGACCCGCTGGCATCAACAGTGCTATTCTCAGCGTCGCTCTCTACGACGAGTGAAAGTCTCGTTCCATTGTGTCTCGTTTTTAAATAGGTTTCGATACAGCCGAAGCATCAATTTCAAATGTATCCACAACATCCTTGCTCGTAACTTTCATCAGCTTGCTTCAGGATGTCCACTTTAACGGTTTAATCCAGATCGACATGTTTGTGTTTAGTAGCCATTATCTTTCACAACGAGAACTAGAGAGAGAAGTTCCCAGCTGTACGATTCACAGTACACTTCTCGAGAATGACCGACTATCAACTCGCGTTGCCAACTTAACACCGTCCACGTCTTGATGGGGAAGACAAACAATGACAGGAAGAAGCCAGTTTTTAATCACGAAAGGGTGGCCGCGGTAACCTGAGTTTTGATGCCCACATGTTCAAAAGGCTGATGCGGCACGTGCTCGGTGATCAAACAGCCGGCCCCTTCTTTGATTAGTCACGAAGCTGATAACGCTTTGTGAGATGTTTATAGCTTGTAACGCGCCTAGTCTTTGATACAAAGCGGGGTATTTAGCTCTTCCGGGTGCAAAAATATCGTGACATTAATTTATTTGTGACAATAAACTGAATGATATTAACCGGAGTAAAGCCCATTAATTACTTACGAGAATTGGCCGGGGATACAATGTGACAATATCCGGGTTGTGACATAAAGCGATGTGATATTAAGTGAGTTTCGATAATATATATATATATATATATATATATATATATATATAAATGAATGTATGTATGTATGTATGTATATTCCAGCATCACGCTGGAACGCCTGGAGCAATTTCAACTAAACTTGGCACACATATGACTTACAATGTTGACAGTTCACCGAGGGAGTCAGATCATCCCTAGGATACCCCTATGACCCCTAGGAGTCGGGGTGACATGTAAAAATAATCGAAAATGAACGATATTAGTGTAGAATCTATAATTTTCGGGGTCGGTGAGATGAAAAGTGACACTCCCGATGCGCTTAAGTTCAAGCTCAGCCTCAATCGGCATGGGGTCCTAGGGATGGTTGTGGGATGGGGTGACATGTATAAATAATCGAAAACGACCGATATTAGTGTCGAATCCACAGTTTTCGGGGTCGCTGAGATGAATAGTGGCACTCGCAAGTTCAGCCTCCATCGGTATGGGGGGGGGGGGGGGGGCTGAGAAGTGGTGAAAAATAAAAGATCCAGATTGACCGAGATTAGTGTCGAATCCATAATTTTCGGGGTCCCTAAGCTGATTAATGACAGTCCTGATGACAATTGAGCTCACGTTTAGTTGAATAAAAGGAACAGAGCTCTGTAGAACCGTCTAGACTCTGTAGACCCTTCTAGAAGGTTGTGGAAATGAATAGAACACTGTAGAACCTTATAGAAGATTGTGGAAGTGAATAGACTTTTTTAGACCTTTCTAGAAGGCTATGGAAATGAATAGAACGTTGTAGAACCATCTAGAAGGTTGTGGAAATAAATAGAACTTTGTTGATTGGGATAAATAAATACCAGGGCAACGCCGGGTAATCAGCTAGTGTGTGTGTATATATATATATATATATATATTATATATATATATATAATATATATATATATATAATATATATATATATATATATATATATATATATATATATATATATATATAAATGTATGTATGTATGTATGTATGTATTATGTATGTATGTATATTCCAGCATCACGCTGGAACGCCTGGAGCAATTTCAACTAAACTTGGCACACATATGACTTACAATGCTGACAGTTCACCGAGGGAGTTAGATCATCCCTAGGATACCCCTATGACCCCTAGGAGTCGGGGTGACATGTAAAAATACTCGAAAATGAACGATATTAGTGTAGAATCCATAATTTTCGGGGTCGGTGAGATGAAAAGTGACACTCCCGATGCGCTTAAGTTCAAGCTCAGCCTCAATCGGCATGGGGTCCTAGGGATGGGTGTGGGATGGGGTGACACGTATAAATAATCGAAAACGACCGATATTAGTGTCGAATCCACAGTTTTCGGGGTCGCTGAGATGAATAGTGGCACTCGCAAGTTCAGCCTCCATCGGTATGGAGGGGGGGGGGGGGGCTGCAAAGTGGTGAAAAATAAAAGGTCCAGATTGACCGAGATTAGTGTCGAATCCATAATTTTCGGGGTCCCTAAGCTGATTAATGACAGTCCTGATGACAATTGAGCTCACGTTTAGTTGAATAAAAGGAATAGAACTCTGTAGAACCGTCTAGACTCTATAGAACCTTCTAGAAGGTTGTGGACATGAATAGAACACTGTAGAACCTTATAGAAGATTGTGGAAGTGAATATACTTTTGTAGACCTTTCTAGAAGGCTATGGAAATGAATAGAACGTTGTAGAACCATCTAGAAGGTTGTGGAAATAAATAGAACTTTGTTGATTGGGATAAATAAATACCAGGGCAACGCCGGGTAATCAGCTAGTGTGTGTGTGTATATATATATATATATATATATATATATAATCAGTTCTCTGTACTGCAAATGGACCATAAATATTAACAAAGGTTCTCCAGCCAATTCTGTCTTGAGAAAATCTGGATGCCTCAAATCATATCTCACTCCCTTCCTTTAGTTCTTCCTGTATTATGCTTCTCCATGTCCCTAACGGCCTGCTCATCTTTTTTCTCCCTTGGGATGTCCACATCAAGACGGTATAGGGGTGGCTTGTTTCATCCACTGGTCCTAAGTGAGCCAGTTATTTCCATCTTCGTCTTTTGATCTCTTTAGTAATGTTCTGAATGCCAATTCGTTTCGTTATTTCCTTGTTTGTTGTACGTTCTTCCCGATGTATTCTTAAATTTTTCATAAGTTATCTTCCTTCAAATCCTCTCAATATGCTTTCCATTGGTTCCTCTGATTGGTTGTCAATATTTCGTCTGCATATAACAGCATGGTGCGTTCATTAGATTTGTAGATTCTGAGCTTGAGATTCGTATGGAGAATGGAATATTTCGCTCACTCACTCACTTATTCACTCACTCACTCACTTATTCACTCACTCACTCACTCACTCACTTATTCACTCACTCACTCACTCACTTATTCACTCACTCAATCATTTATTCACTCACTCACTCACTTATTCACTCACTCACTTATTCACTCACTCACTCACTCACTCACAAAAAGACCTTAATAAGCAAACGCCTACGCATTCTTTCCATATGGAAAATGTAACGTGGACATACGTTGGAAGTAATGAGAGGGAGAGCACAGACAGGCTGGAGATACTTGAATATGTGAGGTATAATTTATGGAAAGGAAATGGAAATTTATAGATCACATGCTACGTATGAGAATAAGTACAGGCAATCGACAGAAATGCTAGAGTGGACTTCGCGTAATTAGAAAATGAATTGGATAAACACAAGAGCACATAAACTCAACACTGACGCTGAATTTTCACATGTAAGGTATATAATTTTAAAAAAAAATTATATAAGGGTTAAAATGAGGAGTTACCGCTAAATTATGGAATCTTAGGAGTGATTACGCTTTTGATGATAATTATATCTAAATCGATGTGTGGGTTTCTTCTCTAATATTATGGTGTGTTAAGCGTACTTTTTGTTTTACTGTATATATTCTGCAACACGAAAGACAGGCTGGTTTATATTTATGTTTTGTTCTTTAGTTTTGTTCTCATTTCTCTATGAGTGTTAATATACATTTATGTGTCCGTCCGTCTCGCATTCTTGCGCTATTTATGCTTTCAAAACTGCACTGACATCACACCTAGACTACAGAACTATTTATTCTAGAGAACGCTTTTCAGAGCGTGCTATCATGGCGCATAACTTTCATCTCTTTGTTGCCCCCCCCCCCTTCCAGAAAGCCCTTTAAAAAAGTTACTTGGCAAAAAAAAAAACGTTTTATAGATTTAAAAAAAAAACAAGACAGATTTAGAGAAATATTCTGCGTTTGAACATTTTTCCGGTTTACGCTGTTAGTTCTGATAGGTATTTTGCCCATTTTTGAAATATGGCGCAGGTCAGAGTACCTTGAATACGAATCAATTCTTCCATGGTTAGAATGCTATGAAAGTATGTTTCTAGAAAGTTTCATCACAACAAGAAGCCCACCAAACTCTCCTTTAGTCACAAAGATTGAAATGACTAGAAAGTAGCGTGTTTGTATACTAACTTCCTGAAGGGTCCTCAGCCTGGGTTCTGCGGGAACCTAGGTTTTCGGGAGAGGTTGCTCGGGGTCCTATGGCAGATCGTGATTTAAATATGTAAATAAATATCATGTCAATCTAAACTCAAACAGTTAGTGTATGTTAAGAAATATACAAGTGAGTAGAAGCGACTCACAAGCCGCAAGATGTTATTTTTACTTTATTTTTAAAATCTTTCATTGACCATACGTGTAGTTCAGTTACTTTTACTCTTTTAAAAAAAAAAATCTGCCATAAATCATATATGTGTAGGAGTATAGAAAAATGTTTTGGGATAATATTAATGTTCTATTGTTTATATTGTTTGTCTGTTTACTGTATGTTCTTATATGGGTAGTTAAGCCATATTTAGTCTGGCCTGTGGGTCGGGATGGATCGGAGGAATCGACAGCGCAGCTTGCATGCGTCCACATGATAGAATATAAACCAATATTACCCAATACACACACAGACACACACACAAACACACACACACACACACATATATATATATATATGTTTCCACCGTCGCATAAAATACCCATTCGTGATTGAACGAAAACATTATCTCCTCCAATCCTCTGAGCACAACGAACCTAACGTACAAATCCTGACCTATAAAATTCTCTTATATCTTTTTTATATTTTGGATCAGCCGGACCAATTTTCTCTCAGAGTTGCGCACCTCTAAAAACTGACCAGTCTCTGCCTCATTTTTATTCCTGCTCTTCTGGTGTTGCCAACAAACCTAGGTTTACTAGTTTGTTCTTATTTCTGCCCCTTACGCATGTAGTTTGGCCTCTTCACTCTTCCTTGACAAAGCACTGTTAATCTGCCCTTGATTTTAGTCAGTCGAAAATATTGCGCGTCTGTTTGTTTTGCTAGGCCTATTGTTCTTGATGGAAGAGGTTTTACCGAATTTTTTTTTTTTGTATGACAGTTTCATTATTTTTATATCCTATTGCAAATTTCTTCCATATTCTCTCTCTCTCTCTCTTTCTTTCTCTCACTCTGTGTGTGTGTGTAAAACTGCACAACACACCTCGGTCTAACACAGCTCATGAATTATAACAGAAATACGACACGAAGATAATGACAAGCTCGCGGCTCGCCCATTATTTTCTCATCTTATTCCCAGGAGTACATGACCGCCTGCGAAGACATTAAATTTTCTGGCATATCAAGAGAACGAAAACAGCCCCAACACCCCCCCCCCCCCCCCCCCCCTTATCGTACAAATTTATACGGGTTTAAGTACAAACTGTTAAAAAAAACAAATATAGCACGGCTACCTTTTTAAGTTGTTTATTTATTTTTTAGTCAACGCCCTTTTCGAACTCGTAAATAAAGCACATGTATAGCACATCTTACACAATAATGCAAATAGTCCAAAGTGTATTTATACTATATTAGAACTTAAATATAAAACTAGCAGTTGTGCACACTGTAGTTCAGCTCTCTTACTCCATCATCATCATCATCATTTCACTCCCTTGAGAGCATAGGCCATGGATAAAGGCTCTCCAGTCATCCCTTTTCTTGGAATTATTCTCTGGCTTCCTTCCAAATGTATCTTTTGTCTCTGAGCACTTTCATAATTTCTACTTCTCCAAGTGAGTCTAGGTCTTCCTCATTTTCTATTTCCTTGAGGCTTCCATATCAGTGCCTGTCTTCCTATGCTGGTGGCGGGTTTCCTCAGTGTGGGGCCAATCCGCCTCCATTTCCTAGACATGATTTGTAGGTTCATAGGATGATGATGATGATGATGGTCATGATGATGATGATGATAGCACATCTGACACAATAATAAAAGTAGCCCAAAATGTAAGTATATTGAGCTAGAATGACAAGAACTTAAGTATAAAAGTAGCAGTTGTGTACACTATGGTTTAACTTTTTTCACTCCTGAATTAATTTCCATGCTCTGACAGAATACATTGTTAATGAGATTTCTTGGAAGAAATAAACTATAGATCAGTTACTCTATAATTATAAAGCAAGGTTTGTGTTACGTGCGTGTTGCTTCACTTCTTTATTTAGACTGCCTAAAAATCGCCCTGAAAGGTGATTCGCCTATTCGTGCAAGATATACCAAAGTTGTCAGTGTTGTTTTGGGGTGAAATAGTTAAATTATTATATCGTTTTATGTCTTATATACTTCCCGTGCCGCAAGGTATTTCGCCAATTTTTACTGTTTTCGGCGAGCTTTTCAACCTCATCAAGGGATTTTATGCCTATTAATTTGGTCTCTTTTAACAATGTCCTCTCTAGGGTTTCATGTGGTCTGTCTCTTTTTCTTTGCCCTGTTGTGTTTCACTTGATAGCTTGCTTTGGGATTCTCTGATCGTTTCTTCTCATCACGTGATCAACGTATGTCCATCTCCTTTTCCTGATCACTCATGAGACTGGTTGTTGTTCAGTCATCTGTCTTATCTCTGCATTGTTCTTGAATTCGTTTAACTTGAAGCCGAGTATTTTCCTTAGGCATTTGCTTTCAAAAGAGTCTAATTTCTTGTCTATTTCTTTAGTTATATATATATATATCTGAACCTCAAGTGCCCAAGGCACATGGAGCTTCCGCAAGGGTTTTCCACAAATACCTGTCCTTTGCCTTTTTTTCTGCTCTTGCCCAGGTGAGCCCTCTATTGCTCAACATCCTCTCTGTTGTTCTTCTCCATGTCTCTTTTGGTCTACCCTTAATTCTGTTCCCCTGTGGTGTCCATCTTAGTGCTGTTTTTGGTAGTGAGTTATCAGTCATTCGGAGCACATGTCCCAGCCATCGCTATTGTCTTTGTATGTGTGTGTATATATATATATATATATACATATACATACACACACATATCTTAAAGAGACGAAATAGAAGCGCTCGTTCAACGAAGTCTTTAGCATCATCTTCCTATCGAATGAACATTTCTATTATAGTAGTTTCTAGACCAAGAGTGCCACGCAAATCTTAGAAAAAAAAAGATTTCAGTTCCGCTTGGTTTCGGTAAATGAGAACCAGATACGTGCAGCATAAAACTACTAATGAGAGAAAAGAAAGACAAAATAACGTACGAATCACTTATTTCTTCCAAAACATTTACACAAAAGACTGTGAAGAAAAAGTAAGACAAGAAATATAGCACGATAATTAGAAGACAGTCAATAACGTCAGTGGAAAGAAAAGTGATACCGAAATTACGATTCGGGGGGGAGAAACAAACAAGGGAGGCAATTTCTATTAATGCAGGAGAGCGAACAAACGATATGACTTGAAATGCTGGCTCGACTCTCGTTTTATTTCGCCATTTACACCTCATGATAACTATTGACCTGCGAGGACATGAAATTCTCAGACATGGTGGCATTGACGTGTTTATGCGTTGATATCAGAGGTGATGGCACATCATAAACATACATCGTGCCCAGCAGAGAATGAAGACTAAGTGTAGATGATTTAGAGTGCACCAATATCTACGTGCTGGCATTTTACTGCAGCTTCGAATAGCTTCACGCATTCTTTATTATCTCCCTTAATATTGCATAGTGCAGTGATTCCAAAACTTTCTGAGGTGGCGGACCAGCACAGTCAGTTATTGCCCTCCCCTTTCCCCCAAGTATTGAATTAAACACATTTACATGTTTTTAATATTATATATATATATATATATATATATATATATATATAATGTTTCATCATCTAGTTAATCTAGTTCTAGACTTGTTAAGCTGGCGCCGGTTTGAGGACCACTGGGGATGTTTCTCCATCTAGTTCTAGACTTGTTAAGCTGACACCAGTTTGAGGAATGCTGGAAATGTTTCCCCATCTAGTTCTAGACTTGTTAAGCTGGCGCCGGTTTGAGGACCACTGGGGATGTTTCTCCATCTAGTTCTAGACTTGTTAAGCTGACACCAGTTTGAGGAATGCTGGAAATGTTTCCCCATCTAGTTCTAGACTTGTTAAACTGACACCAGTTTGAGGACCACTGGGAATGTTTCCCCATCTAGTTCTAGACTTGTTAAGCTGACACTAGTTTGAGGAACACTGAGAATGTTTTCCTATATAGTTCTAGACTTGTTAAGCTGACACCAGTTTGAGGAACACTGGGGATATTTTTCCATCTAGGTTCTAGACGTGTTAACGCTGACGCCAGTTCGAGAAACACTGGGAATGTTTCCTCATTCAGTCAGTCTGAGGACCACTGAGAATGTTTTCCCATTTAGCCAGTTTGAAGACCTATGGCCTAGTTCATTTAGGCCAACAGTGCCTAATGGATGCCACTCCTATCATTGCAACATTCTGCTTTATTTGCTGTGTCAGCTCCAGTGTTGTAGTTATTTTTGCTGCAAAAAAAAAAAATCGTTAAGCTGCTCTGAGTTACTGATTCGCTGTTAAGAAATATCGCCCAGGATGGCACAGACGTTAAGAAGACCCTAACAGTTTTTCTATCTTTAAAAGCTGCCCTTTCTTATTGTGATGTAATATTTATTATCTTTTCTCTCGATTTTCCCCATCCCTCTTTCCCCTTGTTGTTATTAAGTACGTTTTTAGGTCAATCATTTCGCTTCCCATCACAAGTTCTATAACTCGTGAAGGCGTTTTGAGTACATTTAATTAAATCCCCTTTTTAACTGACTTCCTATCATTCACCATGAGCCAATAGGGGCATGAGAGGGGGGACTTGGCATTCATGTGAGGAACTCGTGCCCTTAAATCTCCGTGCCACTGAATGCCCTCCTTATTTGTGTTTTCATGTTTCATTAGTTTACAAATAAATGACACTTTGTTTAGCATTTTGCTTTCATTTGGCTTCCTAATACAAATTATTTTTATTTTGCTTTATCATCATCATCATCATCATCATCATCATTTATTTGCTCCATAATAGGGAAAGCCTATATTCTTACTTATATCATCATCATCATCATCATTGGCTTTGGTCTTCCTTACCCCCGAGTTTCCCCTTTCAGTTCACTTATAAAGAAGAATCGTGTGATGCCTTTTTACGTGCGCACACGTACGTTCTCTCTACTCTATTGCCTGAGTTTATTCAGCCTACATGTACTCGTATTATTCTTACTGACTCTGAGTTTATACTTCCTTTTGTGTTATCTCCTTAGTACTACCTGCTGTACTGACGACATACAGTTGAGCTCCATCTCTTCCGTCGTCTTTCTTCATTGTCTGTTTACTACACGGTCACAGACTAGCTTCCCAGGAACGGACAATCTCTCTGTAGCAAACAGCACAGTAGCAGCTAGGTTATTTATAATGGTTTTATTTGTGCATGGGATGATAATGGTGGTGACGATGACTGAAAAAAATACATGGCAATAACATCCAAGGAACATGACATGGCGATACTCCAAATCAAGACGATGTATAATATTCCAGGCATCTACCGATGTCCAAAAGACTTCAACGCCATAGGTTCCATATTCTGCACTACAAAAACTACATCCTACCCCGACAAAACTAAGACACAGACTGACTACTAAAAGTCTAACTTTAGCTTTCTTAATCATCTGATCACTCTCTCATTCTCCGAGCTCCATGTCCAGTCCGTGATATACAAGAAACTGAGTAAATTTGGGGGGAGGGGGGATTGAAACGTAAAAAATTAGTTTCCAATTCTGTGGGACATAACCTTGTTTTTTTTTTGCAGCTTTTCAATTCCGAAATGAGTTATCTAACCTTATGTCCTAAAAAAAAGTCCATATACTGTTATAATTAAAATACAGACCAAGACTGACAGCCTCTGTGTATATGTTATCTCATTTGTTTCTACACTTTGGAGCTCTGGCTGAAACGTTTGTCTCCATATGCCGCTGGCTCTGCTTTACATTTTCTGGTGTTTGTCTTGTCTTGTCCTCATCCTCCTGTTTCACGCATCCGATACTGTGAAGGTGTTGGAGCACAGCATCCTGCCGGAATGGGAGTGGGTTATGGCGGCTTATGTTTTCAGCCCTTAGATGGAGCTAAAAAAAGCAGGGGTGTGTGTGTGTGTGCAGTGTTTCGATCCCTGTCCCTTTAGCCAGGCAAGGGCAGTTACTGGTGGTACCAACGGAGGGGTGGGAAGGGGTCTTGGTTAGGTATAGTTCCCTGGGGGTAGCTGACTGCTAAAGCTGACAGCATCTTCATCCCTTAACTCATCTCCAACTTCTGTTTCTTGTACTTAATATACAACACTTTATTCAGGCAGATGTTAGAATTAATTGTTTCTAATTTGGTATTCTTATGTTGTTGTTGTGTGTGTGTGTTTTTTTTTACCTCGTTGTAACACAATTCTTTAACTCTATTCTTTATTCCATCTAAGGGATATAATCCATGGATTATTGTTTAGACGGAGATTAGAATATGGGATTAGGATAGAAGATAGAAGTGTGAGAAACATAGTGACAGGCTTGTGATTAGTGATAGAGTTATGTGATTATATTGAGTGAGATTTTTTGATAGATAGTTGAGAGATTTGATATCATTATAGGTTAGAAAATGTACTAGGAAATTGTGTAGTAATTTGTGATTGAATGTGAGTTCATTTTTTTCTTCCATAGACCCAGGTATGTTTACTTGTAACTGAAGAATGTAACAATAGTTCTTATGAAGCATTGTAGGACTTATAAGGTCTGATACTTGTGTAATTTTCTTATAGATCCATGCAAAGGGTTTTTGTGAGAATGTAAGTTTGCATTTGTGTCCGCTCACGCAGTTGGTCTGAGTATGAGTGTGAGTGTAGCCCACTCCTTCCTTATACGGCGAACAAGCTCTCGTCAAGGTTAAGAGTGCTTTGTTCATTTATTACAATGAATATTCTTCATCCTCACGGATCACCGCCCATTCTTTTCATAATAAATACCTAGTTTATTTGATTCCATAAAATTCAGGTGTCAGTGATCTTCAAACTGTTGTATTGTTTGTGTACCTGTACATTTAGAGTCTGAGAATTTAAGTTGGTCGAAAATCTGTACTAGTAAGGTACCTTAGAAAACTAGTATATAGTATTTTCTGCTCAATGCATTGTCATAAAATATTCAAGAATACGTTGGCCAGTATGTTCTCAATATACCATGTTTCTAATTCACATAAGGTTATCCTTTCTCATGTTTAATTACCGCCCATGTTGCTGTTGGATCTGCCACTGTTTACGAACTGTCAGGTTATTTCAGCTTTTGTCATTACTGACATGTTTTAATAGACCAGTGATTTTCAAATTGAACGGTACAACCTCCCTTTCCCCCTCTCCCTTTTCTCCCCCTGTCCGGGGAAGTTGAGAAGATTCAGAAGGGCTTTACGGGAGAAGTGGGAGGCAGAACAAATGAACGAGAAAAACAATGTTGGGGGCGGGAACGTTAAAATGTGGCACGGGCAACAAAGAAAAAATTGACCGAAAAAGTTGAGAACCACTGTAATAAACAAAGAGAACGGGCTGCGGATTTATAACACGATTATATATACATACAAATTGACGTAGACAGTGTCAAATGGAGTATAAAGCGAGCAAAGCTTGATTCAGATGCTGTGACATCATGACACAGAACACAAATTTCAAGCTGACATTTATGTCCCGCTTGGGTTAAATTATGCCCTTAAACCGCGACTGGCCCAGCAAGCCGGCGGTGAATCTCTTTACCGCGCATAGAAAACACAGGGAGAATATACGGACTAATATAAATGGAAAACGACTAAAATTCAAAGAGATAGACAAGCAGTTCTTAAAGTGTATACTATCAACATACACTAGTGTATATATATATATATATATATATATATATATATATATATATATATATATATATATATATAATGTTCTCTATATTCTCTCTTTCTCTTTCCCCTCCCCCCCCCCCCCCCCCCCGGCTTTCTTTTTTTCTCTTTTGCTCTTAACAAATTCCATCATTCATTGCTGTTATCTGAACAATTTAAACAATATTGTTATAATTCTTTTAAAACATTAAAGATGTAAATATATTGCTTTTCTAGAGAAGAAATTTCAAAACCTATTTTCAACAAATTCTTGAAAAATATTCTTAATCACTCTCTCAGAAATCAACAAAGCATACAAACGCTGCTTTTAAATCTAAAAAAGAAACCCTATTTAATTTAACAAAACTTACGCATATCTTGTAAAAAAACATATAGTTGTTGTTTTTGCTTCAAAATCAGATTAGGACGGATTTTAATGTAATTCTGTCCATATTTATTATATGCTTTAGAAGTGTTGATTATTCTCTAACTGATGTTAGCACACATGCATCTCGCTCACCCGACAAACAAACATGTTTGTGTTCGGTTTCTCACGCTTTTTTATTCCCCCGAAATACGTGCCATATTGCTACTTGGCTGTTTTTCCTCTCTTTCTCTGCGTATGTGTCACATATTTTACCACATTGATGCTGTATTAACCCCGTTTTAAAAACCTTATAACGTTTATCTACGTACATTTTTCACGGTTTATCGATTATTTTTAAGGGACAAAATGCTTCAATGATTAACAACGTATTTCCATAGATTACACTGGGCTTGCTAGTTGTAATGCGCGAACATACAACGTGGGCAAGATTGTCTCTAATGTAGTTGAATTGCTTTTGGTAATTTTCCCCATTTCGATGCGGATTTTCCGCTGTTTTTATAAATTAAAAGAAAACATTATTGATCGAAAAAGAACAATGAAAGGAAAGATATTATTATATATATTTTGAATTTACAAAAAGAGGTAGTTACTGTGGTGTTTTTTTTTTTTGGTTGCCCTGTCTATAGCCAAGACTTATGTAGCCTTAGTCAAGGCTAATTCATCATCATCTTGCGCCATCTCCTCAGGGAACACTAGGGCAATTCATGATGATATATGCCAGGGTTACGTGCGCACTTTTCTACCAACAATATGACAACATGATGTCATCAAATGAAGTTCAAGAAAGGATTGTGTGATATAATAAAACTATACATAGTCAGTACAATGATTTAAAGCAGTGGTTCCCAATTAACAAAAGTCCTTGGACCACCTACTGTTTCAAAGTCCAGGCCACGGATCCCCTACTGTTTCAAAGTCCAGGCCACGGACCCCCTACTGTTTCAAAGTCCAGGCCACGGACCACTTACTGTTTCAAAGTCCAGGCCACGGACCCCCTACTGTTTCAAAGTCCAGGCCACGGACCCCCTACTGTTTCAAAGTCCAGGCCACGGACCCCCTACTGTTTCAAAGTCCAGGCCACGGACCCCCTACTGCTTCAAAGTCCAGGCCACGGACCCCCTACTGCTTCAAAGTCCAGGCCACGGACCACTTACTGTTTCAAAGTCCAGGCCACGGACCCCCTACTGTTTCAAAGTCCAGGCCACGGACCCCCTACTGCTTCAAAGTCCAGGCCACGGACCCCCTACTGCTTCAAAGTCCAGGCCACGGATCCCCTACTGTTTCAAAGTCCAGGCCACGGATCCCCTGTAAGGAGTGGAAAAATAAGCAAGCAGTGACCCGGTTTTGAATGGAAAATCCCCAGGCCTTCGAGTCCGGCGCTGGCCAGGTATATATAAGACGAGAATAGAAAAAAGGGAGAAGTTGAGCACGTGGAAGTCCAGCGGCAGACGTGGACGAGGAGGGTCATTCGATAGATGGAGGCTGACGTGTATAGTTTAGTTGTGTGCATTTGTAATCAGGATTGAAAACATAGTATTCAAGGAACCTTTTTTTTATGAATCAATAACGCGTGTGGAAATATATAAACATATGGACTTCGTGCGCATAGGATTTTATTTTGATTCGCATTGCCTTGTGGATCAGAACTTTGTAAATACATTGATCGTTGATTTTAAGAAAAAGGATTGTTGTTTCGTGTTCCTGTTATTTACATGTAAGATGTGAACGTTGGTGTAGTCAGCCTTCCACCACTCAGTACGACGGCGGCCAGACAGAATAAAAGATTGAATAATAATTCTCGTCAGTGAAAGCAAATATAAAATATTAATATTTGTATAAACGACAAATACTACACCCCTACTGTTTCAAAGTCCAGGCCACGGACCCCCTACTGTTTCAAAGTCCAGGTCACGGACCCCCTACTGTTTCAAAGTCCAAGTCACGGACCCCCTACTGCTTCAAAGTCCAGGCCACGGACCCCCTACTGTTTCAAAGTCCAGGTCACGGACCCTCATACTTTGGAGAAGTTTCATATCTATATGGTGGCTATGTGTTTTACAATTGCAAGTTTGTTTTTTGTTTTCGAAAAATGTGGATTTAACGAGTAAACGCTGCACCACACTGAAAAACACAATTTAAACTTGGTTAATTTTCGAAATAACAATAGTCTAGTTAAGAAAAAATAGACATCAATCAAAATTCCTACTTGTTCTGACAAATGAACAGAATATGAAATGAGTGACAGCTAACCAATCTAAATATAGTGAAAGAAGTTATGCCTCGCTTTATTCCGAACAATCGCTTCCACATCTGGTTCAATATTTCCTATTTTAAAACGTGAAGAGAAGTTCTTTCTTTTACACGGGATTCGCCGAAGCATCGGTTGTTTAACACTTTACAGTTCAAAGTTTCCTAGGTTCAAAATCAGACTCCAGGGTCATTGCATTCAGGACAGCCTCATGGATGCTTCACCGCATGCCGTCTTTCGTGTGCTGAGGTCGACGCGGAGGCAGCATCTACATTTCACTGTGAAAATATAAAAAAAGGACCTTGAGTTTTGTCACGGGCCCTCATGGCAGGTTCTGCGGACCCCCGAGGGTTCGCGGACCACCAAATGAAAATAATCGATTTAAAGAACAAAAAACTGCATAGGTAACGGCACCACACAGTTACACTAAGAAAACTTAACGCACTGAAATACAGGACACTTAAAGCAAAATCGTCAAGGTCAGACAAACCTGCTTGGAGATCCCTGTAAAATGAACAACATTGACTGAACACTGCCATGATTACTCTGGCACATGTATAATAATGATAATGATAATAATAACAACAATAAAAATAATAATAGTATTTTTCCCAAAATATGGTTCTAAATCTAAGTTATTATTTTTAAACATAAATAATTACAGTCTTTTGTTTGTTGTAATTTTTTATGTACTCAGAATACATTTGGAGCTACTTGTGTCAGAATGCAGATATTCGCGTAAATTCAGTTTTCGTGGCAGGTGTCGACAGATAAACCCCGCCAAAACTGAGACCGGACTGTATTAAAGTCAGGATTCAAACCAGAAGTAAACGCTAACCTGGCGAACGCACAACGTGCACTAAAAGCACAGAAAGACAATGAAAAACTGGAAACGGGGGAAACAAAAAAAAAACAAACCCACCTATATGAATCGAGTAAATAAGACACAAACCAGAAACCCCGTATGTACGGGACTTCTACTACAGGCTTCAACAGGCTGAGCAGTGACAAACTACGGCAGCCGTCTACTTTCCGCGCAGTGTATGTCTTTAACAACGTTGTCTGAGTTTCTTGTCTGTTAAAAGATCTCCATTTCTTCAGGAAATACAGCGCGTCTGCCTGATGGCAATCAAGATTGTGAGTGTCAGCAGAAAGCTAGTGAAGAGAGCAAGGGAGAACTGCGTTAATGATAAATAACTTTTAAAGAAAGAAAAAAAAAGGAAAAAAAAGAAGATAGAGAAATGAGCCGATCTTTAACTGAGGAGGAAGAAACTCAAACGCATTGTGACTCATTTTTGGGGTATTTCTTTTTGCTGGAAGTTTCCTGACCAATATTCGTTCAACATTTGTTATGGGTAAAATGAGAGAGTCGGGATGGGCCCTGAGGTTAGATTTCAACCCCTCCCCCCCCCTGAAAAAAATCCAAAAAACGGAAAGTAACCCTCACATAATAAGAAAATAGGGGGGAAAAGGAGCCACCTGGCACCCTCAACATCTTGGACCACAGGGTACAACCCCGGCTCCACCAATTCCTCTTCTTCCCCTCTCGTCGGTCCTGATAGTTGAATCTTGAAGTTCTATAATATGTGGAGTTTTTCTCTTCAATTTATTTATTTCTTAACAGTGGGATATTCGTGCTCCACAAAGATTTGGAGTCTTATTTCGCTAATTTCCGACTATCCTTGGAAGGTCATGCATGGTTCAGTGAGCAGCGGGGAGCCTGGTACGACCTCGGGGGGTCAGTTACTATCTCTACAACACCTCCTCCCACCCCCAACCATATCCAAGCAAGAAAAGTAACAGGATCGCCATAGTCCCCATGGTGATGGAGTCTGTTAAAGAAGTATTTCACATCCTATGATTTTTGGCTCCATTTAGGGAATGAAAAAAAAAAATAGCGGCTGTAACCAGTTCCCAGCTGGACACCCACTATACTGCACAATCTTCATCGTACTGACTGCGTAGAACAGCAGCTCGCTTTCCCAGGGAGTTTGACGAAGAAGAAGAAGTTTGTCTGTGACAAGTAAAGAAGGCTCCTCAGCACATCTGGCCAAGGGTTTACAGGGCCCCTCTTCTTCTCTTTCGCGGATCTTGTGTCAATGATACTCACACCGTATAATAATTTCGATCACTGTTATCAAGTGAATTATTCAACTGAGTATGTAAGAATGGATAGCGCAATGCGAACGCTGGAAATAGTATAGCATTACTTGTGAACATTCTTTGGGGCCTATATGTTCTCCAAAATAAACATGATAACCTGACATGTTACCGAGCTTGATATACTTCAAGAAATATTAGACATACTCCTGGTAACTTTATCCACTAAGCCTAACTCTGTCTTTATATAAGTGAGCTGTTCTGAACTGTTATATGTGTTTAAAACTGAAACAATTTACATTAAAAGGGCTAAATCAATGTGCCCTTTTCTAAGTCCTGGTAAACTTGTTTCGAGAACGTCAACTTCCACAACGGAATTACGAACAGTACCAGCGGAGATGAAATTACTTCAGCGGTAACATTTTATTCTGCAAGTGTGTTTCCTATTTCTTGTTTCCCTATTTATTAGAGTTATTTTTTCCCTCCCTAGTTAATTCTTTGATTGCTCTCCCTTCCTTCCATCCACTTCTTTTTAGAAATCTAAAATAAACATATATAAACTTTTATTCTTATGTATAAAAGTCAAATTACGCGAGCCAGTCGCGTTTCCTGCATTACTGGCTCCAGAACTTCCTCTTTGAGTTGTTGCCAGAAAAGAAGTTATTTGGTTTTTACAGTGAAATTTATCTGTCTTTGAAGCTAAAGCCAAACAAATTAAAAAATATACAGGTATCTGTCTCTCTCTCTCTCTCTCTCTCTGTCCCTCTCTTTCTGTCTATCTATCTATCTGCTCCACTCTTTATGTGTTTCTCTTGCTCTTTCTCTCTCTCTCTCCCCCCTCTGTTTCTGTTTCTCTATCAGTCTATGTTTCTCTTTTCCACTCGTCCGCCTCTCTCTCTCTCTCTCTCTCTCTCCTCTATTTCTGTCGGTATCTCTCTTTCGGTCTTTCTCTCTTTTTCTGTATCTTTCTGTCTCTCTCTTTCTACCTTTTCTATGTCTCTTTCTCTCTCTCTCTCTGTGGCTTTCTTGTTCACCTCTCTCTCTCTCCCACCTACGTGGAAAATAAATGTGTAACAACAACAACAACATAAAATATTACATGGTTCCTCACCTGGATATGATTGTTCCAGCTTCGCCCTCTTCAGTCAGTCATTTGCATGTTCCTCGCAGAACTTTGCCTCCCTAACAGCCTCTCGGTTGTGAGCAAGATGCCCTGCTGCTGATGCATCCATTTGCAGATTATCACCAATGACTTGCAGCCATCTTCGCCTTTGTCTTCCTCATTTTCTTTTTCCCATTATGTATCCTTTCAAGAACAGGCCGAAGAAAGAGAGGCAGACCGCGTGAAACTCTGAAGAGGACATTATTAAGAGAGGCCAAATTAACAGACATAAAATCCTTTGATGAGGTTGAAAGACTCGCCGAAAACAGGAAAAATTGGCGAACTACTTTGCGAGCCCTATGTGACGTTTAACGGCACGGGAAGGATATAAGATAAGATCCTTCCAAGGCGGTCTTCTCTAGATTATCATGACGTTTAATGTGTCCAAAATATTTAAGTTTTCTCTGTTCAATCCTCTTTACTAGCCAGCCTTCTTCATTATTAATTTCTTGTAGTATGGATATATTTGTTCTTTTTTGTGCCCATGATATTTGAAGAACTCTTCAGTAGCATTTACTTTTAAAGACATTAATTAGGAGCAGTAACCGATGTAAGATTGTGGTGGCGGTGACTGCGGTAAGATTGTGGTGGCGGTGACTGAAGTAAGATTGTGGTGGCGGTGACGGCGGTAAGATTGTGGTGGCGGTGACTGCGGTAAGATTGTGGTGGCGACGGCTGAAACAAGACTGTGATGGCGACGACTGAGGCAAGACTGTGATGGCGACGACTGAGGCAAGATTGTGATGGCGACGGTTGAGGTAAGATTGTGATGGCGGTGACTGAGGCAAGATTGTGATGGCGACGGCTGGAAACATTTCAAAATATCAGAAAATATTTGTAAGGGAGAGAACTAGAACAGACAACAAGGAATATGAGGGCCAATGGCAGATCGAGGTAGATAGTTTTTAGAAAAGATGTGAAGCAGACGAAGAGTTCCTGGGAAGAGCCAGTAGTAATGAATGTAGCTAGCCGTTGTGTACAGCTGGAACATTATACTAAAGGCATTCAATGGACACAACTAGAGCAGAGTCGCAGCTTGTAACATTAGTGCCTCTGGTGACTATTGCTACATTGCTACATTGGTACATTGTTACATGGTATCTACATTCTCTCATGGAGGCTGCAAGGAATTTGGAATATAGGCATTTCATTGTACAAAGATTATTCGCAATCTTGTGACATAACTAGAAACATATTTCTCAACGGATTTCTCATACTTACATTACTTTATACTTCCATGTATGTGTCAAGGGCCATTGTGACCTATAGAGTACACAATCTAGAATCAGCGAGGCACGTGACACGCGACGTCTTTTGTTGATCCTCTGGGCTCGTCCAATCATTCTTCTTCTTCAGGTTTAGAGCCGCAGGGAATAAACAGATCCATACTTCCCTGTGTAGGGAGGTGGTCACCTATTAACTTGAATGATGGTCCATTGACAAGAATATCCTTTTATTTGGCCAGTCAGTTGATTAGATAGAAACTTGAGTCTCGATTGCGCGTGGGGATGTCTGCTACTGGTCCCTGGATGCAATTTGCAGGTTCTGTCCATTTCATGAAGGTGAGGTGTGACATTTTTTTCTGTGTTTAGTTTGTTGTGGTTAATCAAGAAATATGTAGTCGATGTTGTTACCAAAATCTGTTAACTCTAGAAGACGAATAGAGTGGATATTGCAGGAATTGATGTTCCCTGATCTGTAGTGCGGCACTGTGTGTGTGGGTGTTTTCCAGGTTTACTTTTAAGAGAGACTGGGAAAACGGTGGTGCTCCTCCACGTCGTTCTGGTGGACCTATGGTGTGATGGAAGCGAAGGGTTGGCTGGATACTGTATAGTAGATGCTGGTACATTGTTTTAGGGAAATTTGACATACGTTGAAGTGTGTCTCGATGCATGAACGTATGATGACGATGATGAGATGGTTTTATGCACCATGTTTCACGCTACGACGTGAATTCAGTGTTGAAGCCATGTTGATGACAGGGATAATAATGTCCTTCGGGTTATGTATTCTAACGATGTGTAGATGTAAAAGATGTATTGATAGATGCTCTTGATTATGAATTAACAGATTTTGTTAAATGATGATAGTAGTTACTATGTGATATTTATGTAGTGTTTCGGATTGTTAGCTTAGTTTGGCCACTACCACATAGAGGGAAAATGAGAAGATGCGAGTGAGGTGCGAGATTTCCTTGTATGATTGCGGAGGCTTGTAATCTCCCTGAGCAGCTGCGTATATAAGTCAGTCAGTCAGTTAGTCATTCATTCAGCCAGTCATTCAGTCACCCATTTGCATGTCCCCTGCGGAACATTACCTCTCTAACAGCTCTCCTGTAAGTCTCTCGGTTGTAAGCAAGATGCCCTGCTGCTGATGCATCCATGAGCAGATCATCAATGATGTCTTGTAGCCATCAGCGCCTTGGTCTTCTTCTCTTTCTTTTCCCCATTATGTACCCTTCCAAGATGGTCTTCTCTAAATTATCATGACATTTAACGTGTCCAAAATATTTAAGTTTTCTCTCTTTAATTCTCTTTACTAGCCAGCCGTATTCAGTATTAAGTTCTTTTAGTATCGATATAATTGTTCTTTTTTATGTCCATAATATTTGAAGAACTCTTCTGTAGCATGTACACTCAAAAGCGCTTATGCGTTTCTCAGCTGTTTTGTTAAGTGTCCAGGTCTCACAGGCATATGTTGCAATGGAAAAGATGCATGCCCTTTAAAATCTTATTTTTGTAGTTCTGTCTGTTCCTCTCCACAGCTTCTTTAGTTGTTTTACTTTTTGAAGAGCGATAGATGCCCTCCTTTTAATTTCCCTCATTGTATCTCCATTATTATTTAGTAATGATCCAAGTTATTCAAAACTCTCCACTTCTTCCAATTTTTCCTCATTGATATACTAGTATATTTCAGCTGCCTTATTTGTTTTGTCAGTTGTCATCAATTTAGTTTTAAGATAGAGGTTTTGCTCTTCGCTGTTCTTACGGACTGACATAATTAGTTTGTCCATTCCTTTTTGTGTTGTGGACAGCAATACAGTGTCATCAGCATATCTAATCTCCGGTATTTCATAACCTCCAGTTGTTATGGCATCATAATATTCTTTGTCTACATCTTCTATTTGGTAAATTTAGAGATCGCCATAGTCCCCACGGTGGTGGAGTCTGCTAAAGAAGCATTGCACACACCCTGCTTTTTAGCTGTACTCCGGGACTGAAAAAGTAGCCGCCATAACCCACTACCAAGCCGACACGATGCTGTATCTCAACATCTTCGCCGCATCGTCAGCAAAGAACACCAGCTCAAAGATCTAAGGAAGGGAGGAAGGAAGGAACGATGAGATAAGAGTGGTTGTTAGAATCTGCATAGTAAGAGAGATGGGTTGGCTCTGTGTGTGTGTGTGTGTGTGTGTGTGTGTGAGAGAGAGAGAGAGAGAGAGAGAGGAAGAAGGGAAGAGATCCGAGATACATCGTGAAATTTTCGCTATGAAAATCACGTGATCCATTAGGTTGCGATCGTGTTCTAGTACATATTTAGGGCATGAACGGCTACAGGCACACTTCCATTTATAGCCCACACCACCACCCCCCACTTCAACTTCTCCAGGCTGTAGTAATGTAGTCCTTTACAACGACCAGGGTTTTACAAGCTCTTCAGAAGCTGGCTTCCCTGACTACGGATGATAAGTGTCGCTTCTGTTTCTCTGTTGCTTTTGGAAAAAAAAATTCCCGAGAATCAAGGGCGTGTGCAGTATCCAACGGAACAAAAAGCAGAGCCAGCGGTGGCGGCCAGATTTGTCGTGTGCTTATTTCAGGATCTTGTTATTTTCGTTCGTTACAAAACTGGAAAGTCCCGAGACATTCTTATGCCGCTGTAAATCAAGCACTTTCTCCATGAAATGTAAAACATGAGCGCCTTAGACAAATGTAACGAGAGGATGAGGAGCGGTGATGTACGATAAACACTTTATGGAAACGTAAATGCAACTTCTTATCTTCTTTCTGACATTTGATGGTGGTTGAACTAGAAAGAAGACAATATACAAAAATTTACAATTTACAAATTGTTTTATAACGTTGTTATTGGTGCCTACGTCCCATTCCCCTCCCCCTCTCTGAGCCTTAAGTGCCCAAGGCACACATGGATTCCGCAAGGGTTTTCTACAAACGCCTGCCCTTTGCCCTTTTTCCCGCTCTTGCCCAGGTGAGCCTCTATTGCTCAGTATCCTCTCTGTTGTTCTTCTCCATGTCTCATTTGGTCTACCCTTACTTCTGTTCCCCTGTGGTGTTCATTTTAGTGATATTTTTGGTAGTGAGTTGTCAGTCATTCGGAGCACATGTCCCAACCATCGCCAGCGTCTTTCCTCAATAATTGCTGTCAGTGTCTTCATCTGCATTTCTGCCAACAAGATGTTATTTCTTATGGCGTTTGGCCAACAATTTCTTCTAATTCTTAGCAAACATTTAGTCTGGAAAGAATTCAGCTTGTTTTCTATAGTTCTGGTGATTTTCCAGCATTCACTTTCATAGAGTAGTACACTTAGAACATTACTCTTAAATATCTGATTTTTATCTTTGTGCTTAGTTTTTTTTTTTTTTAGATTTCCATATAGTCTGCAGTATTGCAAAAGCCTGGTTTGCTCTAGTAAGTCTGCTGTTGATGTCCTCTGTGCTGTCTCCATTTCTACTACTCTACTGCCAAGATATACAAATTCGTTGACCTCATCCACTAGCTTGTTGTCTACTCTCAGTACTTTTTTGTTGTTCACATTTTGCTTCATTAACTTTGTCCTTCCTACGTTGATCTTTGATCCTATATTGTTAGCATTCTGAGTTAGCTTATTTATTTTATCTTGCAGCTTATTTATTTTATCTTGCATATCTTTGTGCATGCTTGACTGTTGACAAATGTCGTCGGCAAAGTCAAGGTCCTTCAGAACTGCGTCAAGGGTCCATTGTAATCCTCCGCATTGTTGCTTGCTTCATTAACCAGTCTACTGATAAGATGAATAAGTTTGCCTGGGACTTTTGTTCTGTATATCTAAGCTATATGTCCAGTAAATATGATGATGTAGCCGGGAGAAAGGGAGGGTGAGAGAGAGAGAGAGAGAGAAAGTGACAAAGATCTTATTCTATGCCGGTGGAGCTTCTTCAGATGTCTGTGACGTACAACAGCTTTGGGAATAGAATAACATTTTTCCACGATGGCCGCTTTTAAAAAAATCACCAGTGAAGATTAAAGTCATTCACGAGATTTTAAAAAAAGGGAGAAAATTTCCTCGTAAGTTTCGTTTCCCTTTCATAGATACAGCTTTTTCTTTGGATCAGTGCTTTCTGCCAGTTTGGATACGGACTCTCCGCTAGAGGCAGGCCAAGGGAGAAAATCTTAGATGGTTTGACAAAATGGCGGGGAAGAAACACAGCAACAGAACTGGTGGAAAACATGATACATAGGAAACTGTGGAGAGAGAAGTTCGCTGACGCCTCCAGTCATGGCACATGATGATAAGTCGTCTCATGCCGCAGTCACTTCGGGATATGGTGTTAGCATCCACGTTGTCTTTGACCTGGTGGTACACGAGATGGCGGTGATTGTCAGCGCCACGCCTGGCTCACTTTTCTTCCCGACCTCCTGGAGGGGCCCCCATGTTTGTAGGCACATGCCTGGGATGCCGATGACTGGAATTCAATCACTGACCTCTGTATGGTTCCCCATGCTTATAGGCACATACCCGGGATGTCGCTGACTGGAATTCAATCACTGACCTCTGCATGGTTCCCCATGCTTGTAGGCACATGCCTGGGATGTCGCTGACTGGAATTCAATCTCTGACCTCTGCATGGTTCCCCATGCTTGTAGGCACATGCCTGGGATGTCGCTGACTGGAATTCAATCACTGACCTCTGCATGGTTCCCCATGCTTGTAGGCACATGCCTGGGATGTCGCTGATTGGAATTCAATCACTGACCTCTGCATGGTTCCCCATGCTTGTAGGCACATGCCTGGGATGTCGCTGACTGGAATTCAATCACTGACCTCTGCATGGTTCCCCATGCTTGTAGGCACATGCCTGGGATGTCGCTGACTGGAATTCAATCTCTGACCTGTGCATGAGAGACGAGAGCATTAATTGCAACGCCACTCAGACGCTAAGATTTAGAACAGCAAATTAAACTTTCTTCTGAAAATTACCACTTCACTTCCTATTCGATATAATGACAAGACCGTCACCACGATTTCGTTTCCCTTTAATCTCAGCGAGGCAATTAGAGACAATTATAACAGAAAACATTACGTGTCTTTTCTTGTCTTTGAGTTATAAAATTTATTTTCTGATTTTGTCGACTGAAATTCCTGCACAGAATAAGCTTATATCTGGGCACGTCGAGAATAAAAGGTCTAGATAATAAAGTTTTATTCCTGAAGAGAAGAACCATTGTTAGACTGCATTAATAGCTATCATTATCCATTTAAAAAGCGTTTCGAAAAAAAGCACTTAAAATAAAAATGAGTACAGTCATATGATTTTGCTTTGCAGTCAGAAGTTCATATTTTTAAATTACCGCAATCGCTAAATATAGAAATATAGGGGTCTCGTTCTCTCCTCCCGTAAAACAAACCAGCGATGATTTTTTTTAATAACAAAAATGTTCGTGTGTCATGGGTAATTTTTTGGGGATACATGAATCTTGTATACTAGCGTTAGCTGACTACATAATTCTTGATCTGCCAGAAGACTATATGATTAAAAAGTGTTGTGTATCAAACCTGCATCACTTCAGGAGCACCTATGTACCCATTTCTTGCAGCCACAGTGTTCTGTACTCTCTGATACGAAGGTTATGCTGAAAGTCGTGAGCAAATTTTTTTTTTAAAATCAGAATTTATAGATTTAGAAAATATAAACGTATCACCTTAAACTGCATCCTTTGCACTCTATGTAGAGGTCACGTGACGTTACCATCATGTGTCACATGATCACGCGGAGCAGAAACAAAATGGCGGGTGCTGAAGTTTCATTTCATCAACGTGCTGTTATTGAGTTCCTCGTTAAATAGGAAATCTCCACTGTAGAAATTCACCAAAGACTTCAACTTGCTTATGGAGATGTGTGTATGGGTGCTAGCAGTGTTAGGAGGTGGGTGAAAAATTTCAAAGATGGAAACACGAGCATCAAAGATATGCCTCGCAGAGGTCGCCCTCGAACTGCCTCCACTGAACGCAACGTGGAAAGGATTGACGACATCATTAAACAAGACAGACGTGTCACAGGATCTGAAATCGCTGTAAATCTTGGAATAGGACACAATGCAGTACAGGAAATGATTGAAACCCTAGGCTATAGAAAAGTTTGTGCCCGCTGGGTCCCACGTTTGTTGACTGAAGATCACAAAGCTGTGAGAAAAACCATCACTCAACTGAGGAAATTAAAAAAATAGGTTGGGAAATTCTTCCACACCCTGCCTATAGCCCCGAACTGGCACCCAGTGATTACCATCTTTTCGGTTTTGTGAAAGAATAAATGCGAGGCCATTTCTACGACACAGGAGAGAACGCACAGAAAGCAGTGCGTCTGTGCCGTCGGTCAGCTGGAACGGAATTATACCGGGAGGGTATTTTCAAACTTGCACAGCGATGAGAAAAATGTGTGCAGAGAAATGGAGATCATGTGAAAGCTGAAGAAAAGGATGCAGATAAGGTGATACCTTTATATTTTCTCAGTCTATACATTCTGATTTTTAAAAATTTGATATATGAATGGGTTTTTTCATAATCAAATATGGGCACTAACACCATATCCCTATGTGCCTCTAAGGCATGACAGGGTTACCTTTACCTTTTTTTTACCTTTTTTTTCATAATCGCTGTCTCATCAAGCTATAAGTATCTAATGGAGAAATAATGACGACCGCCGTAAAACTGGTTCTAGTAATGAAAGTAAATGAAGGTGTATGGTTCAGTTTCATAAAAAATACAGAAAGAGTGAGGAAAGTGTTCAGAAATAAGAATGGCTGAAAGTAAGATGGTGAAGGTGAAGGTGACCCTGTCATGCCTCGGAGGCACATAGGGATATGGTGTTAGTGCCCATATTTTCCTTGACCTGTCAGCACACTAGAGGGTGATATGGTCAGTATCACGCCTGGCTGCTGAAAGTAAGATAAGCACGTTCAAATGAAGAACATACAATAATCCAATATTTCGGCGAAAGCCTCTTCCAATGATCAAATATAAAACCAATAGAACAGATAAAAACACGAAAAATAGCTGAAAAAATCATCATCATCATCATGTGCCGTACCGACTGGCGTTGGCTATTATGCTTCTCCAGAGTATCCGATCCTTCATGCAGGCCATCAGTTCAGTTGGTGATCTCCTCTCACACCATCCCGTCAGACCGTCCAGTATCATTTCTCTTGGTCTTCCTCTTGATCTTCTTCCTTCCATTTTTCCTGTTGTTATATTTTCAATGCCCCCTCTTCTCATTGCATGTCCTATGAAAGTACATTGTCTCTCTCTTATCTTTTTGACAATATTTTTTGTCTCTCCAGCTCATCTCCTACATTCTTCATTAGTTATTTTTGCTGTCCAGGGGATTCGCAACATTCTTCTAATAAACCACATTTCTGCTGCTTCCAATGATTTTTGTGCAGACTTGCCTATTGTCCAGGATTCACTTCCATATAACAAGATAGGTTCAATATAGCATTTTAGGACTCGTTTTCTAACATTCATTGATAAAGATGTGTTGGTTAATATGCTTCTCATTCTCTGAAATGCAGTCTTTGCTTGGCCTATTCTGTTCCTAATTTGAAAAAAATAGACTTAGGTTTTTTTTGTCTCCTCCTGCTAGTAGAAAGACGGGCACAAAATGTCTTAGGAATTTTTATCTATCTATCTATCTATCTATCTATCTATCTATCTATCTATCTATCTATCTATCTATCTATCTATCTATCTATCTATCTATCTATCTATCTATCTATCTATCTATCTATCTATCTATCTATCTATCTATCTATCTGTCTATCTGTCTGTCCGTCTGTCTGTCTGTCTTTTTTTTGTAAAAAGTGAGCCATGCACCTTCATCTACTTTCATTAATAGAAAAAAAGAAGCAGCTGCTGTCAATGAAGAAACCGCAAATAAAATGAAAAAAAGGCAAATGTCCTTTGAAGATAAATTAATAATAAAAAAAATTAATAATTTACGATACCCAGGCTATAGTTAAATAAGTAAAGCTCTTATTAATAAGGAAAGGCAAATGTCCTTTGAAGTTAAATTAGTAATAAAAAAATTAATAATTTACGATACCCAGGCTATAGTTAAATAAGTAAAGCTCTTATTAATAAGGAATCTTGACATTTGATTAACGGGAAACACATTTTGACTTGAAAAAAAAACCAATTTATGCAAATCTTTTTTGTTTACGTTCTTGTGACAGAAAAAAAAATCCACTTTTAAAAATAAAGGTCATTTAATTCTGTTGTGGCTTATTAATGACATATATAGATTTTCCACTGCGTAAATTTAGCGTTATAAAATGTAAAATATGTAGCACTGTAAATGTCATCGTAAAAGGTCAGTGTTTCATCCTTAATAAAGATGATCCTGGAAGAAGGTCTTTTTTGGAGACCCTTAAAAAAAATCCCCCCTGGGGTGGTAGCAACTTCCGAGATGACGAAGACATTGCCAAGGAGGTAATTCGTTGGCTGCGGGGCCAGCCAGATATATTCTCTGATGCCAGCTGTCAAGGACCTGTGTATCGATGGGACAAGTGTCTGAATATACAGGGGGATTATGTCGAAAAAAAAAAACATTCAGGCAAATACTCGCAGTTGTTTTTATTTTTCCTAACTTCATTTTGTGACTTATTTCTTGACCAACCCTCATAAATACCATACAATATACGTGTTGAACAATCGAAAACAGTTAATTGCCCACAGGCAAGTCATGTAAGGAGCAAACTCTTTTCGTAGTTTTCTGTTATGTTAAATATTGTTAAACATTGTTTCTGTGTAGGAGTTCACATGTGCTTCGGAATCTAGAAAATCTGGACTGAGATTTTGTTAAATTCAAGTGTATAACTCTATGTTAGAATGGGAGAGAGCAAGTTTATTCTTTCATGACAAACTAAAATGCAGTCAAGTGAGCATATTAGACCAAGAATGGGACATTAATAAAACACTCTTCATTGCCTTACTTTCTGAATTAAGCCATATTAAATGTACATCTCAGTGTAGGAATGCTGAAGGATGAGTTTGATAATCCTGTGGCGAGCTGAGAAGCGCTGTAAAACTGTGTCGAGATGAGAAGCGCTGTAAAACTGGTTCTAATAGAGCAGGGATAGTCAGAGGTGTATGGTCCAATTTTACACACAAAAAAAGCTTTATACATTACTTGTTTGACGTCGTAACCAAGAGGATCTCTGCCAGCTAAGTGTCATTTTTTTTGTATTTATTTGCTCTTTCGTTATTTTCGTCGTCTTTGACAAAGGCATATGGCCAAAATATTGGTTTGTTACTGTTTCTTTCACATTAGTACGTGCGTTTCTCATTGTTTCTTTTGCCATTTCTTCTCATTTAAAAAAATAAGCTAAACACTTTTGACTATCTCTTTTTTTATGATTCTGTTTATGTTCAAGAACAACTGCTTGGATATGTGTAAACAAAACAGGGGAGACCACTGTGAACGAGCTATTCTAGTACACATGCTCATTTTATTAATTAGTAGAAAATAGATTCAAACAAAATAAGTTTGTAGGTTGGTTACAGAGTGAGTAATACTGGAGATGAAGGGAGATGGGGAGGTGGGTTGCATATTGTGAGTTTAAACTGCTTCACGTTACTGTCCAGGTTTAAGCTTAAAGAAGTTTGCTGAAGTCAGTCAGTCAGTCACTCATTTGCATGTCCTTTGCGGAACTTTCCCTTCCTAACAGCTCTGCTGTAGGTCTCTCCGTTGTAAGCAAGATGCCCTGCTGCTGATGCGTCAATTTACAGAATATCAACGATGTCTTGGAGCCAAATAACAAAATAGCTGAGAAACACATAAATGCCTTTGAATGTAAATGCTACAGAAGAGTTCTCCAAATATCGTGGACACAAAAAAGAACAAATATATCTATACTACAAGAGCTTAATATTGAAGAAGGCTGGCTAGTAAAGAGGATTAAAGAGAGAAAATTTAAATATTTTGGACACATTAAACGTCATGATAATTTAGAGAAGACCATATTGGAAGGATACATAATGGGAAAAAGAAAAAGAGGAAGACCAAAACGAAGATGGCTGCAAGAAATGGTTGGCGATCTGCAAATGGACGCAGCAGCAGCAGGCCATTTTGCTCACAACCGATAGGCCTACAGAAGTGCTGTTTGGGAGCAAAGTTCCGCAAAGGACATGCAAATGAATGAATGAATGAATGTCTTGCAGCCATCTTCGCCTTGGTCTTCCTCTCTTTTTCCTATCATGTATCTTTCCAAGGCGGTTTTCTCTAAATTCTGATCCTAGTGAGCTGAAATTTAGGTGGAAAAAAAGCTTTCACAGGATATTTGGTAGTAATAATAATCACGCACGTGTCAGTGTTTTGTAGTCAGGTAGAGCATTCTGAAATTATTTATTGTTCTCTATGGAACGGTAAAAAAATAAGGATTGTAGGGGGAAAATTATTATTACTGGAGGAGAAAGAACCCGAAGCGACAATAGAAGAAGTTTTATGGGCAATAAAGAATCTGAAAAATGGTAAATAACCAGGATGTGATGAGATAACAGCTGAACTTATTAAAGCAGGAGGAAAGGAGTGTGCAACAATCTATCATGCACTATGTAAAAAGATACGGCATTCAGGTATTTGGCCAAAAGAATGGAAAAGAACGTATTCATACCACTGCCAAAAAAGGGTTACATGAAATTGTGCACGAACTACAGAACTGTTGCCCTGATTAGTCATGCCAGTAAAATTCTGTTAAAAGTCATAATAGGTAGACTTCGTAAGAAAATAGAAAAAGAGGTCAATATGGCCCAAGCTGGTTTCAGGCAAGGAATAGGATCAGGAGATCATATATTCAATATAAGATTAATAATAGAGAAATGCAGAGAGTTTAATATGAATCTATATATAACCTTTATAGACTACTCAAAGGCATTTGATTGTGTACAACACCAGAAACTTTGGGAAATAATGGAAAAAATGGGATTTCCAACACATTTGATACAATTAACATCACTGCTGTATCTAGACCAACAAGCAGCAGTAAGAATAAAGGGTGAAACAACAACTTGGTTTGACATAAAACAAGGAGTCCGTCAGGGGTGTATATTGTCACCCTACTTATTTAACTTGTATACTGAAAATATAATAAGGAATGTTAGAGAAGATGTAGACAAAGAATATTACGATGGAGGTTATGAAATACCAGAGATTAGATATGCTGATGACACAGTATTACTGTCCACAACACAAAAAGGAATGGAAAAACTAATTATGTCAGTCCGTAAGAACACCGAAGAGCAGAACCTCTATCTTAATGCAAAGAAAATTAAATTGATGACAACTGACAAAACAAACAAGGCAGCTAAAATATGTACCAATGAGGAAAAACTGGAAGAAGTGGAGAGTTTTGAATATCTTGGATAATAACTAATAATGGAGATAGAATGAGGGAAATTAAAATGAGCACAGCTGTCGCTCTTCAGAAAGTAAAACAAAGAATCTTTGGAGAGGAGCAGACAGAACTACAAAAATAAGAGTTTTAAAGGCATGCATCTTTCCCATCGCAACGTATGCCTGTGAGACCTGGACACTTAACAAAACAGCTGAGAAACACATAAATGCCTTTGAATGTAAATGCTACAGAAGAGTTCTCCAAATATCATGGACACAAAAAAGAACAAATATATCTATACTACAAGAGCTTAATACTGAAGAAGGCTGACTAGTAAGGAGGATTAAAGAGAGAAAACTTAAATATTTTGGACACATTAAACGTCATAATAATTTAGAGAAGACCGTGTTGGAAGGATACATAATGGGAAAAAGAAAAAGAGGAAGACCAAAACGAAGATGGCTGCAAGACATCGTTGACGATCTGCAAATGGATGCAGCAGCAGCAGGCCATCTTGCTCACAACCGAGAGGCCTACAGGAGTGCTGTTTGGGAGGCAAAGTTCCGCAAAGGACATGCAAATGAATGAATGAATGAGGGGGGGGGGGGGAAATACATTATCATTTATTTTTTCTCCTATCATGGTTCCACTGGCTGCATCCTGTAAGAAATAAGAGATGTGTAAGGAAGGCCTGAAGTATTGATATGCACAATTATAAATGAGGAAGAAAACAAATAATAACATAAGAGATTATGAGTATCGCACGAATATGGTAGCTAGTCTGTTGATGTATTTTTAAAAAATGGGTACCTCATACTTGTGTTAGGGACAGTGGCAGTCCAGACTGAAAGCCAGCAGTGCGTTGACACAGTGTAGGTAGCAATAGCTCGCTGCCCGGAGGTGTAAATTAATGTGCTTCAATAATGAGGTTTTTTTCCCCTCCTATAACATACTGTTTAATTAAGGAGAATACTAAATGTAACAAGAAGAGACCAAATAAGAAATGACACCATCAGGGCAAAGGTTGACGCAACACCAGTATTAAACAATATCCAGAAACAGCAAGTCTAATGGTCTGGCCAAATTTACACGACTATCGCCAGACAGTATACCACAAACAACATTCACGCTATGAAGTGTATGAAACAGGGAAGAGGTCGCCCATGCAAGAGATGGAGGAAGAACATTACAGAGACCTTAAATATCCCAGTACAAGAAGCAAATCGCCAAGAGCAATCAAGACGTCCGTTTGTTCTCTCAACGCTAAAAGGTGTCTGAGGAAGGAGACAAGACAAGACAAAAAACCATCTACTGTACCTAGCAGCGCTAGTCGAGGCTGTTAGTAGCAACAGCGTTTGTAGCAACCACTGCTATAAGGAATTTACTACTCAATCCCCAAAAGCCATCCCTTTATAAGATTACTCAGCTACCACATTCAACCCTTTTTTAAGGCTACTCAACCCCCAGTGCTATCCCTTTTTTTAAAACTACTCATCTCTCACAGTCATCCATTTTTAAGACTGTTCAACCCGCATAGTCATCCCGTTTTAAGATTACTCAATCCTCCACAGCCATCCCTTTTTTAAGACTACTCAATCCCTACAGCCATCCCTTTTTAAAACTGCCAAACGCCAACAGCCATCTCTTTTTAAGACTACTCATCCTTCACAAGCTGTCCCTTTTAAGAGCGCTGTATAAACATCTGCACATAGTCCCACCATAATAA
Source organism: Achatina immaculata (assembly GCA_009760885.1). NCBI lineage: Eukaryota > Metazoa > Mollusca > Gastropoda > Stylommatophora > Achatinidae > Lissachatina > Lissachatina immaculata. The sequence goes on from CM019720.1 coordinate 44,875,048, forward strand.
CAGACTTACTCAGCGATTACAGCCACTCTTACTCAACGATCACAGCCACTCTTACTCGACGATTACAGCCACTCTTACTCAACGATTACAGCCATTCTTATTTAAAGTACTGAGTAGACACGCCTTGGCAAAAGTTCGAAACAAATCTAATGAGTCTCCTGATGGAGGCTGCTACAAGAACCCTGTGAAAGCAAAGTGCTGAGACAATCATAATAAAACCTTCTATAACATGAGAATAATGCTGCCTTTAGCTGTTCAATATCATCTGGGCAAAAACTCCCTAAATATATGTCCTATATTCAAAGTGTGTTTTTTTAGCTATTTCTAAAATTATATATTAAGATATTGCTTACTTGGACAGATAATTACAGCCTGTATTGAGGAATACACTATTTTCTTTTGCGAGAAAGTTAAGAAGAAACTACCCCCGCCCCCTCCCCCCTTTTTTCCAAAACATAACCATTATAACTGGGTCAAGGGTGTTCAAACTGGAGAATTTGATGAGGTGGTGGAATAGTTTCAGAGAAACAGAGGAACAGGAGACGTTAAACGAATTATATCAGAAATCTGGAACTGAAGTCATCGAGACTTAACTGAGACAGACTTATCAAATCCCAAGTGAATCTGTCTTTAACAAAGAGTACAAAGTATCATCAGTTTTAGAAAGATGATAAATCATCTATGGGTCAGACTGCGTTAGGAATCATGGTTTTGCATCTTTTGCTATCCATGATGTTTCAGACTATTTCAAGTACATTTTTTTGTCAAGTCATTTCAGTTTGTTTTTCTCTCTTGGCCTCCCTCTTCTTCGTTTTTTCCTTGAATTTTCAGTGTTTACTAGAGTTACCTGATTCTGTAAAGAAAAAAAAACCGGGGCATTTTTCTCAGACTGAAACAAGAAAAGCTATTCGAGTACCATCACTAATTACTAATAAACAACAGCAGACATGTCCTAAGATCTAAGAATTTTGTTCTAAAACAGCGTACCCAAGGAAATAATATAAGTTATGTCATACTAATGTTATCGTTCAGCTCAGAAGAGCAGAAACTAATAATGTTCCATATATATATATATATATATATATATAATACCTATGTTCAATATTTTATAATTTACATACATTTTGAAATTAAAATAGATCACAATTAATTCATGGAATATAGAACATTCTTTATCTGAGTACGACTGTATTATACTGTTGGATATTTACCTTCAAGATTCTACGTAATCCTGCCGGCCTGCGTCTTAGTCATAGTATTTTATCGGACTTCAAACTTCGGGAAAAAAATCTTGCCGCTGACACAATCGTGGAATTCTGAGCAGCCCATTCGATAATTAAAAGCAGATTTAATTATTGCTTCAACCGTTAAGGGCGAGTTCCTTGCTCTGTCCATCGCACATTCATGAGGAGAAATACTCTTTCCACGTCTGTATTATGTCCAGAAAGAATTTCTTTATAAATAGGAAATACGAGGCTTTGGTACGGTAATGTAAGAGAACACAATTTTGTAGGATTAGACCTCGAAAAGATCGTAGACAAAGCACTTTAGTGAGACGTGAGAGAAAGAAAAATCACAAGAGAATTACCTGGGATTCGAACACGGACTCCGGTAGGACGAGCAGCCGTATAGCACGAGAGAACAGCGTACTATCGACTTAGCCAACAAGCACCCCCCCCCCCAAAAAAAGGTGTTTTATTGACATAGTCTTTAGTAACTGTTCAGTAGACACGAGGGATCGTGACACTCGGAAAGAAACGAGGTCGTGACATAGAAATTCCGTAGCTTAGATTCAGTCTCTCTAGCAGTACCAAATTTTTTGGACAAACATACCCACGGTCTCCTGCCATGTCTGGTGCAAACTTGAACAACAATAACAAACGAACAAACACTTATGTCCAGGAACACTAAAGATTAATTTACACAGTTTTAGTAACCCCGAGTACTGCTCCAGATATTCAGACTGTCCAAAGAAATAGGTCCACTTCTCCTGACTGGATTTGCTATTCCAATTGTCCTTATTCTTTGTGAGTACTGCTTCAATACAGTGCTTAAGATATGTGAATGGATCAAACTATAGTGAATCGTCAGTTGACTGCCTCTTGTCTTGTAAAAACTTTAAGGTCTCTTCCATTTCAAGCCATGCTGGTACGGGACCCAACAGCACCAACTTACAGATGGAAAACTCATTCAAAGGTGTCACCCACCTCTGTACAAAAGCATGAGACGTTTCATAAAACTTCCACCTCAAAATAAAATTTATTTATACGTACAGTTTGATAGGGCTACTTTATCTTCTGCTTAGTTCACAATAGATTTCTCTTTTAGAGGAATAAATCTTTCCCCTGATTTATCAATATAAGGGTTTCCTCTAAAATCACACCTGCTTTTTAGACGCTACTATTTGCTTCTCCATTTTAAGTATCTTATATCTTATATCTTATATCCTTCCCGTGCCGTTAAACGTCACATAGGGCTCGTAAAGTAGTTGGCTAATTTTTCCTGTCTTCGGCGAGTCTTTCAAAGGATTTTATGCCTGTTAATTTGGCCTCTCTTAACAATGTCCTCTTCAGAGTTTCACGCGGTCTGCCTCTTTTTCTTTAGCCTGTCGTGTTCCGTTTGATAGCTTGTTTTTGGATTCTCTAATCGCTTCTTCTCATCAAGTGACCAAAATATGTCCATCTCCTTTTCCTGATCACCCATGAGACTGGTTGTTGTTCAGTCATCTGTCTTATCTCTGCATTGTTCTTGAATTCGTTCCACTTGATGCCGAGTATTTTCCTTATGCATTTGTTTTCAGAAGAGTCTAATTTCTTGTCTATTTCTTTAGTTGTTTTCTAGCTTTCACATGCATAAATGAGGGTGGATATTACATTTGAATTGAATAGTCTTAACTTGGTTTTTGTGCTTATAACTTTTGAATTCCATATGTTCTCAAGATTCTTGAAGATCGATGCTGCTTTTGCAATTCTGATCCTAACTTCCTTTCTAGTGTCACCATCCTGGTCTATGTAGCTGCCAAGGTATTCAAATTGGTTGACTTCTTCAATATCTGTCCCTTCTATGTGTATTTTTCCATTGTGATTAATGGGAATTTTCATTATTTTTGTTTTGTCCTTGTTAATTTCAAGTCCTATTTTGCTAGCCATTGAAGACAGGCTATCTGTTTTTTCTTGCATGGAATTCACATTGTTACTGATAAGAATTATGTCATCAGCAAAATCAAGATCTTCTAGTTGGGTCCCTTGTACCTAGTCAATACCTGTGTTACCTGTGCAGCATTTTGTCATTATGAAGTCTATTGTAATCCCAAAAACTAAAGGAGACATTATACATCCTTGTCTCACACCTATTTCAATCTGGAACCATTCACTCATCCCGTCTTCTGTCTTGACTGCACAAACATGTCCATTGTATAAGTCCTTAATGATGTTGACAACTTTAGATGGTATTCTATATAGACCTAAAATTCTCCATAATGAATCTCTGTGTATGCTATCAAATGCCCTTTTAAAATCTATTAAGTTCAGTATTAATGGTTTCTGCTTTTCAGTATGTTCTTCAAGTATTATTCTGATAGTAAAGATCTGGTCGAGACAGCTTCTCCCTTTTCGAAATCCTGCTTGTTCTTCTCTCTTTGCAGAATCCACTATATCTTTAAGTCTATTCAAAATGACCTTGCAAAATACTTTTGACACAACTGATATTAAGGTTACTCATTTTAAGTATATGTCTATTAAATATACTCATCTGGCTTTTGGACAGAGCAAAGATCGTGTTTTCTTAGGGGGTTTTCAAACAGGTAGTAAAGAGTGGCAATGGGAAACCACCGTTATGTGGTCCAAAGAAAAAGGTACATGTATGATAGGACTAACTTATGAGGGTTTTTTTTTCCTTTATTAAAAATCTCGTGAATGATTTTAATCTTCACTGGCCGCTTTAAAAACAAAAAGGTTCCATTTAGTTCAGTCTTCAATTTCGTGAAAACATTGTTTGTACCAGTTCCTTGTAGTCCACCAAAATTGGTATTTGCATTGTCGCCACAGAACGCAATGCATTTACGTTTATCAATATTGTTCTCTTCTAGTGCATTAATACAATACCTGTTTATTTCAGAAGCAGTTCCACTTTTTAAGGAACCCAGTGTAAGCACTTTTATAGTCATATCATTTTTGGAACTAAAGAAATGAAGAATCCATGGGAAAATGTTCTCGGCATCATGATTACTAGCATCGGCCGCAATACCAAAATAGCGGGCATTTGCTAAATCATCATAATTTTTATGTAGTGTTATAAGCTAAAATGGATTTTTCTGTTGTTGTTGCTTTAGTTCTCTCTATACCTCCACATTTTGTCTGCTGTTTTTAAATCATTAAAAATTTTAGTATTTCATTTGGTAGTGCAATCCATTGAAATGAACGACATGTGATGTTTAATTGTTAATTCTGCCGCTTGTACTGGTTTTTCCTATTCAGAAGATTTGGGCATAATATAACTGCCCAATCTGTTAGAACTGCTTGCATAATACATGTCTGGTTTAAGTTGTTCGCTTGCTAGGTAGTCTTTTATATCCACTCTTGTGCACGCAGTGACAATGTAACACTTACACATTTTACATTCTGCTTCAAGGTCATTTCTCCTTCTTGTTATAAAAGACCATTCCTGTGAATATTTTTCCTGAAGGAAACACTTTCATCTTAGGGATTCTGAAAGCATTTCATGCAGTTATTGGATATATATATATATATATATATATATATATATATATATATATATATATATATATATATATACATACCGATAGTAGTGAAAAAGCACTCATTTCTCTTTCTTTCACTAGTCAAATTCCAAAACAGACGACACATTATCGATTTTCATGGATATACACGTATAATGGTGAAACAGATATTTTTCTCACCAAAGCGTGTAAAACTTGCAGCCACTGTAGTCTCCAAAAAGAAGTAAAGAGAGTGGATAGGAAAGATGTCTCACCTTAACGGTTTGGCCATAGGGATCTTCGTTTTCTTCTGTCGCGGAGCACAGGGGGAGACATGATGTCCACCATAATAAAAAAAAACACACACACAAACAAATGTCTCTAGCGAAGACAAAAGAATGAAAAACGAAATGACACAAAACTAACGAATTCCACCAATTCCAACTCACAGACAAGAATAACAAATTAATTTTCCACTGTTTTGTTGTTTTAAAGTGTATATTTCAGTTCTGCCGACCTGAAATCGTAGGGAGAGAGAACTCGATCGTAAAATTCTTTCATTTGAAAGGAAAAACACACACACACACAAAACGGGGCAAATAGTTGTGCTGTCTTTGTTGACTTTAAAAACGCATTTAACATGACTGATCATGAAATCCTAGTTAGAAAACTTGAGACCTATAGATTACACCATGACTTGACAAAATTTATTACATCTTCTCTTTCCAACATACAACAGGTAGGTTGCCTCATAAACTTTAAGTCAAGTTCATCTGTAGTTGATAATGGCGTTCCACAGGGTCCTCTCCTGTTTACCATCTACATCAATGATCTTCCACTTCATCTAAAAAAATTATCTTGTGACCTCTCTGCTAATGACTGCACAGTTTACACTAGTGACAATGACTGTATTAACCTTGAGTCAGCTCTTCAAATTGAAATAAACAGTCTAATTTTCTGGAACAACAACAACAGAATGCTAATAAACACAAGCAAAATAAAATTCATGCTCATTACAACAAGACAGAAATTAACAAATTCACCAACAACACCACAACTCCATGCTTTAACTTCATAGATAGAGAATTTTAGTGAACATAAAACTCTAGGTCTCATGATTGACCACTACCTCAGCTGGAATCATCATGTAGACAATCTAACCAAAATCACCGCACAAAAAGTTTACCAGTTTACTAAAATTAAATATTTTCTTGACATAGACACCAGAAAAATAGACTACATATCACAGATATAAACACAGTTTGACTACTGCTCCACAAGTCTAAGATGGTTGTTCCATGTCAAACGTGAAAAGACTTTACTCACTTCAAAGACGAGCAGTAAAGCTTATAGACGACAAACATGCAGAACGTATTACAAATAGGGACAAACATCTTGGTATTCTACCTCTCAAGAAGAAATTTCTTTTCAACAAGGCCAAGTTAATTCATAAAATTCTGTCGCACAGTGCTCCACTCTATCTGTGGTCGTTGTTCAAATCCAACCCAAAACACAGTCAACGCTTAAGCAATTGTATTCTCCCAAAACCAAGGCTTGGCATGCTTTAAAAAAGCTTCTCTTACTCTGCTGCCCACCTTTGGAATGCCCTACAAATTCACGTAAAACTTATAAGTAATATTCGTTCTTATAACTTTAAACTTTGTCAACATCTGTTTGATATGGGCTATATGCCTCCTTAAGCATAGTTTAAAGTAGTTTAAAGTATGGCTTGAGTGTTGTAATTTTTGTATACTGCTTTTCTATAAATTTATTATTGAATGAATGTAAGAATGGAAGTTTATTTTATGTTGCTGCATAAATCGGAGTGTAGAGTGTATGGTCATAAGTTTATTATTTATTTATGTAATCATTTAATGTGTCTTCGCCTTGGTCTTCCTCTCTTTCTTTTTCCCAGTATGTACCATTTCAAAACTGTCTTCTCTAAATTATCATGACGTTTAATGTGTCCAGAATATTTAAATTTTCTCTGTTTAATCTTCCTTAGTAGCCATCCCTCTTTCGTATTTCGTTCTTGTAGTATGGATATATTTGTTCTTTTTTGTGTCCATGATATTTGAAGAACTCTTCTGTAGCATTTACATTCAAAGGCATTTATGTGTTTCTCAGCTGTTTTGTTAAATGTCCAGGTCTCACAGGCATAAGTTGCGATGGGAAAAATGCATGTCTTTAAAAATCTTGTAGTGAAAAGAGAAATATTGAAATATAAGACAGCTAAGATACTTCGAGCACGTGAAGAAGCATAAAACTATACTGAAGACCCTTCCTGAAGGTAAGATTGAAGGGAAACGAACAAAAGGACGACACGACGCAGATGGATGGACAACATCAAGAGACAGACAGGGACCAGCTTCATCGAGTGCACTACGAGGACAAGAAACAGAGCAGTGGAGATTTATTTGCACCTAACCTTCCATGGTGAGACGGCACGAGATGATGATGATGATGGTGATGATGATATTCCAAATATATTCTTCTCCCGTTTATCTCTGCTGGTTATGAAAACGAGAACAAAAATCGCCGTTTTTGACTGCCAGTGAACATCCTGCAGATTTTCACTTTCTGGAGATAAGTTGGTCCAAAGAAAAGATCGTGGACGGAAAAGTGTGGAAGAGCGCACGAAGACCTGTCGGGGATGAGATTTAAAGAGGCAACTCGTAAATTTTGTGTTGATGGCTGACTCGGCAAAACTGAACGTATAAGAATATGGCACTGTCATCAGAGATGATTATTTACATGCTATTAATCTTCTGTTATGCCTTGTCAGAGATGCTTCGATGAAGACCGATTTAGGAAAGAGCAAATTGGGAGACCACTGCAACCTCCGAGACATGAGGGCACAAGATAATGATGATGGTACTTAAGCGTTGTTTGTAGATTTGGGGTCACATGCTCTCTCATTATTTTAAAAAACCAACAGAAGTTGCATAAGGGACAGGAAAGAGGGAGAGACGAAAAGACCGCAGCGAGAAATTTTGAGAAACTTTCTATCCACATTTGCTCCTGGAATTGATAAAAATTCACAGCGGTCTACTGCCAGTCCGACAAAATGTTTATTTCCATCATCTTTGCCACCGCGCAAGCTGCCAAGTTCAAGTGTGCAGAGACCATCGACCAATAAACAAGCAACCAACAAACAAGCAACCAACAAACAAGCAACCAACAAACATGCAAGCAACGAGCACTCAAAAACAAAAAATCCAACAAATAAGTGCTCCTTCAGAATGAAAAAATTGCAACTTATTAATGGCTTCTGGTTATTATCCAGATGTGATATATCTAGCCCAGCTTTTATAGTATCTCTATGAGCTACACTAGATCCCTTGTAAGAAAGGAAGCATACTGGACAGAGTTATGTTCTGTGGGCTGAGAAATAACTTGTAATTTGAGACAAGTGTTTACACGGCTAACATTCCTTATCTCCCACATTTACATGAATCCTTCACTCACTTATAAAGCCGAAGAACTCAACAACATGGGGTATTATGTGTTTCAAATGAATATCAAGTGTTGGCTGATGATAAAAGAGTGTCTAAAGCCTCACTGTCAGGGAACTGTTTTATCTTTATATAAAGGCTTTATGTCTGAATTTGGCTCTTAGCTCCGATTACTTTTTATGAAAAGAAGTTTTGTTTATGCTGCTTTATGATATCTTGGAAGACAAGATAATGTCCCACGTTACATCAGTCAGTCAGTCAGTCATACGAATATCCCTTGCGGAACTTTGCCTCCCTAAAGCACTCCTGTAGGCCTTTCGGTTGTAAGCAAGATGGCCTGCTGCTGCTGCTGCTGCATCCATTTGCAGATAGTCAACAATGTCTCACAGCCGTCTTCGCCTTGGTCTTCCTCTCTTTCTTTTTCCCACTATGTACCCTTCCAATTCGGTCTTCTCTAGATTATCATGACGTTTAATGTGTCCCAAGTTACTTACCTTACAGAATTAATTGTGCAAATGAAGGTACGGCCTGCGTGAAGAGAATACAGAAAGAGCTTTATGCTCTTAATTTGGTAGCATTGGCTACAGGCGGAACCAGCAGAGTTCATATGTTTTGTACAGTTGGAGAATGGTCACCAGGGTGTAGTCTAAGGCGGTATGATGTGTAGAACAAGCCTCAACACAGCTGAAATCACTAGTAAAATGAAGTGTAGAACAAACTTCAATCCGCTGCAGTCGTGGGCAGTTTTTTTAATGTGTAAAATGGAATTCAATCCTTTTAAAATTGCGGGTAGTATAATATTCTAATAACAAATTTCAGTCTTTTTAAATTGTGGACAACATGATGTATAGAACATGTCTCAGAAATGGTGAAATCGTAGGCAGTGTGATGTATAGAATAATCCTCAATGCTGTTGAAATCAATCGTGAGCAGCATGGTATGTATAGAACAAACTTCAACCATGTTAAAATCAAGGGAACTGTTATGTGCAGAAGAAACTTCAGTCCTGTTAAAATGACTACGGTTACTTATGGAAAACACAAAAGATTTCCCTTAGTGGGAAGTCTTTTGTGTATGTGTGTATGTGTGACACATGTGAGTTTGATTTGCTGTGATTCCATGTACCCTAAAGGTGTGTACCTGATGTCATTCGTTTATCTTCAGCTTGACTACCTTTTTATTTTTAGTCCGGGTTATCTACTTTTGAAGGTTTTGACGGCTATATAAATGATTACAATCTGAGAACGAAGCTTAAATGTTTTACATATCTTCATTCTGAAAATCTGGTTCTGGGGCTTGTCTGGCCATATTTGCCCTCCATTTTTTTCATTTTCATTCTTATTCACGATAGTAACAGCAGTTTGTCATGCACCTCATTTCATGAGGGCTTACCTCTCTTGTCCTGAATTGCCGATCAACGACCTATAGGTGACATGCTTGCGCCAAGGTTGACTACCAGGACCATTTGTCACCTCTCCGATAGTACACGCAAGAAAATGAGGCCTTCTTTGAAATACTGAGTATTTTGAAGACAGCTTTCTTCTCTCTCTCTCTCTCTCTCTCTCTCTCTCTCTCTCTCTCTCTGTGTTTTTAAGATCTGGCTTGTTGGTGGGCCACAGTGATACATAGACATTTTAAAATCATCCAAGAAAGATTTTTTTTTTGCAGAAGCAAATAAGACTGGGAAGAACGAATGAAAGATCGAATCACGAGGAAACCAACTCTGCAGGAGGGTGTAGCATTAAGTGAGGAGGAAACGAGAGCCAAATCTTGAGAGAAAAGACGCATGCGCAAAGAAGATTAATGTCTGCAAACGTTGCTGCTTTGATTAATGTGCTTAATATGCAAATGCAGCATTGGTGGTCTCAGCCATGAGAGTGGCTGTTCTGCAAAATGCTCGACATAAACCCACGGTCAGTTTCTTCTCGCTTCAAAACCGTCTCCAAAGACGAAAAACGCAATAAGGAGTTGGGGTGGGGGGGGGGGGGCAGCAAGGATCAGTGCTGAGGTTTTCTGCGCGTTAGGCAAACCAAATAATCGGTATAAAACGCTCCCTACTAGTTAGTCTTATGTTAGCATTTCTTATGTTAGCATTTCTTCCTGTTTTTAGCGTCGCTTATAAAAATGAGGAAGTGCAAATCTTTTACTGTTGTAATCTTTTTCCCCATTTGTTACAGTGCAATGTAATAGTTTATTCTTTTCTTTTTCTATTAAATTTTACTTCAGACGTAGGAAAGGATTCCACTTCCATTAATCTCCACTGCCATTAACCGGGAAGCACAGGAAGTTCTTTTGAGAGCAGGTAAATCCATTACAACGCGCTAAATGAAGTGTTACGTAAAACGTGGATTAACTCTTTACCAAGAAAAGACCCCCGTAGCTCCTAATGAGGAAGAAAATGCGCAACCGAAAAAGTAGTCCATTCCAAGTTTCTAGTTCAGTGGTTCTCAACCCATGGGCCACGGCCCAAAGGGGGGGGGGAGGCAGTGACAGGAAGTATTTTGGATCGCGCTGAAGTCTCAAGGCCGAAAAAAAGAGAAAAAAAGTAGATATAATAAAAAAAATTATTCCGCATTTTCACGCGATGCATAGGGGCAGACTGCACGGATGGAAGCTGCAGAATCGTAGGTCTCTTTACTAGTATGTCCACAGTGTGGCTACTGAGGAAAGGATGGTCCAGACAGCGTTTCTTCCGGCATCAAACAGAAACGTGACCTACATAAAAAGACGGCATCTCTTTTGAAGTCTGCGTTTTTCTGACCATGTTGGTGAAACGTGCAGTTTTACAATGTAATTTTCGAGACAGTCGGCGTAGATTGTGCCAGAGAGCAAAAGTGAAATATAATTCTCAGCAGTTGTGTTTTAGTTTTAAAATCATATTTCGTTGGCTTCAGAGCCGCTATTCGGTCTTGGTACTGTGTGTTATTCATATTGGATTAATCAACGAATTCCAGTTACTCACGTAGTGATCGTGAAGAATTTTCGGATAGCCTTTCCTTGTTGTTTAAACCTTAAAACTTTAAGCGCTAAAATGACTCAACGTAAGCCTTCGACTTTGGAGCAAAAAAATTGATAGTAGTGGCAGCGAAAGTCACTGTAATCGACACGACGTTAACGTTGATACTTGCAAGAAAACTAAAAACGCTCGAAAATATGATGTGGAGTATTTTAAGTACGGTTTCCTTCCATCAACAAATGACCAAAATCTTCCACAGTGTGTTATTTGTTTGCAAATCCTATCTAATGAGACAATGAAGCCGACGAAATTGCGTCGTCGTCTAACTAGAAGACATCCAGATCTACAGAATAAAACTAAAGAATTTTTCGAATGTAAAGCAGCCGAGGAATATAGTAAACAGAAGACAGTGTTTAAAACAAGAACGACTCTCAATGAAAAAAGCTCTTAAAGCATCGTACTTGATTGCCCAAAGAATCGCAAAATCAATGAAACTGCACAAGATTGGAGAAGATCTTATCATGCCAACCGCTGTTGAGATTTGTGACGTATTGTTCGACTCAGAATACGCTACAAAACTGAAAAGCATTCCCTCTCGAACGATACTGTCCGCAGAAGAATATTAGAAATGTCCGAGGACGTTGTCGTGCAGCTAATTGAACGAATACAATCTACTAAATTTGCTATTCAGTTAGATGAGTCAGCTGAATAGCCGGCGAGTCACAGCTGCTTAGTTATGTCCGCTATTGTTGGCGAACAACATTATTAAAATAGTATGCAAGAGGAATTTCTTTTTTGCAAGTCACTGCCAGCGAGAACGACGGCCGATGAAATATTTCGTGCTTTAATCTATTTTTTTCACAACGTTTTGACTGCAGTGGACGAAACGCATCGGCGTTTGCACCGACGGTGCTACCACAATGACTAGCCGGAATAGTGGTGTTGTAACTCGCATAAAGCAAGTGTCACTCGAGATACCCATTGCATGATCCATCGTGAAGCACTCGCTTCAAAGAAGTTAAATGAAACTCTGGGATATGTACTCGAAGACTGTGTTCGGGTTGTAAACTTCATAAAACTAGAGCAATGAATAGTCGGTTATTGAGTCATATGCAGAATACAAGCATCTCCTACTGCATTCGGCTGTGCCTTGGCTGTCAAGAGGAAAAGTTCTAGCAAGGGTGTTTGAGCTTCGTTTAGAATTGTTGTAGTTTTTGACAGAACACAGTCTCGACTAGGCAGGTAAGGCCACTGATATTGAATGGCTTTCCATGCTGGCATACCTTGCTGACATTTTTAGCCTTTAGAACAGTTTGAACATATCACTGCAGGGTAAAGATGTCAGTATACTCAAGACATACGACAGAGTTACAGCCTTTAAGAAACTACGACTTTGGCGCACGCGACTTGAGAACAAATCACAAGACTTGTTTCACTTGTTCTGTGAATTTATAGAGAGCAATGAAGTTAATGGCGAGATTCTGGAAGGGGTCACTGGTGTAATAAAAGGGCATCTGACATCTCTTGTTGAATATTTTGAGAAATACTTCACGGTCTAAGACATTAAAGCGTACGATTAGATTCGTAATCCCTTTCAGTGTGCATTCTCTGAATTAACCTATCGTGCACAAGAAGAATTAGCAGAACTGTCCAGCGATCGCATATTACAAATCAAAATTAACAACCCGGCTGTGGATATCTCTTCCTTTTGGTGTATTGTTTCTCTGGAATATCTGTTTTTGTCAGCCCTGGTGATAAAAGTTCTTCTACCTTTTTCAACAACTTATTTATGCGAAGTTTCATTTTCTGCATTGACTGCCATGAAAACGAAATATCGTTCAGGAATGAACGTGGAGGATGAGCATCGAGTGTGTTTGTCACACATTCCAGCCAGAATAGACACGCTGTCCAACCGGAAACAGTGTCATCTTTAAGGTAAATGAAAAGAACTTTTGTGTAGCAATGAATATGCAGTTAAACATGTAGAGAAACTATTTCATAAAATTATACTTATACCTTGCAATTATAAAGCACTTTATTCGTGAGCCGCAAAAGTGTTTGAGTTTTAAATATGGGCATTGTAGCGGTAGTGTCTGAGAACCGATGTCCTAGTTAGAATGAAATGTCTTAATGAGCGGAAAATAGACCAGACGACCGAGTTTATTTTCTGTGTTTGTTATGCGTCTATTTAAAAAAATTTTTTTTTTTGGGTCATGCTCGCTAAACTCAATCAAGGTTTTTTTTTAACAAGTACGATAAGTTTATTGAAACTTGCACTGAAATGAAAGAAAGTAATTATTGAAATTAAATTATGCCGCAGAATTCAAAAGTAAAGGCAACATGCTCTTTAATACTGATAGACGTGAGCAGATGAATATGAACTTCTTCACATAGTTCCCCCCTTCCCCTGCCCCTGCAGGTCGGTATACTTCTTGTATTGTTCCAGAAACTTTTTTCCCCTGCTGCCTGGGGGTACTACAGGTTTGCACCACTTCCTTACCCTCGTCATCAGAGGTGAGGGTGGAGCCTAATTAGGCGGACCCCACGTGTTGCGCCAGATCAGGGCTTCGAGAAAGATGAGGAAGGCGTTCAAAGTGCCGTTGTTGCTCCCCCCCCCAAAAAAAAAATCCCTGCCCCCCCCCCCCCCCATCTCCCTTTCAGTAGGTCACTACGTGTAGATAATGCGGCATGACTGCCTTTGATAGCATTTCCCTTTTTCTGCTGCGAATTGCAGATTTAAGGTTTTCCTCTAAATACAGGCCAGTTTAGTGAGCATGAAGTCCCTTGATGAGGTTGAAAAGCTGGCCGAAAACAGGGGAACTTTGCAAACTACCATGCGAGTCATATGTGACGTTTATCGGTACAGGAAGGATGTAAGATGTAAGACAAGCACAGCAGGTTGCACTGGTCACTCTTTGTGTTCCTGAAAACGCCACCCTCCCCCCCCCAAAAAAAAAACATACTTCATGTCCCAAAAGAAGGTAAGCACGATTTTCTTTGCGGATGACTGTTGTCTGAATTTTTTCTTTGCTTCAGAAGACGGGTGTTTCCGCTGCATGCTTTGTCTCTTGCCTTCTGGTTCACAAAGAGATACCCGTGTCTCGTCGTCAGTGACATACCGCCCCGAACACGCGGTTCTTCTTCACAGCATTTCAGGAACTGGGTGGCAACCTCTTAGCGCTGTTGCTTGTGCAGATCTGTAAGTCGTTTGGGACCCATTATACGGCAAACGTCTCGGTACCCCAGGCCATCATGCACTATGACATGTGCGAATCCACAGCTGATATCCAGATATGCAGTAAAATAGCGGACAACATAATCTGCCAGTATTCTCTGAGCAAATAATTGCGTACGGTCCATATGGGCTTGTATGCGTGATGTTGATGGCAGACGGGACTGAGCTTCATCAGTTACAATTCTTCTTTCCACTTTTAACCTTTCTGCCATTAAAAATTCACTTCCACACTGAGCCAACGTTCTACAGTGTCAACAAGCTTAACTCCTGCTCAAAGAAATTTCACTACAGCGCCTTTCTGAACAATAATGCAATCCCTCAATGGAACACTCCATGTTTATTTGGCCTTGACTTCAGTTAGATTCAGGGCAGAACGCTGCGCTGTGCATGTTCGAATTATCCATCAGCCAGTGCTAGCTCGTTCTATTCCGTCAGCGTTTTATCCGTTGTGGTTACCAAGTAAGCTTTCAAATTGCTGTACTTTTAAAAAATTCTTTATAGTGTAAGGAGGAAAATAATGGAGGACACAAAGAAAGGAAATAGCCATATTATCATCATAGCAAACAACCTGCGTCTGGAAGATTTTGAATAGTTTGAACAGAATAAAATTAAAAGAAATCTGCTTGATTATTTTAGACATGCATATACTCACATTATTATGACGAACATACTAAGGGAATGGATTGGTCATATTATTTGCAAAAGAAATTTACACCATCATCGATAATACATCTACGCTGTGAACAACTGAGAGCTAGAGGAAGTCAGACCGAACAAAGGCAAGCTGGGTAAGAATCGTGGACGCTGAAACCAGCAGCAATCAACAATATTGGGAAACTATACACATGCCGGCTGGGGGATATCCTTCCCTTGCCGTTAAGCGTCACATAAGGGGATGCTGATACCTAGACAGAATTTATTACTGCAAGGCGTAGGTGGAGATGTTTACTTAATCACAGCCCTGCGTCCAATTACCGCCGGCAGAGTTACAGCCGTTCCTACTTACGGCCGAAGTCTCATAGGCTTGTGTAATGTGTTGTGATCCATTTCGTGATTAATTTACAAACATTTGCTGCTCTACATACTCTGTATATTCACAACAAGGCAGGAGAAGGGCATAAACAAGGGAAGCCGCATCATCATTTGATTAGCACAACGTATGTGAGTGTGTCTACATTTTTGTATGCCACTAATCTTAAGTTATTACAGTAACTGTAACAGATTATGGATTTGTAGAGTTTGTTCCTTGTTAACGGCCTTGTTTGTTTTGTGTTGTAGTTGAGATTTGGAAGAGGGGGGGGGGGGGTAATTTTTGTTATACCCGGGTCCTGTCTCATGCTTAATGTACAGACGTCGTATCGTTTGTCACGAGTGTGACTTTGTTATCTTCGTCAATCATCTCATCTTCTGGCAAGCTCCCAAAATGCCAAGAGATACTGGCACATAATGTTCTTTATTTAATTATCTGTGATTCAAATTTTGGGGCTAATGCCTACACAGTTACTGTGCTAATCTGCATTTTGTTAGTATTTAAAGTGATGATAACACGCCTTTCTATTTTAAAACATGTCACTGTAGTGAACTGTACTTAGTGTCTGATCTTTCCAATAATGAACGACGTATGGCCAAATCGACTTACCACTGGACCCTTCCGTTCCAAAGTAAGTCGACGCACGACTGTATCACTACCCAAGGATTTGCATTGGATGGATGAATAGATAGATCATCATCATCATTGTCATCATTGTCCGTCACCACGGATAAAACTTTCTCCAGTTCTCCCTGTTCTTGGATTTGTTCTCTACTTACCTCCATGTGTATCCCTTGCCTCTGAGCACCTTCACAGTGGTAAGGTGTCATGATACTCATTTTGGGATTCTCTATTCTGCATCGTCCTCTTGGCTTTGACTGCATACCTTCATATAGTCTTTTATCAGAGTCGACTTCCTTTTCCAAGACAAAGTTTTCTGGTTCTCCTCTCCTTGTTTCTGTAATGCTACTATTTTCTTTTTCTGGGTGAACAGGTCATTGGCCTACCCCTCAACCTCCTTAATCGCCTCTTAAGGCATACGTGGAAGGTGGCAGTGGTCCTATTCTTTTCTCCCTAGGCTTAGATCTTGGCGCGAATGACCACGTGGGATTGGTAGGCAGAATGTGTACTATATTTATATTCTGTGTACTATACGTAGTGAAATTAATTAAATCCCGCCACTCTAACACTACGAATAGCAGCCTTCATACAACTTCAGAGAAGAGCAAAGATGCCTAATCCTGAACCCTGAAAACAATCAACTAATGTAACAAGAAAACTGGTGTAAATGAGCACATAATGCCTCTGTATTAAAACGCCTGCTTGAAAATCCCTTGGGAGAGAGATGTTTGCAGTTACAGAAACCTTCATCATAAAAGTGTGAGGAACACTGGATTAAAGTGCCTGACAGGGAGGATAATCCATTATCATCAGGTTTCTCGTGGTCTGAAAACTAACAGCATTCTCTTAAATCAGGATTTCTCGCCGAGAGATCTCCCACACCCCCTCCCTTACATGCTACCTCATGGAGTTTATGAGATCAAAGGAACAAATGAGTAGATATACAAGTATTATGACAAGAAAGTTTGGACAGAGCAGGACTACATGGTACTTTTCATTGAGCTCACAAACACATTATAAATAGCAGGCGTTGCAAATATAAATAAATACAACATAAACCGAGATAGGTTTGTACAGAAGACTAACATTCAACACGTGGCAACAATTTACAACCGTTCGTAAATTACGTCGGCAACCCTCATGAAAACGTCATGAAAACGTCACTATTCACACCGTGCAGAATGTTTACGACGCTAACACGTCTTAAATTCTTGAACAGGCCAGTGACACTGAAAGGAAGTTACGATCATATATAATAACGCTTGAAGCTTACAGAAAGTAGCAGGCAACGACTAAGTTCCAAATAAAGCTCGATTGAAACGAGTATTCTGCAGCTGTATCACGAGTCCTAAAATGCTATATTGAACCTATCTTGTTATATGGAAGTGAATCATGGACAATAGGCAAGTCTGCACAAAAATCATTGGAAGCAGCAGAAATGTGGTTTATTAGAAGAATGTTGCGAATCCCCTGGACAGCAAAAATAACTAATGAAGAATGTATGAGAAGAGCTGGAGAGACAAAAAACCTTGTCAGAAAGATAAGAGAGAGACAATGTACTTTCATAGGACATGCAATGAGAAGAGGGGGCATTGAAAATATTATAACAACAGGAAAAATAAAAGGAAGAAGATCAAGAGGAAGACCAAGAGAAATGATACTGGACAGTCTGACGGGATGGTGTGAGAGGAGATCACCAATTGAACTGATGGCCTGCATGAAGGATCGGGTACTCTGGAGAAGCATAATAGCCAACGCCAGTCGGCACGGCACCTGATGATGATGATGATGATCACGTATTTTGTATCACGTATTTCTGCAAGTGGAACATATTACTGTCCCAGAAATAGGTTGCGCCCAAATAAAGGAAAAACTAAACGACGCTAACTTTCGGCGCCTAGAAAATAGGAACCCTGCCCGCATACCTAGCTTTCCTCCATCAGGTATATGTTCGATTTCAGTCAGAGTTTCTCAACTCTTTCTGTGCTCATGAACCCCTTTTTGTATTATATTATTCTCTGTGAAACTCCCCTCCCCCCCCCCCTCTCTCTCTCTGTCGCTTTCTCTCCCCTTACCTGCCACTCATCACAGACTTTCTCTAAAAACACCACTATAAAACAAGCAGACTGAACAATGTCTTTCAAATGTCTCAAATAACGCAACTTTTGATGGACACCACGAATAGACAAATACGGCTTCTGCTGGCACGAGACGGGAAACACAAAGAAATCCGAAAGCAGACCGTGATCTTTGTGTACAGAGCCAGCGTGTCAGTCGAGTACTTGAAAATAATCAATGAACAGTGAAATTCTTTTGCGTGGCCGCGACAAACATATTTATCATCAGATAACATGGGGACTGAAGTATAACGAAAAGAGGAACATAAATTATCATCAGTTAACATGAGTACTGAAGTATAACGAAAAAAGGGCAAATTATTGTTATCATGTGCAGCGATTTCTAGTCTCCGTCGAATATATATATATATATATGAAATGATAGTGGACAGTCTGACGG